>LNAC01001079.1:164977-246172 GCA_002007465.1 Ailurus styani
GGCTGACGGCGAGGGGCGGGGCCGTAGGGCTGACGTGGGCGGCGCTAGGGCGCGGCAGGTGGCGCGCTCCTCGGGTGGGCGTCCCACGGTGTCCCCGCCGACCGAGTGAGGGGACGCGCGCGGCGAAGGGCAGCGCTGGGGCCTTGCCGGTGTCCACAGTGTGACTGTGCTGGGGGCGTGTGAGCACAGCGTGCCTTCGCGTCCGATTCGCTGCGCACCTTGGATCCCAGGTGGGTCCCTGTGTCCCTGGACACCCGGGCCTCCCCCGCCCCCCTACACCGGTCCTCCAGATGCCACGTCCCCTGCGCCTGCGGGCCCTGCACCTGAACGGCCTTCCCCCAAACTCTCGTCGGGGCTCGTGCCCAGCTGGCACTCTCACAGGTCGCGGCCCAGACACTCACCTCGTGACCTTTTAAAATCTGCTGCATAACCTTCATCCTTATCTGAGTTAACTGATGTTTTCCCACAGTTACGGGTTTAGGGCCAGTCTCATCAGAGCCGTCCAGAGCTTTCTGGATCCCTGGAGCTGAAAGCCTCTTTCCGCTCAGTGAATAACCTCCTTTAACAAGAGCAGGGGGCAATGCTGTTGTTACACTCACCATCACAGACCCAAGAGGCTACATGTTGTTACATTATTTGACATTTTGTAATATTATTTAAGACAGAAAAGAGATGAGTGGTAGTTAGCACCTGAGGGCAGGAGGAGGAGACACACTACAAAGGTCTTCTGTATCTTAGTTGTAGCAGTTACAGGACTATAGGAATTTGTCAAAATTAGAATTCTACGCCTAAAGTGAGTACGTTTTCCTGTACTAGCTTTTAAAAACTCATGAAATTTTACACTTAACATCTGTGTGTAAATATTTTCTCATTAAAAATAAAGTTGTAAAGCCCTCACTGGCATAGAATTGAATTTAAACTACTTTAATTAAAAGACTTTATTTGAATTAATAAAATGGCACTGTCTGGGGAGGGAGCTTAATTATGAACCAGCAAATAGAAAACCATGGGTAGAGAATATAACCTGTTCTTTTTCTTTCAGAAACTGGCCTTGGGGTTATAATTGGTGTGTAAGACATTTCTTCTACTTTATGTAATTTCTCCCAGGCTTGACCAACATCTCAGTTACTCAGGGATAATCTGACCCAAACCATCAATGGCCTGGGTGATATTGCAATTGTCTTCCATTTCCACTTAGCGTTTATCATTGTGCATGATAGTTCAAGGAAGTGGACTGTCCATAATCCTCCCGAGCCCCAATATTCCATTTATTCTTGCCTGTCAGGATCAGTCACTGTGGCTTTTTTTTTTTATCCCTCTAGTGGCATGAGACGTATGGAATGGACAGAGGTCATTTGGCCTTCATTGTATCCATTGCTGTTCCTGATTGGAAGGCTTCCTCCCAGGACTAAAACCTTTACACAAGCGTAACTCCGAATTGCAAGACAGAAACTGACAATTTTGAACATGGAACACTATACCCAGACATGGCAATTAGTACAAGGAAATGCCCCAACCATGTCTTTCCAGTAACTATTGTAGAGCAACCCCCACCCCACCCCCGCCTTTTGAACTTTATAAAACCAACCACTATATTTTTTCCCTTCTTTTCAAAAAATTTGCTCTTCTAATGACAAAAGCTTAGGATGGCCAGGTGGCATTCAGCTTCTGATTTAATGATACCATTACCGTTTGCCCTAATGGAAGAATTCCTCCATTTGGTGCTAAAAACAAACCTCCTTATCACCAGAACCCAGAAACATGAGATAAAGAACCAAAGTTTTAATGTGAGTCCTTCAGCATACACCTACCCTTTCTTTAGGATTTTTAATCCATCCCCGATTAAAAGTACCACTAAGTGAAAGACTGTTTAAATGAAAAAAAAAAAGTCCACTACATTTAATACAAAAACGATGATGCTTTTACATCCCAACCCTAAGTACTCAATTTTTGCAGATAGAAAAATAGATCAACTCTACAATGAAAGTAAAAAATATTGAGAGCAAAAAATACAGTTACACAAAAAATGTAACATAATGAAGATTCGTTGTACTTGCTAGACTGGAAACAGAAGACTTAGTGGGTGGTGGTGTAAAGGAGTCATTTTGTTTCCACGAAGAACACTCCTTTCTGCTCCCACCTCAGTGTTTCAACATTTGGCGGGGGTGGGGGGGTGGGAGGGGGGTGCTTCCGGTTATCTTGCACATTTCTGCTTATGAGTAGTCATGTCAAAGATAAAAGCAAAATATTTAGGCAAATATAAGCTAAACAAAGTGGTACAGAACATACCTCTTGCTTGTTGTATGCATTAAAAAGCACAGTATTCGGGTTCATCTACAAATGGCCTGCAATTCAAGTTTGTTCCACATGATAGCCTCTAACTAAAATCTGTTAGGCTGAGTAAACTGGCAAGTGTGCTTTGTCTGAAAACCTATGTTGAAATACTCCTCTTTATATAGTGTACTTAGCGTACCTACTTCTTAGTGATGGGGAGGGTGAGGAATAGCAACTTACTCTTCA
The DNA here is from genome assembly GCA_002007465.1 of Ailurus styani. Lineage (NCBI taxonomy): Eukaryota > Metazoa > Chordata > Mammalia > Carnivora > Ailuridae > Ailurus > Ailurus styani. Next base: position 167,498 of record LNAC01001079.1, read on the forward strand.
ATATACCCCCAGTCACTGGGCACATAGGGAATCCACTAAGGTGGCAGTTCCCAGTGTTATCTTGGGATTTGATTTAGGATAGCGTGAATGTTACCAAACCAAGTAGGAATAACTAGTTTTGTCTACCAAGCTTTAGTCAGGAAACACACACACCATGGGGTTCAGAAGAGGGGATTTAACACAGGAAACTAATATAATTAAAAGGTGCTGGGAGAGGTGAGAGGAAGAACAGGGAGGCAACTCATCAGTTACGGGAGAGCAGTTACCAACCCTGGAGCTTGAAGGCCAAAGGATGGAAGGGAGATTATCAAGCCAGGAACCAGGGCCACTTAGAGCTAGAGAGATCCATAGGGACGTCCCTAGCAGGAGGTGGGACCATAATAAGGGGTGACTGGAGGGAGGTAGAACAGAGGCGACGTAGCTATCACCACAGCCACCACGCAAATCAGAGCAAGTCAGAGAGAAATACCCTGGCTTCTCCCCAACTCACACCTTCTGGTAAATTGCTAGCACCTCCCACTTAGTAAATCAGACAGAAAACCAGTTGTCAAAGCACTCTGGGAAACGTCGCCTGCAGAGCTTAAACATGGGCAATAGAGTGCAAAGCAAGGGATAAGGCAGAAAATGGATCTTAGAGCAAAAGGCAAATGACTGGCACAGGATCTCGCAGGGCCTACTCTGAGCTGGACCAGGGTGAGAATTGCCCTATAATCCTCCAGAATGAATGCAGTACATGTCCTTGTAACTTAGAGTTCTTCTAAAAATGCTATTTCCTTTTCCTTAATACGCACTTTCCTTGGTAAATGGCTCCAATTCTTTTGGGAATCCTAAGAGTAAAAGTCATAGTGGTGTTATAGGAAGGTTTTCCTCAGGAGTACCCAGCCTCCTGTCCACACACCCAGATCTGGGAAGGGTGACAGGCAGCTTCTAGCATGGGCGATAACTGCACTGAGGCCTCCGTGACCAGACATGAAGTGTTTTCAGACAAATAACAAAGTAAACTTTCAGAGGTTGACTACTGATCTCATTTATAGACCTGCTAGTAATCACAGTCAGCAATCTGTCAAACCATCAGTGTATGCTGGTAAAGTTTGACATGAAGCTTCCTAAGGAAAAGAAGTGTGTATATACTATGTGCAGTAAGTTTATTGTAATTTTACAGATGTGTACCACACATTTACAAATGATACAAAAATATACTCTTGGATTGTCAATTCTGTATAGCAATTGATTCTCTTAGAATGCCTTTGTTGACTTTTACCAGTGTATGCTTAAAACTGACGAATGGGTGTAATTCTGACAATGTCAGTTGATATTTTTATTTACGTTAAAGAATAAGATCAAAGTGAAACAAGATGAGGACATAGGTCAGAACTTGGCTTGTTATGTCAAAGACAGGACTGAGCTCTTTGCTAAATAATAGCTTTTGAATACAAGAATATTTCCTCTAATTTTTGCACAGTTCACAACGTACAGACATGACACATTTTTAAGTTTAACCTGATTTACTAACATTTTCACTGTCGACTTTTAAAGCCAACTAGCCTTGATTTGTGGTGGACGCTGTTAAATACTCCCATCATACTTGAATTAAAGTTGCCAGCATGTTGTCACTGAAGGCAGAGTTGGAAAGAGATGCAAAGCAGCAACTATTATGTGGTATGTTCCCCCCTACAAATGTTAGTCATTAATAAAATACAGTAAATGCTCAAAACTCGATTTCCAAACTATTGTCTGTTTTTTTTAAAAATTTATTTATTTATTTGACACAGGGAGAGATCAGATCACAAGTAGACAGTAGATGGAGAGGCAGGCAGAGAGAGGAGGAAGCAGGCTCCCTGCTGAGGAGGGAGCCGGATGCGGGCCTCGATCCCAGGACCCTGAGATCATGACCTGAGCCGAAGGCAGAGGCTTTAACCTACCAAGCCACCCAGGCGCCCTATTGTCTGTTTTTAATATAACTTACTGGTTTATAGTACAAATTTAGACTATAACCTATAAACATATATATGCAATACATACACGTTATAGATTACCCAGTACAAACTTGTATTTACATGTATATATTTCTACACACACACACATATAAACACACATACGTACATACCTTTTCACAGCTAGTTCACAAAATTTTGAAAAATGTAACAGCTCTTACAAGCCAGAATGAGCCTGCCCGGGTGCACCACTAAATCAACTGCTTTGCTTCTGGCGAGTTGCTGCTGGGGCTCAGCATTCCCTGGGCCTCAGCATTCTACACTTGCTAGAGATCAGAAACCCCTTTCTAAGAGCAGCCTCCCTTCCCAGCATGCCAGACATCTTAAGGTTGGCGAATAAAGTACTTTCTAAAGACAGTGATGCTTTCCTGATGGCACAGGTTCAAGGAAAGGCATTTTGGCCCTGTTTCAGGGAGCCTAATGACAAAGTAAGTGAGAAACTCAGACATGAGAAACCAAGTTCAGCATCCCAAATTTTCCGGTTCCTTTCTGTGTATCAGGCAAGGTCACTTCTGCACTTTAAATATCATTTAGTTTCAGTCAGGACTTGAGATTTGCATTTATCTACCCAGAAAATTATGAGAAAAGCAATAAACTGCACAAATTAGCATATCAAATATGTAATACCCTGTGTGTATAGCATAAATTCAGCCCAGTTCAAAATTTTGTTCTAATATCTGAGGTCAAGCCCTATGAAAACTTATTTTTGCAGTCATTTTCTTGATTCTGATTTAAATGTTCATACTTTGCAGGGTCTCTCAACCCTTCCCTAACCTTTTATATCAACCTCTAGGCCACTTTAGAATCAGATTTTCCTTCTTTATTTTTTTTTAAAGATTTTATTTATTCATCTGACAGAGAGAGAGAGATTACAAGCAGGCAGAGAGAGAGAGGAAGAAGCAGGCTCCCTGCCGAGCAGAGAGCCCAATGCGGGCCTCGATCCCAGGACCCTGAGATCATGACCTGAGCCGAAGGCAGAGGCATTAACCCACTGAGCCACCCAGGCGCCCTCCTTCTTTATTTTTTAAATCAATGAAGCCACAGTGTTGGTGAGCTAAAAGGTAAATAGGCTAACTTTTAACCTTCATCCATAGCTATCCCAGGCAAAGGATAATTAGTTGGTATGGTTTCTTAAGATTTTGTACAGGCTTAAGAGTTTTAAAATTCCCAAATTCTCCCACAAATCCTCATTCCAGTAACCAGGATACCAAATGTCCCTTAATGTCAAATTACTTAAGAAATCTGCCAAAATTGTGAATTCACTTGGCACTATAGCTCATTCTTTGATATTTAACAATCATAGAGCTACAAGGAAGAGTCTTTTAACTATGTTACAAAAATGGCTGGTGTTCTGGTCTATGCTTTAAAGCGAAAATTTTAAAGTCATTATTGCTTTTGCTTTAAATTTTTCCAATTCCATTATGAACAGCATCATACAAACCCCTTGGACTGGCAATTCTTGTCCTTTTGATTGGTCTAAAAATGATCTCAACCACAGCTGATTAGCTTCTATTTTACTGTTGGTATTAAAGCATGCTACTTGAATGGCACAAAATACAAACAGGAACCTTATAATCCTTTGCTGTTTCATCCAATAACCAATCTTTAATAATAATACACATTTTCTCAGGATGTTTTGCCTGAAATCCATTCAAGAATACCAATTTCTGTATTGGTGAGGTTTCTTTGGTTGACAGCAAAAGAACTTAATCTAATTTTAAAATGAAAACAAGATACTAATAGGATACAACTTGGAAAGACTATGAAACAGGTCAGCTCTAGTAAGCAGAGCATCAGGAACACAGGCAGTATCCTTAAGTTGTGTCCAAAGGATGACTCATTTACAACTTCCTCCTGTGTCCCAAGGAGTTTCTGACTGGATTAAAGTGAACCAGGTACAACTGGCAACACAAAACCTTACCGAATGACATCAAAGCAGCCCAGGGAAAAAATCTATGTGTATTTCTGTATGCATGTTTCCAATTTGTATTGTAGACAAAAACAATTATCTGATATGTATGTGTTTTCCTAATTTTAACTTTATAAATTTTGGCACTTATAACCATTCAGTCATATTATAATTATGAAAATTACACTGTCAATTAGCAAATTATAAGATGTCTTTCTGTATGAAGATCTACCTCATTCTTTTCAGTGAGTGTATAATCTGAATTTCTTTTTATAAAGATATTTATTTATTTATTTGACAGATCACAAGTAGGCAGATAGGCAGGCAGAGAGAGGGGGGAAGCAGGCCTCCCGCTGAGTGGAGAGCACAACACGGGGGGTCGATCCCAGGACCCTGAGATCATGATCTGAGCCGAAGGCAGAGGCTCAACACACTGAGTCACCCAGGCGCCCCTCTACTGAATTTTCTATAATTTAACTGTTTAATTTACTAGTGCTAGACATTTAAGCTGCTCCAAATTTCTTGCAATTCTATAATAAATGTTAATTTATAATAAATGTTTAATTTATTATGCAGGCAGTATCCTTAAGTTGTGGCCAAAGGATGACTCATTTACATTTCATTAATAAATTATGCATCTGTATTTCTGCACTTGTGCTATTCAAGAAGATAAATTCCTAGATTTAGAATTGCAGCAAAGTGATTACATTTAAAATGTTGACAGGTAACACATTAGCTTCTAAAATGGTTTTAACCAATTTATCCTCCCCATGTATAAAAATATATTTCTCACATCTGCAACAGTACTAGATATTATCCATAAAATTTGTGCTGATTTATGTTGGTGGCAAGGGCTTTTTAAAGATTTTCAAATTTATTTATTTGACAGAAAGAGAGAGATTACAAGTAGGCAGAGAAGCAGGCAGAGAGAGAGGAGGACGCAGGCTCCCCACTGAGCAGGCAGTCCGACTCGGGGCTCCATCCCAGGACCCTGAGATCATGACCTGAGCTGAAGGCAAAGGCTTTTTATTTTATTTTATTTTATTTTATTTTATTTATTTTAAAGATTTTATTTATTTATTTGACAGAGAGAGAGAGAGAGAGATCACAAGTAGGCTGAGAGACAGGCAGAGAGAGGAGGAAGCAGGCTCCTTGCTGAGCAGGCAGCCCGATGTGGGGCTCGATCCCAGGACTCTGAGATCATGACCTGAGCTGAAAGCAGAGGCTTTAACCCACTGAGCCACCCAGGCGCCCCTTGCTGCTTTTCAACAGCATTTGTAGGAGGGTTATATCCTTCATAATATGTATGTTTAAACTATCTCCCAGCCTGTCATATGCCTTTTAACTTTGCATAGTGCCTTATACCATGCAAAAGGTCTAAATTTTTTACATGCTCCTTCCTGTCACTCTCTCTTCATGGCTTCTGGACTCTGTGTCCACCAAGTCTTCCTGAACTCAAAGGGATACAAATATTCCATATTATCTTCTAGGATTTTGTGTTTCATATGACATCTTTAATCCATATTCAGCGAACTTCTCTGTAAGGAGTAAAATATAGCTCTGATTTTACTTCCAGGTGGATAATTAACTGTTAAACACCATTTAAGTAATCCATCTCCCCCACCGATATAGCAAAAATACCACTTTTGTGGAACACCTGGCTGGCTCAGTTGGAGGAACACGTGACTCAATCTTGGGGTTGTGAGTTCAAGCCCTAAATTAGATGTAGAGATTACTTAAAAATAAATAGAAACTTTAAAAAATACTACTTTTGCAATACACTGAATTCATGGGCATATGATCTTTTCCAAAAATTTCCTATGACGCTTGCCTACTTACCACTCCACACAATTTTCAGAACAAAACTGTCAAATGTAAAAATATCCTACAGTTATCAGGACTGGAATTAAGTGAATGTAAACATCTTTACAGTATTGAAACTTCTATCTAGAAACATGTACGGATCTCCATTTATTCAGAACCTCCGTTCTCCTTCAACAGAGATTAATAATTTCCTTTCTATATAGAACCGTAAGTAAATTAGGGGGGTTTGATATCGGAACTGAATTAGCCTCAAGAAAGAAGTATTCTGAATACTTCCAAGTATTATGTATTAAATATTTTTTTCTATATTCTACAAGTTTGATTAGTGGTTCCTTGAAAGCTTAGAATTAATCTGTACACCCAGGTGTCTTAAAATAGGGCTAGACTATTCAAGTTCTCTATTGCTTCAGTTTTACATAATAAGGAATTTTTATTTTTTTGGCCTTAATTAACTACAGTCTTATATTCTTCCCAATAAATTCTAATTCTTTTGTTTCAGTCTTATCTGGGGCTTTAGACACTTCCTAAAACATATTCTGTGTACCAGGTGACACTAAATTTTGGCACCAACAAAGGCATATAGCCTTGGGGTCATGAGAAAGCCACTATATTATTCTGATGTCAAACTTTAAAATACTACACATGCTAATCCTTATTATCCACCGTAAGATGTAGTTTCAGTTCCAAAATTACTATAATCTCCTAGTAATGATATAGTGCTTTCCAGAGTTCACTCTTGAAAATGAATTTTTAAACAGACTCTGAATGACACTGACTTAACATTTACCAAGCACTTAGTCTGGGTCAGGCACTATGCTAAGCACTTTATATGCATCAAATAGTTTAAATTTCCTAACCAGAGTTTTAAGAGAGTAGTTTAATTACATTTACATGTTTAAAAGACCACCGTGACAGCTGTGTGAAGAATGAACTTGAAGGGAATAAAACAGGATGCAAGACCAGTTTTTATATTGGAACAGTCCAGGTGAAATGACTGTGTTTGGGAGTAGGACAATGAGAACTAAAAGAAGTGGATGAATTCCAAAAATATCTAGCAGACATATCCATGGGGCTTGGCGATATATGGGGTGAGGAAGAGCTGGATGCCTGAGGTGACTCTGCAGCGTGAACTTTCTGATGATGACTAAGGTGTGCACTTTGTCTGAAGACTTTTCCACATTCTTTACATTCATAAGATCTCTCTCCAGTATGAATTCTTCTATGTAGATTAAGGTGTCCAATCTGGCTAAAGGTTTTCCCACATTCCTGACATTCATATGGTTTTTCTCCAGAATGAATTCTCTGATGAACAGTAAGGGACTGACGATGGCTAAAGGCTTTCCCACACACACTACATTCATAAGGTTTCTCCCCAGTATGACATCTTTGATGACAAATAAGGGATGATTTTGTTCTAAATGCCTTCTCACATTCAACACATTCATAGGGCCTTTGGCCGGTATGGAGTCTCCGATGCTGAGAACGGGATGAGCTATCGCTAAAAGCCTTTCCACATTCGCTACATTTATAGGGTTTCTCTCCAGTATGAACTCTCTGATGTTGAATAAGGCGGGTAGTCTGGCTGAAGGCTTTACCACATTCGTTACACTCATAAGGTCTCTCTCCTGTATGAATCTTATGATGTTGGGCAAGGTGTGCCCTCTGGTTGAAAGCTTTACCACATTCCTTACATTCATAAGGTTTCTCTCCAGTATGAATTCTCTGATGAGTAGCCAGCTGTGAACTGATGCTAAAAGCTTTTCCACATTCTTTACATTCATAGGGTTTTTCACCAGTATGAATTCTCAGATGACTAGCAAGGTGTATACTCTGTCTAAAGGCTTTCCCACATTCCTTGCATTCATAAGGTTTCTCCCCAGAATGCACTCTTTGATGTTGTGTGAGTGAAGCATGATGGCTGAAGGCCTTCCCACAGACAACACATTCATAAGGTTTCTCTCCTGTGTGAATTCTCTGATGGACAGTAAGGGATGAGCCATAACTGAAGGTTTTCCCACACACTTTACATTTATATGGTTTCTCTCCAGTATGAATTCTCCTATGCTGAATAAGGCCTATGTGATCACTGAAGGCTTTCCCACAATCGATGCAATCAAAAGGTTTCTCTCCAGTATGATAATACCTCCAGTGACGAATAAGGGATGTGTTCTGCCTGAAGGCTTTCTCACATTCAATACATTCATAGGGTCTTTTGTCAGTGTGACATCTCTGATGTCGGGCAAAGGATGAGCCATCACTGAAGGCTTTCCCACATTCCTGACACTCATAGGGCTTCTCCCCAGTATGAATTCTCTGGTGCTGAGCAAGGTGTGCAGGTTGGCTGAAGGCCTTTCTACATTCCATACACTTATACGGTTTTTCTCCAGTATGAATTCTTTGATGTTGAATAAGGTGCACATTTTGGCTGAAGGCTTTCCTACATTCTTTACATTCAAAGAGCTTCTCGCCAGTATGTATTCTATGATGTTGAACAAGGTGCTGACTCTGGTTGAAGGCTTTCCCACATTCTTTACATTCATATGGCTTTTCACCAGTATGAATTCTCTGATGAACGGTAAGGGAGGAGCTGTGGGTAAAGGTTTTCTCACATTCATGACATTTAAAAAGTTTCTTTCCTGCATAGACTTTCTTGTGTTTTACTACCATGGACTTTTGGGAAAAGCTTTTTTTATCTGACTTGTGATTATAAACATTTTCTCGTATATTGTCTAGATGGACAAATTTCCCAGATTTGTTATAATTGTGATCTATTTCCTTAATAAGGGTTTTCTTATGAGTGGTTACTTCTTGCCTGATAAATGCCTCTTGACTTACCAACTGCCTCTCAAAACGATCTTCACATTTCCAATTTTCTCTGTAAGTAGAACACTCAAGTCTATAGTCTGTAATTCTCTCCATTAACACATCATCATACATGAACTGCTTCAGAAGTAATTCTTGTGACTCATATATAGATCCCAAATCTGAAAGACAACAAAAAAGCAAGTGCTTCCTTTATCATGGGATATAACAAAGGAAATATTTAATGTGGACAAGGTGATTCAAACATAGTGAATCCCACAAAATCTATTATGCACCAGCCTATCAACTGAAAAATATCCAAGTGGATTTCAGAGCTCAGAGAAACATGAAAAAGGTTATTAAATGTAGGATAATGTAGGAAATGCAGGAAAAGAGAATTAAATGTAGGATAATGAGGTCCTAGAGAAGTAGGCTACAATAATAATATTTTCTTTTATTTTATCCTATATTAACATAACAGACTATACATTAAACACCATTCCTCTATTCTTTCCCACTTCTAGTTGACTTATATATACAGGTAGGTTAATGTTGTTTAAATACTAATATCAGCACATAACTACTGCTGATCAAAAATCTCTACAGATTCCCAGCAACCACAAATACCTTATGCTTCATGACTTCCCTTGGGGTTTAGGTAAACTCCTAGACTAATCTTTTCATAACCAGAAAATAGTCTTTGTATGTACCATTGCTACGTTTCAATATAGTGAATGCTTCATTTCTCAGAGATCCCTGAACTTCAGGCTGCATAAAAGGCATTTTTCCATTCATGTTCTCATTTTCACCAGCCTACAAGGAGCATCACTTCCCAGGCCACGTCGTAATGGGATTTTGCCATAAGTCTTTTCGAATAAACTAGTTTCATAATGATATATGTAGGTGTGTATTACTATTATGAAGTTCTTTTTACTGCCGCTTAAAATACATTTCTTGCCTTGTAAGCTAGAATATAAGCTTCAGGGAAGGAATAATACACTTTAAAAACTACTACTAAGTCACTTAACATATATCACAGAAACTCAGGCATATATAAGTTCTCAAGAAAAACGCAGAGAAATCTGTATTGAAGAGATGACACTAAGAGAAAACTTCAGGGAAAAGGTTGGTATCAAGAAAGTGAAAAAAAGAGAAAGTGCTTTCCTTTCCTATCTTAACCATAGTATATTACTGACTAATTCAATGCTCCCGAAAGCAGGTAACAGAGACAAAAGAATGGTATTGCCTGTGACCCAGAAGCAACCAAACCTGGAACTCAGACTGACTTTGGCCGCACCCGGTCTCTCAAGGCTTAGAGATACCTTTAACACACTTGAATACCTGTGTACCTCACATAGTTTAGAAAACTCTATACCAAAGTAGAGTGGAAAAGCTACAAAATCATAAGAGGACAAGGTAAGAGAAGTTGGATGGAGCTGGTTACACAGCGGCTGGTTAGGTCTGGGTCTTTCCTATTTGCAGCAGGAAAGCAAAGAAAGATTTAAAGCAGCAGGAGAGATTATGATTTAAGTAGCACCTAATTTAGGAGTTAAGATTTAAGAAACAGGGTGCCTGGGTGGCTCAGTGGGTTAAAGCCTCTGCCTTCGGATCAGGTCATGATCTCAGGGTCCTGGGATCGAGGCCCTCATTGGGCTCTCTGCTCAGTGGGGAGCCTGCTTCCTCCTCTCTCCTCTCTCTCTGCCTGCCTCTCTGCCTACTTGTAATCTCTCTCTCTGTGTCAAATAAATAAATTAAAAAAAAAAAGGAAAAAAAAGATTTAAGAAACAGAGAAGCTTATATAAGTCTATATGGCAAAGGGAAAGAGGGGATGGGAAAGGGCTGGATAGAGATCTTTGCAAATTGAGTTAGCTATTACAGAGAAGAAATATCTAGACATTTTGGGAGCCTATGCTAAGTAAAAAGTTTCAATTTTCTCCTTGGAGTTGGAAGGCTTGAGAAGAGTTTCTAAATAGCATAAGAAAGGAGAAAGTATCACCTTTGAAAAACAGGTGAGCCATTACCTAGAAAGGATTCCCCTATCTGGTTCTCCCACACTCACCTGGGAATGGGCTTTTTATCATCTCTGTCTTCATCTCCCAAGGCTCTTTCCCTTGCTCTAATAAGGAGATCACATATGGCTTAGAGATGCAAAGACCTGCGTACCAAAAAAAAAAAAAAAAAGACATGAAAATTGGCCATATTTTGGGTATTTCAGAACAATAAGTCAGTTCCTTAATACTGATGGAATGACAAAACATGAATGATTAGATCAAAGGGTAAAACACATTTTAGAGACAAATTACATAAAGCTTCTGGCATAGTCTAGTAGGACTGCCAAGAGTCAACTCTATAAAAGTTAAAGAATTTTCTAAGGGACTAGGGGCAGAAATCCTGCCCAGCATTTTCACGGATCATCAGACAGCCAGTAAGTGATATATTGTAAAGAGACCTTAGAGACAGAGTTTAGAGTTAGAGTCAAGTTAACTGCCTGCTTTAAAAAAACAAAACAAAACAAAAGTCTTCAGAGGAATATAACAAAATCTACAGCCTCTACAATGTATTATTTATAGTGTCTGAGATAAAATCCAAAATTATTACACCTAAGTAGAAAGAGGAAAAAAGTGAATCACACTCCAAAAAATAAGCAATTAATGAAGAGCTAACCAGTGATATAACACAGATGTTGGAATTAGTAGACCAGGATTTAAAAACCGCTATTATACCCATACCCAAAAACGTAAAGGAAAATATGGTTAGAATTCCTTAGCAGAGAAATAGGAATTATAGGGCGCCTGGGGGGCTCAGTGGGTTAAAGCCTCTGCCTTCGGCTCAGGTCATGATCTCAGGGTCCTAGGATCGAGTCCCACATCGGCCTCTCTGCTCGGCGGGGAGCCTGCTTCCCTCTCTCTCTCTGCCTGCCTCTCTGCCTACTTGTAATCTCTCTCTCTGTCAATTAAATAAAATCTTAAAAAAAAAAGAAATAGGAATTATAAAAAAAGAACCAAGTGGAAAGTTTAGAATTGAAAAATATAGTTTCTGAATTCACTACATTGGGGGTCTCTTGGGATGCAGGAGGTTAAGCATCCAGCTCTTGGTTTTGGCTCAGGTCCTGATCTCAGTATCGTGGATCAAGCCCTGTGTTGGGCTCCATGCTCAGTGGAAAGTCTGCTTGAGATTCTCTCTCTCAAATAAATAAATATTTTTTTAAAAATTCACTACATTGGCTTAACAAGACATTGAAGAAGGCACAAAAAGAATAAGTAAATCTGAAGTTAGGTCAAGAGAAAGTATCTAATCTGACATACAAAGAAAAAAGATTTTAAATAATAACCAGATCTTTAGTTACCTAGGGCACAATAATCAAAGTTTCTAATATACTTGTACTTGAAATACCAGGAGAGACAGCAGAAAAAAATTATTTGAAGAAATAAAGCCAAAAATTATTCAAATTTGATGAAAGACATACATTTAGTTTCAAGAAGCTCAGTGAACCACAAGCAGGATACAAGGGGTTTCTCAGAGAAGCATCGTGCGTGCATTGTTCATTCATGCATAAGGGGTTTCTCAGAGAAGCATTGTGCGCGCATTGTTCATTCATGCATAAAACACATCTTTTCTGGGCTCCAGGGTGGCTCAGATGGTTGGGCATCTGCCTTCCACTCAGGTCATGGTCTCCAGGTCCCTGGACTGAGCCCCTGAGTTGGGCTCCTAGCTCAGCGGGGAGTCTGCTTTTCCCTCTCTCTCTGCCCCTCCACCCAACTCATGCTCTATCACTCTCTCTCTCAAATAAATAAAATCTTTTTTTAAAAAGTTTTAATAATAAATAAAAATGTAAAAATCCCTAACATAATTCTAAATTATGCAGAGGGGAAAATATTCTTACCCAGTGATACCAGGTTCTGATAGTTCTCCAACATCATATTCTTGTACAAATTCCTCTGAGCAGGGTTCAGCCATTCCCATTCCTCCTGGGAAAAGTCTATTGCCACATCCTTGAATGTAACCAAGTCCTGAAATGACACAAATACACTTTTGATCAACCAATGCTCATTTCATGCATAACTCCAAGTTGAAGCTTTAAATTGTTTCTACTTTATGTGAGAAATAGCCCTTGGAGGAGAAAAAAATTAAGCCATTATAATATGAAGCTCCAACCTCAAATAGTAGTTACTGAAGTGTTAAACTGCACTGTATGCAAGGATGCTAACCTATTTGTCGGCATGTGGAACTATGGACAGGTGGCCACAGGGCAGTAAATAAGAGTCTCAAAGAATGGCTTCTACCTGTGGTTGAACCTTTAAAAACAAAGATTACCTAAATTGATATTTTGCAAACGGTACTCTATGAGATCCTAGAAGGGTTTTGTTTCAGAAGGGAAGGGGCACTGAACTGATGATGGGAATGATTTTATTTTTTCTTACACAATAAAAATAATATAATTAGAATGCAGTTTTCTCATGCTATGCCATTAAGAACTAACATGACATTCCACACCAGAGTAAACTGGATAATAACGTGAGAAATCACCCAGCATTAAGACAATAACACATCCAATTTGTATATTGAGTCTAACAAACCTATATACTTAAGACAACATCAAAATGAAACTGAATAAAATTTTTAGTTTCTTTTTAAATATAGTTTTAAGGATTTACTTATTTTAGAGAATAAGCAAGTGAGCAAGTAACAACAGGTTGGGGGGCAAAGGGAGAGGGGGAGGGGAGTCTTAAGCAGATTCTACGCTGAGTGCGGAGCTCCACATAGGGGTCAATCTCACTAACCTGAGATCACGACCTCAGCAGAAACCAAGAGTTGGATGCTTAAACAACTGCGCCACTCAGGTGCCCCTAATTTTTAGTTTCTTAAAGAATTAAATGTGTTAAAAGAAAAATAAGCGTCCAGTTATAATCACCAGCAGGTTGTAAGAAATTTTTAAAAATATTATGGGCATTTTTCATCTTTTGATTTGTTTATTTCCATCAAAAAGAAAAATCTTCATGCTCAGTGCCTTGTACACCAATGACATTGGTAACTGACTAAAGACAAAACTATACAAAGGATAACTTAATTTGCTTTTTTTTAAAAAAGACTTTACTTATTTATTTGACACAGAGAGAGAGATCAGATCACAAGTAGGCAGAGAGGCAGGCAGAGAAAGGAGGAAGCAGGCTCCAAGCCGAGCAGGGAGCCCGATGAGGGCTTTGATCCCAGGACCCTGAGATCATGACCTCAGCTGAAGGCAGAGGCTTTAACCCACTGAGCCACCCAGGCACCCCTTAATTTGCTTTTTGACAGTAAACACTTAAGTTTAGAACAAAGGCATGATACAAAGATATTCAATGTATGGGACTTTAGAAGATATACAGAGCTTTGAGAAAATATTTAGTATATTTTTCACATAAAGGTATTAAACTTTTTTTGTTATTTTATTTTTAATCTCTACACCCAACATGGGGCTTGAATTCATGATCCCAAGATCAAGAATTACATGATCTTCTGACTGAGCCAGCCAGGCGCCCTGGTATTATTATTATTATTATTATTTTTTTTTTTTTTTTAAGATTCACTGTGAGCTACTGGTTTTCCTGAATTTTGGTTTGCCCCTTTTAGTTCGTTGAGGCTGCTATTTTGGCTGATACCCATCATTTCCCATGTTCTTATAAAACCAAATGCATTCACATGAATTTATTAAGGGAAGCAGAAGTAGTCATATTTTCTTCCCATTATTTAGTATAATTTGGTCACTAGTAAGGAAATAGGTGTTTTGGCTAGTCCCACATAAAAATAAATTTGATTGCTTGTGATCCTGGTACTCATGGCTAATTATTTGGTATGTACACCATCAGACTTTTCCCAATGTTTATATAGGTATCTTTATATGCATGTATATCTACTTCTTCTTTTTACTGATAATCTTATATTCAATTAAATAAATTCTAATTTATAGCATTTGAAGAGATTATAACTATTTTTTTAAAAAGATTTTATTTATTTATTTGACACAGAGAGAGATCAGATCACAAGTAGGCAGAGAGGCAGGCAGAGAGAGAGGAGGAAGCAGGCTCCTAGGACGCTGAGATCATGACCTGAGCCGAAGGCAGAGGCTTTAACCCACTGAGCCACCCAGGCGCCCTAAGAAGAAAAACATTTAATGCAAGGTATCAAATAATATACGGATTTCCAGAAGGACTCAAGAACAAAGTTTGCCTGCTACACAACCAAAAGCTACACATCAGGAGAAAAGCCCAATTAGATCAAGATGGTATTTTTTCAAAAATCCCCTTCTCCAGTGTCACCCACTGATAAGCACCTAACATGCTAAGACTCGACCAGTAGGAACTTCAGCCAGAGTTGCACCAGAACAACCAAATCCCTCTGCCACTATGAGGGCTTTAAAGTCCTATTTCCCTGAACTTAGCTGCTGCTTCTGGTTGCTGACTTCTGCTTGCCACACATTGCACTGGAAGCCTCTACTTGGCATATATAAGTCATATACAGACTATTGCAAAGGTTTTGCAAATAGGTTGCAAACCTTGCAAAAGGTTTTCCTATTTGCAAAGGAGTCTGGGTAATGCAGTTTTTAGCTTTCTGGTATTCCCCAATACACAGTAAACAAAAACTGATCTTATATTAGGCCAACGAAAGCCTTAAATTTTAAACCCCCAAATTGTCAGGCTATATCTTCTGTTCAGGATTCAGAGCAACTAAAAACTATGAAAAGATGAATTTAAAACCTTATCTACTTAAAAACCTATACATAACAAACAGACAGTAATAAAATTAAGTTAGTAAAACAGAAAAAAAATTTAGAGAGGATGGGCGCCTGGGTGGCTCAGTGGGTTAAAGCCTCTGCTTTTGGCTCAGGTCATGATCTCAGGGTCCTGGGATCGAGGCCTGCATAGGGCTCTCTGCTCAGCATGGAGCCTGCTTCCTCCTCTCCCTGTCTCTCTGCCTGCCTCTCTGCCTCCTTGTAATCTCTCTCTCTGTGTCAAATAAATAAATAAAATCTTAAAAAAAAAATTAGAGAGGATATGGAAAAATAGGAACCCTCATACACTGCTGCCGAGGAGGAAAAGTGGCACAGCCCCTTTGAAAAAACAGCTTAGCCGTTTCTTAAGAAGTTAAATATGAATTTACCATATGACCCAGAAATTCCACTCCTAGGTTAATCTACCCAAGAAAAATGAAAATGTGATGTCCAAATAAAGACTTGCACATTTTTTTAAAGATTTTATTTATTCATTTGCCAGAGAAAGAGAGGACAAGCAGGGGAGCAGCAGGCAGGAGAGGAAGCAGCAGACTCCCCGCTGAGCAGGGGACCCATCCCACGACCTCAGATCATGACCTGAGCTGAAGCCAGACACTTCACTGACTGAGCCAACCAGTTGTCCTGAGGCTTGCACATTTCACTATTTAATGTATACTAATTCATTTATTTATGTCTATTATCCCCCTCTAGAAAGTATGTTTCACAAGGGCACAGTCTTTGTTGATTCTTGCTACGCCGCCAGAATCTAAAAGACCATCTGGCATGTACAAGGTCAAAAAGTATTTGCTAAATAAATAACTTTAAAATAACCAGCAGGGGGTGCCTGGGTGGCTCAGTGGGTTAATGCCTCTGCCTTCGGCTCAGGTCATGATCTCAGGGTCCTGGGATCGAGGCCCGCATCGGGCTCTCTGTGGAGAGCCTGCTTCCCCCTCTCTCTCTGCCTGCCTCTCTGACTACCTGTGATCTCTCTCTCTGTCAAATAAATAAATAAAATCTTTAAAAAAAAAAAATAAAAATAAAAATAAAATAACCAGCAGGGCTTTAAAAAAAAAAAAAAAAACAACTGCCTGATTCTAAAATTTGCTAGAAAAATAAACTTATAAGAACAGTCAAGAGAATTCTGNTAAATAAAAATAAAATAACCAGCAGGGCTTTAAAAAAAAAAAAAAAAACAACTGCCTGATTCTAAAATTTGCTAGAAAAATAAACTTATAAGAACAGTCAAGAGAATTCTGGAAAAGATGAGTAATGGGAAGAATATTAGCCCTTCCATATTGTAAAACACCGTAAGTGCCCAAAGACAAGGCAAAAATTTCCCCAAATGTGCTTTATACCATAAATTATTCCAAGGTCTCCAATGTCAGTATACCCAGTGAGATTTTATTCAGAGTTCCTAAGTAGAAGTAGATTGATAAAATGCTCACAGCTTACAAGTTGAAGACTTTTGGAGAATGGTGTATGAGGAGGAACAATGGTAATAAATGCTAATCTAGACTGTACACAGATTACTATAATCTGCCAAAGATAGGTTCTGGTAAATAAACATCCCAGGCTTTTGGTTGAGAAGCCAAAGAAAGGACTACACCACAGAACTGATGGTGAACTAGAAATAACCCAGCTTCCAGAAGGACTGAGGGCCTGCCTCTAATCATTTCAGCTCCTGACTAGACTAAGATTGAGTTGTTCTTAGCATAGCTGCGTGCCTGAGGCAAAAAAAACACTGTCTCTACTCGGAAAAATGGCTCATGGGAGGACTGGTGAAGAAAGTATACAGGACGAACCTAGATATGCAGTATCAAAGTCGGTGTTCAACAAACAAAAAACATTCCACAATGATGGGGTATGTCACTGGGACACAGGAGTTGCTAAAAGAGCTCCTAATGACCAAAGCTAGAACAAGCTGAGCAACAAAATAATGTAGTATTTGATTATAACCTAAAGTATAAAATAAATATGCATGAGTGCATGCTAGTACAAATAAACGACTGGATGAATAAATGTTAGATTTAGGCAGAAAATGGGGAATTACACAAAATAATCATTCTAAAACTAAAAATACAATAAATGGAAGCTAAGATTCAATGATGGATTTAATAGCAGATAGGAGAACTGAAGAGAATTAGAGCATAAGTAAAATAGTCACAGAATAAAAAAGATCTAGCCTTGATGTAATTATAACTTTAGAAGAAGAGAGGGTCTGAGCTAATGTTTAAAAAGATGGTGGTTGAAACTGAGGGTTACTGGGGGGTGGGAGGGTAGGGATAGGGTGGATGGTTTATGGACACTGGGGAGGGTTTGTGCTACGGTGAGTGCTGTGAAAGGTGTAAGCCTGATGATTCACAGACCGAGGGCAAATAATAATTAAAAAAAAAAAAAAAAGATGGTGGTTGAAAATTGTCCAAAATTGGTGAAAGACACCAAGCTATCCTAAACAGACTAAAACTGGAACAGTAATAACATAATGTTGGAAGGTTGACAAAAAAGAAAAATGTATGCGTGTTTGGGGTTATTACTGAACAGAATCTTCATTATCTGTAGTAGTAGGTTAATAGGTAATATCTAAAACTAAAATAACTAAGGAATAGTGTTCCATTTTATTCAGGAGTATGAAGTTAAATATCACAACAACTAAGACATAAAGTGTAGGGGTGCTTGGGTGAGTCATTAAGCATCTGCCCTTTGGCTCAGGTCATGATCCCAGGGTCCCGCTTGGCAGGAAGCCTGCTTCTCCCTCTCCCACTCCCCCTGCTTGCGTTCCCTCTCTCGTTGTGTCTCTGTCAAATAAGTAAAAATCTTAAAA
This sequence comes from Ailurus styani, assembly GCA_002007465.1. NCBI lineage: Eukaryota > Metazoa > Chordata > Mammalia > Carnivora > Ailuridae > Ailurus > Ailurus styani. The sequence goes on from LNAC01001079.1 coordinate 185,596, forward strand.
AAAAAAAAAAAAAAGACAAAGTGTAACATTGTAGAGATCCCCAACTTTTCCTATAGGACAAATGAAGTGCAAAAAAAATCTTAACAGTATGCAAACTGGTTCTTACAATCACACAGAATTTCAGTAATATCATACACACAAAGTCTAAAAGTTACGTGTCTGGAAAATTATGTTAGATGATTCATAAGGTGTTCCTATTGCTGAGAAAGACACAGATGCCCAAATCATGTATTCTTTTTGAATACTTCATTAACTCTGATAGTGGGAGATAGGGGGAGGGTAATGTTTTAGAATTAATTTAATGTGATTTTTAAAAAAGATTTTATTTATTTATTTGACAGAGAGATCACAAGTAGGCTGAGAAGCAGAGAGAGAGGAGGAAGGAGACTCCCCACTGAGCAGGGAGCCCGATGCGGGCCTCGATCCCAGGACCCTAAGATCATGACCTGAGTCGAAGGCAGAGGCTTTAACCCACTGAGCCACCCAGGCGCCCAATTTAATGTGATTTTTAATATAAAATACATAATTAAATATTAGTAAGCGGACATTTAACTCCCATCCATATAACGAAAGCATGTTTTCCACTTGGAAAAAAATCTGAAATAGAGAACTTCTCATCTGGAAAATTAAGATCTCCCTTTATATTCACAGTTCCTTTTGCAAAAGGTAGATTTTAAAATTATAAGATTAAAAAAAATACAAGAGGGCACCTGGGTGGCTCAGTCAGTTCAGGGCCCGACTCTTGACTTTGGCTGAGGTCAGGTCAGGAATGATCTCAGCATCCTGAGACTGCCCTGCAACCAGCTCCCCACTCTGCATGGAGTCTGCTTAAGATTCTCTCTCTCCCCCTCAGCACCTCCCCACCTGCTCATGCACTCTCTCTCTCTCAAATAAATAAATATTATTAAAAAAAAAAAGAAAAGAAATACAAGTAAAACTGAATGTAGTCCAAGGCACCTGGGTGGCTCAGTTGGGTGGAGCCTTCAACACTTGATTTCAGCTTAGGTCTTGATCTTGGGGTCATGGGATCAAGCCCCTAGTGGGGCTCCACGCTCACCAAGGAGTCTCCTTGTTCCTCTCCCTCTGCTCCTCTCCTGGCTTGCTCATGCACACGTATGCATGTGAGACTCTCTCTCTCCCATTCTCTCATAAATAAAAAAATAAGTATCTTAAAAACAAAAAACCCAAAACTGAATATAGTCCAGCAACAGAATCAAGTGTAAGACGCAGGGAGCATTCCAAATCCATTAAGAGATGAGTTATTCAAACAAATGCCACTGGGTCACATGGAGAGGAAAGTGGGGAAAAAAATGAACCCCTGACTCACTTGTGATAGATTAAACATTTAATGTAACAACTTAATGTAAATTAAATTTAATGTATAAATTTAATGTAACTTCGGACCTTCTCCTCACAGAAAAAAATGACAAAAATCAAATATAAACTTATCAGAAAACATTGAGGGGTAAAACAAATCTTTTAGAAGAAAACTGCGTATCTACAGATCCTGGAGCAGACAAGGATTTCTTTTATTTTTTCAAAGATTTTATTCATTTATTTATTTATTAGAGAGAGAGATCACAAGTAGGCAGAGAGAGAGGAGGAAGCAGGCTCCCCCCCAAGCAGAGAGCCTGATGCGGGGGGCTGATCCCAGGACCATGAGATCATGACCTGAGCTGAAGGCAGAGGCCTAACCCACTGAGCCACCCAGGTGCCCCAAGGATTTCTTAAACAGGACTCAAAAAAACACAAGCTACGAAGGGAAAAAACTATCTATGTATGAATAGAATACCCCGAATGATACAGTTGTCTCCTAAGAACTGGAAGGCAAAGAGAGATTTTATTTCTTAAATTCCATATATATATATATATATATATATATATATATTTGCATATCACCTATTTAAATTTTTTAAATTTGCAAAAATTAACTAGAATAAGGTTTTTTAGATAAACGAAGAAAAACATTTAAGAACTTAAGGATAAAATTAGAGATCTGAACAAAAGTCAGCCAGAAAGATGATTCCTAATGTATTCTAAAAAGAGGAGAGGGCCAGCAAATGCACATTTAACTTGGAACCCAACTCACCAGTACCAAGACACCTCTATTCCACGTAACAGAAACCAATTCTTTTCCAGGTGTCAACACTGAATTAAAAATGAAGTAGGGGCTCTATGCCTCATCATATTTAGTTTTACTTACCCATCAGGCAGTTTGGGTTAGTGCGCTCTGGGAAAAGTGGGAACCAGGCGAGTCAAAACCATCGTTAATCAGGGACTTTTCAAAAGCAAAGAGGCATTGCTAAGTCCTAAACAGTTAAGGCTACCTTTCCCAGATGAGAATGGAAATAACTAACCTGGGATATGGCTTTAACTAGTTCAACAGTCATTTCCACTCTTCCTTCCCGGTTTCTCTCCTGGAGAACAGCAGTGTCCTAGAGGACAGGCGTGGAGAGAGAGAAAAGAGAGTGAGAAGATGAGGCCTGCTCTCCTCTCCCAGAGTCATCAGCCTAAAAATTCTGTCCTCCCCTTCTTCCTCCCAGTTTTCCTTGATTTCACCGCCCAAATAACAGGAAGATTCTAGGCAACCTGTGGCCCCCGAGGGACTGTAACTTATAACTGTTTCTCTTATGCTTGAGTTCCTAAATTTAATCTTTTTCCTAAAAGTTGCCTTTCCATTCTTGGGTCTTTTTTTTATAGGTAAAAGTGGATCTTTCCCTTCCTGCATCTCTGCTTCATGCTTTGACACAGTCTACAATTTGAAAATCGGACTCCTCAGTGCATCAGACGCCAGGGTATCATTCTCCACCCAAATGCCCACAGGCCTCGCCTGCCTCTCACGCTGGGACAATGGACAATGGGACAATTTAGCATCTGATTCCGCCACCTTCACTCTCACCTCTGTCTTCAGTCCCTTGGTTTCCCCTCCTTTTTGTCACCGAGAACTGAAGGCGTCTCCTGCTCCAGTAGGGGCTCTAGTCAGTCACCCCACCTATTGCTTTTTACTGGAATCCTCGAACTGGGAGCAGGGAATTCTACTCTAGGGTTCTTACCTCAGCAACACACAATACCAAAAACCAACACACATCAAGAAGCTGGTGCTATCAGTCTTTCCAGTGTCTCCCCATACACATCCCACTCTGGGCCAGCTACAAGCACACAGTGTGACACACAAACACTGACACAAGATCTCATCAACTTCCTGACCACAGAGGACACAATCCCAAGCCCCCAAAGGAAGCCACATCACACGGAATCATAGTCACCACGGTCTCGGAGGCCCGTATACAGACACACAGGGTGATACACAATCACACGTACCCCCCCCACAAACTTATTCTCTCACACATAACACGGCTCACTGTGCCCTCATCTCTGCCTTGCTCACCCCAGCACACTCCACAGCCTACCAGAGGCTCTACCTTCAAGCCTTCAGGGGACAATCTGCAGTTCACACGGTCTCTGTCCTGCTCACTCTGGTCTCACACAAAGCCACGTCGCTAGCTTTCCTCTCTCACACAAACATGGTGGCCCCTCACACTTCACCCTCACACACACATTCTCAATGGACACTTCCAGAGACACCTGGATTTCTGTCACACATAGATACTGTTCAAGAACAAAATTCAACCGAGGAAAATTTAAAGATCTACTTGGTTCTATTCATCAGTTCAAGAACAGGGCTACACCCCATCCTGCAAGTAGAGGGGAGCTCCAAGGAGGCTGCACAAAACCGACATTTTTATAGGAAGGAGGGAGGGACAAGAAGTCATTAGCAAAAGAAAGGAAAGGATTGTTTCAGGCACACTAACTTTCCCTCAGTGGGGCTGTAAGGGTCTTATGCAGATTACCTCAGCTTGCTTTGGGGGAGGGAGAAGGCCCCTGTGACATGTTACGTCACTGGTGCCATCCAGAAAATTCTTGACTGGCCAGTTAAAACTCCATTTCTGGGGTAGGCTGAAACTGCGGTTCGGATGGGTATTGACTGCCTGTCCGAGGACTTGGCCTAAATGGGGCCAAACGGGGCCTGTGGTTTTCTTTTTACCACTACACACACACATCCTGGTCGGACACTGTAGCTGCGCCCCTGACCCCCACGTCTCACACACACCAAATACACAGAGCCCTCGCTCACACTCAGACACCCCACAGGACAGACACACATACTGCCGTCTCACTCGCGCACCAACGTGCTCACAGCTCTTCACTTTCTCTCACACACACCTGCCACCCTCTGTGGCATCTCACCTTCTCTCTCACACACACACCTCCCACTATCCCTGGTAGCTCACACTCTTTCTCTCTCACACACCCACCTCCCACCATCTCTGGGATCTCACACTCACACACCTCCCCCAGGTCTGGCATTTTGCACTTTTTCTCACACACATCCAGCATCTCTGGCATCTCACACTTTCTCTCACACCCCCCTCCCACATCTCTGGCATCTCACACTTCCTCACATACACGCCTCCCACATGTCTAGTACCTCGCACTCTCTCACGCACACACACCCTCTACTGTCTCCCGGAGTCTCGCACACGAGCTCACCTCCCGCACACAACACACCCCTTCTCTCTCTCTCTCACTCCCGCCAGCGTACCCAGGTCTCTCGCTGGCCTCTCCAGTCCAGCCGCCAGCACACGCCCCCTCCGCTCCCTCGCCCCGCCTCAGCCACCACCCAGCCCCGCCCGCGAGAGCTGCGGCCTCCGCACGCCCGCCCCTCGGACGGCAGGGCCGCGCCGCGCGGGCCTCTGGGAAACGTAGTCGGCACACGGAAGGCTCCGCGGCGGCGTCCGGGCTGGGACTACACCGCCGGGGTCAGGGCGGCCCGCCTCGCCTGCCCCGCCCGGTCCCCGGGCTCCGACTGCCGACCCGCGGGAACAGCCCATCGGCCTCCGCCCAGAAACCACCGCTCTCACCCGAAGGGCCGCGGGGGCCAACGGCCGGGCTCCGAGCACGAAGCGGCAAACCTCCGGAGGCGGGCGGTGTAAGGGGGAGGAGCCCGAGGGACGAGGGGCGGGGCTCAATGAAGAGGCGTGTCCTTGGGATGTAGTAAACGGGAGGAGGAACCCGAGCGCCGGAGCGTGCGTGCCTGCGATTGAATACCGCGGTACTCGGGGGCGTGACTCAGGAGCCGGGGGCGTGGCGGAGCTGGGCGGGAGCGTGCGCAGGCGCGTAGAAAGCGCACTCCGCCTCCCTTCGCCTGGACACCGGAAGCGTCCCTAGTTACCTGGCGGCAGGTGCTGCGAGGAGACCGCGCTGCGACCGTCTCCCTGGGCGCGCTCAGGTGCGGCTTTTCGAGGGGACGCTGGGTCCGTGTAGTGGTCCGTAGCGTGGAGTGGTTCCGCGTGCGGCCCTCGAGCCTGTCCGTGGGAGCGTGGCTTTTCTCCTGTGCTGTTTTGCGACAGGAAGAACAGCTGTTGGGAACCCCGACCGCGTCCTATCCCCAAAGTGACGACAGCAAATTAGTAAATGTTTCTCCTGCCAGACGGGAGCATCATCATTATCCTTACTGCTGAGAGGCAGGGCCTGCAGCCAGACTGCTGGGCTCGAACACCGTCCTGCCCCCCGACGGTGGAAACCGCCCTGCTATGGGGGACGAAGACAACTGTAGAATTAGGCCTGCGCTGAAGGAAAAGTCATGCAGGGGCATACAGCAGGAAAAAAAACACAAAGTTCCCTAGCCTCGTGAGATCTGACTTCTAAGTGGACAGAGAACACAAATGAATGAGTAAAATAGTTAGTTTATCAAATGGTGGAAAAGACTTTGGAGAAACAGCAGGGCAGAGGAATAGAGAGTAGAGGAAGTTAAAAGGCTTGCTTTGGAGAAATGAATAAAAGAGTGAAAATGGAAAAGACACCATCCATAATCCCACCACTCAGAACTGCTGCTAACACTATTAACATTTGTAGCATGTTGCTTAAAACTTATTTTCCTGGGGTGCCTGGGTGGCTCAGTTGGTTAAGCGTCTGCCTTCAGATCAGGTCATGATCCCAGGGTGCTGGGATCAAGACTGGCATTGGGCTTCCTGCTTAGTGGGGAGCCTGCTTCTCCCTTGGACTCTGCCCCTTGCCCTGCTTGTATAATAAACTAACCCTTAAAACAAAAAACAAAAAACCATGTAATTTCCTTTCACAGCCTGGTTGAGATGTCTATACCTAGACAAACAATTTAGAAAAATGGGAGTATATGGTACCTAATCTCCAGAACGTTTTTTTCCATTATATGGTAAACATCTTTCTGTATCAAAAAGCATGCTTTAGTGCATTTTTTTAATAATTGCAATGTCAAAATTATTTATTGCCACAAGCAATTTGAACAAAAATGCTGTTGTTGGGCTCAAAATCCTGAATACTGAGCAAATTCTTACCATACTTCTATCTCAAGTCTTGGCCAACTGACCCTCCTGTTGGTGCAGTGTGGATGCCTGGTTACGTGTCATTCATTTCTGGGGTCAGAGATGCTCAGATTTGTGCGGATATATGAACCACAAAGGATTGTATACTGTTATTTGTTATTGGACAACTACAGAAAGCATTTAGATAGGAATTCATTACATTCTCCTACCCCAACATCTTGGTCTATCCTCCAGAGAGAGCTTCTGGCATCTTTCACTAGAGCTATCTGGGCCAGTTCTACAGATAAAAATATCAACTCTAAACAAAATATGAAAAACAGTTACCTGAAAGCACCAGAGAGTTTCCAAAGGAGAAAGAAATTGAAGAAATAATGACCAAATTTTTCTCAACTTGATGAAAGTATAAAATTAGAGATTCAAAAAGTTGAGTGAACTGGGGAATCTTAGGCAGAGGAGGGACCAAAACTTTTACAGTCAGGGTGGATTCAGAAGCCCTCCTATGTGGCCCCATGGCAGGAGGCAGTGCTGGGTGTTGGAAATAGAGAAAAAAAAAATGCCGGCGCACTTCTTCCACCATCCAGACTACCCTCTCTTACCCTTCCTCCTTGCCTTTATTCAAGATCCCATCAAAGAACAACTATCCCCCGGCATCTACTGCAAAACCCAGCGTGGTGTGTTAAACTCCTTGGGTCTGCATTTCTGTAGGAAAAATAAAGTGCCCAAATTCAGCTGATAGGATGTAAGCAATGTTTGTAAGGGGGACTGGGAACTAAAGCAATCTTGCTTTAGTATATAATGAGAAAATAGCGCTATCTAGCATAATGTCCTATCGTCAGGCTTTGTGATTACCATTATACTTGTTGGGTTACTCATTTATCTGTTTATTGTCTAACTCTCTTGCTAAGGTGTATGCTCCGTGTTTGTTTTCCTTCTGTTTAGAACACTTCCTGGGACAAAGTGGGTACTCAATAAATAGATGTTGAATGGATGAATTTTAAAAATTGGTGGATTCTAACCCAGGAAACAACAGATGTCAGTGAAGATGCAGAGAAAGGGGAATCCTCTTACATTATTGGTGGGAAGGCAAATTGGTGAGGGACCAGAAGGCAAGCTGAGAACAAAGCAGAAGCTAACACCCCGCACACCCCCCCCCACCATGGGATACATGTGACATTCCTCAGGCACTCCTGGCTGCCCTGAAGGAAAAACAAATAGTTAACTTTCAGAGATCACAATCCTGCAAGATTTAAGTCTCCCTCGGTTTGCAAATGTCTTAGCAATCTATAAGAACAAAGCATTTCGAGGGGCACCTGGGTGCATACTTGAAGCGGGCAGAGTGCAATATTTGTCCAGGAAGCTCCCAACCATCTTCATGTTAATGAAGTTCATTACATATATACACCACATCTTCTTTATCCATTCTTCAGTTGATGGACACTTGGGCTATTTCCATAATCTGGCTATTGTTGATAATGCTGCTATAAACATCAGGGTACATGTCTCCCTGCCCTCTTCAAGTATCTGTCGATGGGCTGCAGATTATAAGGACATTTAATTATATCTACATTTCCTTCTGGAAGCTAGTTTATGGATAGAAATGCTTTGTTCTTGTAGATCACTAAAACATTTGTACCAAGAGTGTCTGAGGAATGTCACATACATTCCATGGGGGGGTGAGGATGTCAGTTTCTGCTTTGTCCTCAGCTTGCCTTCTGGTCCCTCATCATATATATATATACAATGGAATATTAACTCACCCATCAAAAAGAAATAAATCTTGTCATTTGCAAGGATGTGGACGGCGCTAGAGAGCATTATGCTTAGTGAAATAAGTCAGTCAGAGAAAGATAAATACCGTATGATTTCACTCATGTGGAATTTAAGAAACAAAACAGATGAACATTGGGGAAAATAAAAAGAGGCAAGCCGTAAAGCAGACTCAACTATAGAGAACAAACAGGGTTGCTGGAGGGGAGGTGGGCAGGGGATGGGCTGAAGGGGTGATGTGTGGTACTACTAAGGAAGGCAAGTGTGATGAGCACTGGGTGTTATATGTAAGTGATGAATCACTAATTTCTACTCCTGAAACCAATATCATACTATACATTAACTTACAAGGATTTAAATAAAAACTTGAAACAAAAATAAATAATAAAAATTGATGTGTTCTATGTGTATTTTCTAAATACCCACGAAGGACCAAAAAAGCTTGTCCCATGCTGAGACCACCCCATTAAGAGGTGATTTTTGTCCCCTCCAGGTTGATATAAAGAATAGAAAATGAAACCCCCAGAATCAAAGGGAAAAAGGAACACATTAGCTAAGGGGAAGTGCTCAGTGGCTGTTTCGCAGTACAACAGCGCCACCTGCCGGACACTGGCACCACGTACAACAGCTCCATCTGGAAGCTGAGGTTTCTTGCAAGCGGGCCTGGGGGTTCTCTCCCTGACACCATCCAAGTCAATTTAGACTGAATGATTAGCAAGCAAGGGATGCAACAGGCTTTGCTGGCCGAATGAAAATAGTCTATTTAGGGGTGTAGCCAACCTCGTCCTAGCGTCCTCTCCGTTTTACATGAAGGAGCGGCAGCCACCCTTTCAGGGAAGTTTTCTCATTCTCTCTAAAGAGTCACTAGCTCAGTGGGGACTTTGAATTACAGAGGTTCCCCTGATGTGCCTGGGTGCAATTCGTTGAAGTTTCAGCCAAGTGAGAGCGGACGGGAACCTGTCAATGGTGGCAGCTGCCCACACTGATGCAGTAAGGTCAGGTGGCCGAACAGAAGAGCCTTCGGCCTTGCCTTAGACAATACCCTATGGACGAGACCTTACGAAACACTATGTAAGTGGGAGCAGTGGCCTACTTACTACCCAGACAGGAGAGAAAAAAGGGCAACTCATAATTTAAAAATCACAAGGTGCCTAGGTGGCTCAGTCGGTTAAGCATCTGCCTTTGGCTCAGATCATGATCCTGGAGTCCTGGGATGTCAGGCTCCCTGCTCAGTGGGGAGTTGGCTTCTCCCTCTGCCCCTCCCCGCTTTGTTCCTTCTCTCTCAAATACATAAAATCCTTAAAAAAAAAAAAAAAGCAAAAGGTGACATCATTCCTAAGGAAACACTCAAAACCAGGCTACCTGGTATAAGGTGCAAACTCATTGCTTACCTGGCTCTCCCATAACGTGAAGGATCCTTTCCCCCAACAGCTGGGTCTGCAGATTTTCCCTCAAGGAAAGTGACTCTGGCTTGCTGAGGTAGCCAAAGGCAGATTTTTCTTCTTTTGGGGGGGGGGGTAGCTTGATTTTTTAAAATTCTGTTAAAATATACATAAAATTTACCATTTTACCATTTTTAGGTGTATAATTCAGTAACATTAAGTACATACACACACAGCACAACCAAGTAAGGTTTCTCCAAGGAATGCAAGATTGTTTTAATATTTGAAAATCAAGCGATACAATTTACTATCTTAAAAAAACTTAAAAAAAACCTAAAAAAATTAAAAACCTATCATTTCAGTAGATGCAGGAAAGCTTCTCAGAGAATGTAACATCCAATCCAGATAAAGACTCTGAGAAAACTAAGAAGGGAACTTACTCAACTTGATAAAAACCATTTTCGAAACCAGCTAATACATAATGATAAAAAAAAACTGGGTGCTCTTCCCCTAAAATCAGGAGCAAAGCAAGGATCTGTCCTCACTTCTACTTACTGCTGCACTAGAGGTTTCAGCCAGTGCAATAGGCTAGGAAAAATCAATGAGACACCCAGATGGGAAAGACAAAGTAAAATTCCCTTTATTTGAAGAAGACAGGATCATCTTAGGTTGAACAGCCTACCTAATGTACCAAAACAAAACAAACTAGACCAACTGAGTTTAGTATGATTGCAAGATACAGATGGAATATACAAACATCCATTGTATGTCTACAATAGCAATGAACAACCGGAAATTGAATTTAAAGACAAAGAGAATTATTGATCTACGTGTCTGTTTTTGTGCCAGTACCATACTGTCTTGATTACAGCTTTGTAATATAGCTTGAAGTCTGGCATTGTGATGCCACCAGCTTTGGTTTTGTTTTTCAACTTTCCTCTGGCTAAAAATAGAGCTACCCCATGACCCAGCAATTGCAGTACTAGGTATTTACCCAAAAGATACAAATATAATGATCTGAAGGGGCCTGCATGGCAATGTTTATGCAGCAATGTCCACAATAGCCAAACTGTAGAAAGAGCCCAGATGTCCATCGACAGATGAATGGATAAAGATGGAGTATATATACACAATGGAATATTCCTCAACCATCAAAAAGGAGGACTACTTACCATTTACAATGATGTGGATGGAACTGGAGGGTATTATGCTGAGCGAAATAAGTCATCAGAGAAAGATAATTATCACGTGGTTTCACTCATATGTGGAATATAAGAAACAGGGCAGAGGATCATAGGGGAAGGGAGGGAGAACGGAATGGGAAGTCATCAGAGAGGGACAAAAACCATGGGAAACTCTCAACTCTAGGAAACAAACTGAGGGTTACCAGAGGGGAAGTGGGGGGGGATGGGGTAATTTGGTGATGGGCATTAAGGAGGGCACGTGATGTGATGAGCACTGGGTGTTACATGCAATTGATGAATTATTGAACTTTACATCTGAAACTAATGATATACAATATGTTGGCTAATAGAACTTAAATTAAAAAAAAAGAATGAGCCTCATGTGTAGTAGAAATATACTTAAAGTCTGTTGCCCTGTTTTCTGAGTAAACAGAATTTTAAAAATATGTTTAAAAAAAGTTATGCAAGATATATTAACTGAAAACTACAAAACACTGTTTAGAGAAATTAAAGGCAAGTTCTATGTTGTACCCTCGGGAGTTCTGATCTACCCTGTAATGAATCCAGCTATTCTGTCCAGACCACATGAGGAGGCCAGTGAGGGGGCAGGCCCTCTGGGACCTCACGGAGAGGACCGAAGCAGCAGCTGATGGTGGAAAGAGAGGCCTGATAATTATGATCTCAGCCACTCCAGCTTGGTGTTAGACGTGTGAATGAAGAAGCCATCTTCCTGGCAGGAACCACAGAGACCAAAGGTGAGATATCCATCCCCCTAAGTACAATATGAATGCTTCACACACAGAATCATGAGAAATATTTTAAAAATGGTTCCTGCTCTGGTCCTGTGGGTTGGGGTAGTCTGGTAAGCAGCAATAAATAATCAAGACAACGTGATTCTGAAAACCACAGCAGGGGTGGTATTTCATCTCATCTGCCTCCATTGTGAGAGCTCAGCAAACTCCAACACAAAAAACACCTTCTTCTGCTGTGTCGACCCAGTGAACATCAAGGTGTTCCAAGGTTGCCAAAATATATATTTTCACGTTTTCCAAGATCTTATTTTTTTTTAAGATTTTATTTATTTATTTGACACAGAGAGAGAGATTACAAGTAGGCAGAGAGGCAGGCAGAGAGACAGGGAGAGGAGGAAGCAGGCTTCCTGCTGAGCAGAGAGCCCGATGCGGGCCTCGATCCCAGGACGCTGAGATCATGACCTGAGCCGAAAGCAGAGGCTTTAATCCACTGAGCCACCCAGGCGCCCATCGAGATCTTATTTTTAAAATCAACTTTTATGACTATTTTAAAAAATCGGGTTAAATGAGTATATATACACAGATTACCAGTTCTCCAAATTCCACACTCACACATACTATGTGAAAGAGATGAGGGGGTAAAAATGTATCTAAGTTTTAAATCAAAGTGTGAAAATTAGCCCTTTGGGTTATCAGATTACTGATAACCTTTGTTTTCTTCTGTTACGTACTTATCCTGTCAAAGTTCTCACCAGTATATGGCACTTTATAAACAGAACTGAAATTGGGACATAGAAGCTCCTTTTTCCCCCCAGGGCAAAAACAGTAGAGATTTCCCATTTCTTACACATGGTCATGAGGCTGAATCTCACATATTTAAGAAACCTTTAGCATGAATGAGTGCATTACCCTAAATTTTTAAAAATTTTTATGGGGCACCTGGGTGGCTCAGTCAACTAAGCGTCTGCCTTCGGCTCAGGTCATGATCCCAGGGTCGTGGGATTGAGCCCCATGTCTGGGTCTCAGCTCAGCCGGGAGTCTGCTTCTCCCTCTCCCTCTGCTCCTTCCCCTGCTCATGCTCTGTCTCTCTCTCAAATAAATAAAATCTTTAAAAATGTTTAATAATTTTTAAAAATTATAAACAAAATTTATATACACAGCAAAAAGGGCAGAAATCTTAAGTGAACAGCTTGCCGAATTTTCACAAGGCAATTTACCCATGTAGGCAGCACCCTGAATAAAAACAGAACATTATCAGCACCCTTCAAATGTCCCTGGTGCCCCTTCCAGACACCATTACCTCCCCCAAGTGTAACTGCTACCCTCCTGGTTCTCAGGATGTGATTTTGCACACACACCCTCAGGGGATACCCAGCAACCTCTGGAGACATTTTCAGTTGTCACACTGGGAGAAGAGGGGCATCCTGGCATCTAGTGATTAGAACCCAGGGTGCTGCTGAATATCCTAAAATGCACAGGGTGACCCCCACCCCCCCACCCCTTGGCCAATAAAGTATTATGTGTATTATTTGTCCAAAATTACAACATGTCAAGGCTGAGAAACCTCAATCTGCAGTATCATCATTTTGTGTCCACAAAAGATCACTCAGGGCACCTGGGTGGCTCAGTCGGTTAAGCGTCTGACAGCGGCTCAAGTCATGATCTCGGTATCCCAGGATCAGGCTCCAGGTTGGCCTTCCTGCTTCTCTCTTACCTTCTTCCTCTGTCCCTACCCCACTTGTGTGCTCGCTCTCTCTCTCAAATAAATAAAATCTTTAAAAAACGTTCACAAGAACTTTATAATTAAAACATCCAGAAACAACCCAAATGTCTACCAACAGGAGAATGGATAAACAAATTATGGTATACTATCAGAATAGAGTACCACTCAGCAAAGAATAAACACCAAAAGACACATCAATGTCTCTCAAAATATTGAGGAAAGCCAGACAAACAAAAAAGCCCACAGTACTTGATCCCATGTAGAAGAAAAAAAACAACAAAGTGGTCTTCTCTGAGGCTGGAGGTGTAAGAGTGACGGGATTGTATTTGTTATATGGGTGAAATCAATGGCCAACATACATCAAAACTGTAGTGAAGCTACCCTACCCAAGGAGTTCCTGTGATCAGAGATCTCTCAAGAACAGTGCCATTCTCTACGAAAATGCTTTTTAAAAGTCTACCATACCAGTGTTGCCTCAGGCAAAGGTCCACAATCTTACTGACCATCCACTCCAGCACTGTAATTCATCGAACCCTTCCAAGTCCTGTCAGAAGTGGATTTGTCATGTCATTCAATACCCCATGTATTATCTAGTACATGTCTATACCAGTCACTCCAGAAACTGTAATGACCTCTCCTGATTTAATCCATGTCAATATGTTTTGATAAACCAAAAGTCTGGTCTACTTTCATTGGACGAGCACATCGAAATCTATGTCCACAAGCATCCCCTTCCTTGCTTGCGAAAGATGAGAAGTCCTAGCTGTTGGGCCGACGGGTCTGGGAACTGAGGAAGCCACAGGGCAGCGGCCGCCCCGCCGTCTCATCACCCCGCCCCGGGAGCTTCTCAGGGGGGACCTCCCGCCCCCATCAGCTTCCGCATCTGGAAAGACCGCCAAAACCAGAACTTAGGTGGGAAACCAAAAGCTAAACTCCACTCAATCCCCCACCAATTACAGTCATGTCCCCCCATTCCGCCCAAACCCAATAAAGACCCGTGCACATCCTCTCCGGGCGCGACTCCCCCGACCCCCTTTGCTCTGAGCGGCGGAACCTCGCCCGAGGCCCGAGGGCGCCTCTACTTAAGCTCCCCTCGTGCCCGGTCCGCCCAGCGTCTCGCTTAACCTGCCGTTACTAGAAGAGCTACCGGGAAACCTTACACTATGAATGCTTCTATTAATTCTTGAGTGTCACTTGTATCTTCCCTATTACCCTCCCACAATTCAAAGTCTGGGCAGTGTTATAACCACATTCTGGATACTGGCCAAACAATGAGATGGACTGAGAGAGAAGGGGGTCCTCCATGAGGACCAGTTACACATTGTGCTGGAAAGCTCTCTAGGCCCTCTGAATACTGACAGATGTACTTTTTCCAGTAACAACGATCTCAGTCTTTGTCACCGAATGCTCTAAGCATCACACGAGCTACCAGGTGTCGGTAATCTGAATTACTAGTGCAGATGGGACCACGTCTGAATTCGGTTGCAGGAATATCAGTTCTGAGGCATACAGGAGATAACTTTTAACAGATCTGCATAAAACCTGGAGATCAAGTCAATGAATTAAGTAAGGTCTTCCATTCATTTAGTCATCTACTTGATACCTATTAATAATGACCTACAACATCTAAGGCACCTTTGTAAGGACATGGGAAAATTCTTGTCCGCATGGAGACTACATTCTGGCACTGGGAGATACAAATATTAAATGGTTTAATGAGTAAAATAAGTATTAGAAAAATAACGCAGGAAGGGAAGCAGGGCACACTGCTTGACAGACTTGAATGTAACATCTAATTTTTACTGGAGAGTAAAACTCAGGTATTGACTTTCACAAGCCCAGTGACTTTGCAGGCCTTTACCCTCTGACTTGAATGTACTCAACCTGTCTTTGAAAACATCTGTTCATTTTTTTTTAAGATTTTATTTATTTGACAGAGAGAGACAGACCACAAGTAGGCAGAGAGGCAGACAGAGAGAAAGGGGGAAGCAGACTCTCCGCTGAGCAGGGAGCCCAATGTGGGGCTCGATCCCAGGACCCTGAGATCATGACCCGAGCCAAAGGCAGAGGCTTTAACCCACTGAGCCACCCAGACACCACACATCTGTTCATTTTTAAAAGTCTAGCCCATGCAACATTTCTCTGAGAACCGTTCTGGATTTCAAAACCATTTGATATTGATCTCATTCCCTTCTTGATGTTAACACTAATCAATGTTCATTTTCTTGTACGACTTTGCACACTAATACTGTATAACTGAACACACAATTTGAACTCTAAAATTTAATTCTCTATTCTTTGCACAAAATTTAGATTACCACTTGATATTTGGGGTTTTAAGATTTTATTTATTGGAGAGAGCGAGCACAAGTGCGCGACGGGGCCGGGCAGTGGGGGAGAGAGAGAAATCCAAACAGACTGTGCTTAACGTGGAGCCCATGCGGGACCAGATCTCACGACGCTGAGATCAAACCTGAGCCAAAATCAAGAGTCAGATGCTCAACAGACTGCACTACCCAGGTGTCCCACCACTTGATATTTCAAGTCCTGTCATTAAGAAAAAGTAAGGCAGTGTCATGATACTGAACTCATGAGGCTGGGGGTGTTATGAAGTAACTTGTTTACCTATTTTCATGGCACCTGAGGCAATATCTGAGAAAGATCTGAGGAGGAAAGTCAGCACAAGACCACAAAATATGTTGGGTTTCACCCAGGCCTCACGTACAGTCATCTAAGGCCAGATGGATTTAGAATGTTCCCGTCCCTGGGAACTCTTTCCACTGCAGAAATATTGCTATGAATACAGCACATACAGTAGCACAAGGACCTGGAAGAATTCTTGGTGAATGTGTGCATGATTCAGAAGTCCACTGTTCGAACTCTACTCTGGAGGCAGTCTTGTAAATGGGCCCGAAAGACATGGAGAAGATTATCAGTGGATTTACTGCAACAGCAAAAACAGAACCAACCAACCCAGCAACAGAGGAATGGAGACAATGGCTGGTGCACTTGCCCAGGGTGGCTATGCTGTGGAAAAGGAGAACCTCACTTAATGTACACGTAAATCTCAAAATCTTCGCTTTCAAGTTCAAAACCAGAACAGTTCATTTAGGATTACATCAACAGGTAATAAAACAATGAAAAGCCAGAGAACGATAACCTACCTGTGTAAATTATTCACCTGAGGTCCTGAGGATAATAAAGACATGGCTTTTCAAGGACATTCGGTGGATTCTGAGGTACTGGCAACATTCTCCTTGTTAGCTTGGTTGGTGAGTTCATGAGTATTTACTCTTCTCTAAACCAGTACATGTAATTTACAAATATTGTTATATATGCAGTTAAGAGAAACCAAAGGAAAAAAAAACACGTGTGTTCAATTTAGGAGTATCTATCAAAAAAAAAAAAGAGGACTATTTACCCCTACCATCTGTGGCGCCTCTCCCAGCTAGCCGTGGGGCGCTCCTGTGTCAGTCTTTGCTTCTCTCTATTGTTGTTCACGGGCAATAAAAACAGCGACAAGATGTCTAAAACGCAGCAAAAATTCCATGGTCAGATAATTTGGAACCATGTTTGGGCGCCATTTTTTGGACGCAAAGCGTCAGGTAGTAGCTGCTTGTTCTTTCACACTGTGTGATGTCTTCAAGGGGGGCTCTCCAATGTGTCTGAACGTGGTAGGATACAGTGTCTTTCTTGATGGGATAGAAGCAAAAGGCAGGAGACGGTCTCCCTGCCTATCCTTTGGCAGTTAGGACACAAGCACTGTGATCTTGGTTTCAGAATACTTACTGAGATGTGACAGAAACTGAGGACCAGTAAAATTTCACTTGTGGGGGCGCCTGGGTGGCTCAGTGGGTTAAGCCACTGCCTTCAGCTCAGGTCATGATCTCAGGGTCCTGGGATCGAGCCCCGCATCGGGCTCTCTGCTCAGTGGGGAGTCTGCTTCCTCCTCTCCCTCTGCCTGCCTCTCAGCCTACTTGTGATCTCTCTCTGTGTCAAATAAATAAAATCTTTTAAAAAATTTTTTTCTCTTGTGGAGCCCTACTGCTCACTGCTGATGGCACAGTGCAGGCCTCGTGTGGAAGGAGGCCAGAGCTGCCCAGGTCATGGGGTAGAGGTTTCACTTTCTGCCCTTAAACCAGATTTCCTTTGTCCTCTTTACTTTCAGAAGTGGGATCATTGCTATTCCATCCATACAATGAGAACTTGAGGCCTTGTGTAAACTGCTTTTTAAGAGACTCGGCATCCTTATGTTACTTGTTACCAAGATCTTGACTGATTGTTAAATAACTAGAATATTCACATTTCCAAATCCAGTTAGCTTTTGCTAATATTCCTCGATATGAATTTGCTGATGGCGAGTAAGCTGTGACCTGCATCTAAAGGACTTCTCACATTCGGGGCAATCAAAGGGCTTTTCCCCAGTAGGAATCCTCTTATGCTGGCAAAGAGATGAGGAAGTATTAAAGGCCCTCCCGCATGCATGGCATCCAAAGGGCTTCACTCCACTGTGTGTCCTATCATGCGTGACAAGTGAAGAGTTGTTACTAAAAGTTTTTCCACACACGTGACATTCGTAAGGTCTCTCCCCAGTATGACATCTCCTACGAATGATGAAATGGGACCTATAGGTAAAGGCTTTCCTTACATTCGTAGGGTTTCTCACCAGTGTGAATTCTCCTGTGAAGGGGAAGCTGCACGACACGGCAAAAGGTCTTTTTGCAGTCCTTACACTGATACGGTTTTTCTCCAGTGTGAACACTCTGATGCTCAATCAGGGAAGAGAGACGTATGAAGGACTTCTTACTCCTAGTACATTCGTAGGGTTTTTCTCCGGAATGAATTTTCTGGTGTCTAATGAGCTGTGCACTTTGAGCGAAGGCCCTGCCGCAGTTCTTACATTTGTAGGGTTTTTCCCCACTATGAATTCTCTGGTGATTGATCACAGCTGAGGAACGGCTAAAGGCCAGCCACAGTCACAGCACTTGTAGGACTTTTCTCTAGTATGTGTACTCCAATGCTGAACGAGATGAGTCATCTGGCTGAAGGTTTTCTTCATTCCTTATACTCGTACGGTCTCTCACCTGTGTGAGTTCTCGCATGCTGGTTAAGGTGTGCCCTCTGATTGAAAGTTTTACTACATTCATCATTACGTTTATAGGGTCTCTCTCCTGTGTGGATCCCCTGATGCTGAATGAGAGCTGATGGACGGCGAAAGGATTTCCCACACTTGTAGCACTGGCAGCACCCCTCCTTCAGAATTTTTGATGGACAAAGACGGGCATATTGGTGCCGGAAGTTTTTGCGTATTCTTTGCACGTGCTGCTTGTACTTTCCATCACTATTTCATGTCGGAATGTTTCCTTTTTTATACCTCTTCCTTAGAGATAATTCTTTGCTCTCCCACACTGATTCACTCTCTGAAAATGAACATATAAATATATTAACATGAATAAACATACATACTCCACTATTGACAACCTTGGCTTAAAGACTCTAGTATTTAAAGATATATATATACAAGGACACTGACTGTCATACTATTTGGCAAAAAGCTGGAAACAACCATTAAAGGTGTCCATTTGATGGTGAGGGCTGTGAAAGATGTAAGCCTGATGATTCACAGACCTGTACCCCTTGGGCAAATAATAAAAATAAAATTTAAAAAAACAAACAAACAAACAAAAAAAAAAAAAAAAAAAAAAAAAAAAAAAAAAAAAAGGTGTCCATTTGAGTGACAACATTATGTCCAATAGTCTGGCTCATTTATAAAACTATTAAAAATAATGATTTTCAATTATATAGACTAGAAGAGATAAAGCTGACTGAAAAGACCAAGTCGCAGAGTAACAACTGTAGAGAGCGATCTGCTCCGTAAGAGCAAGAAATAACAAGATGCTCCCTGTGTGTGTGTGTGTGTGTGTTGTGTATTAGCATGAATAAAAGTGTGGATGTACACCTACTATATTACACCGGTCCTCTAGGGTAGTGAGAGTGAAAACACTTGCAATGAGAAAATGAATTTTTTCTTTTTACAGCATGTCGCTGAATAATTAATAAAATAAACCCATTTTTATAAGTTTAGAAGATTTTTATTATCACATGCTCTAGCTACCCATCATTCCCCCAATCCAATCATTTCAACAATTAAACACTGATGACACAAGAAAGTACATATCTAGTTGGTATGGACAATGAGTGATATGAAATTTCAGAAATAGGCAGATATTTGGAGGTAGAACTTTTTTTTTAAGATTTTTTATTTAATTGAGAGAGATTGAGAGAGAGAGCGAGTGACGTGCAGGAGCAGGATGAGGGGCAGAAGGAGAGGGAGAAGCAGACTCCCTGCTGAGAAGGGAGCCCAATTTGGGACTCGATCTAGGGACACCGGGATCATGACTTGAGCAAAATCATGGCAGATGCTTAACCAACTGAGCCACCCAGGCGCCCAAGAGGACCTTTAAAAGAGATAAAATCAAGTCGGTAGGATGGGCCCTAATCCTGTATGACTGGTATCTTCTAAGAGATCACAACACTGACACACATAGAGAGACCATGGGAAGACACAGGGAGAGGATGGCCATCCAGAAACCAAGGAGAGAGGCCTCAGGAGAAGCCGACCCTGGTGACACCTTCATCTCAGACTTCGAGCTTGAGGAAATAAATTTCTGTATTTATACCATCCAGTCTAGGGAGCTTTATTATGGCAGCCCAAGCAGACTGATCCAAGGGTCTTGGCCCAGCAATGAAGTCAGTTTTCCTGCTCTCTATCACAGCATAAATCTGAAGACTCTGGACTGTCCCATCATTCTGTAGAACGTCGCATTGGTCCACTATGTTGATGACATCATGCTCATGAGAACTGAACAACACAAAATAGCAAGTAACCCAGACGACCCGGTAAGACACCTGTGCTCCAGAAGGTGGTAGACAAACCCTTTGAAGACTCAGGGATCTGGGGCGCCTGGGTGGCTCAGTGGGTTAAAGCCTCTGCTTTCGGCTCAGGTCATGATCTCAGGTCCTGGGATCGAGGCCCGCATCGGGCTCCCTGCTCAGCGGGAGCCTGCTTCCCTCTCTCTCTCTGCCTGCCTCTCTGCCTCCTTATGATCTCTCTCCCTCTGTGAAATAAATAAAATCTTAAAAAAAAAAAAAGAAGCTGTTTCTTGATTTGTCCCTCTCTCTTTCAAAAAAAAAAAAAAAGACTCAGGGATCTGGCACAAAGAGTAAATTTTAGGGGTCCTGTGCAAAAGGAGAGGGAGACACAGACTCCCCACTGAGCAGGGAGCTTGACTCCAGCCTTGATCTCAGGATCTGGGATCACGACCTGAGCCAAACACAGATGCTTAACTGATTGAGCCACCCCGGTGCCTCTCTCTCACAAATTCTTATGTTGAAATCCTCTCAATGGGACAGTATTTGGAGGTGGGCCTTTGGGAGGTGATCAGGTCATCAGGGCAGAGCCCTCATAAATGAGATTAGTGCCCTTGTAAAAGACCCCAGAGAGTTCTCTCTTTCCTTCACATGAGGACAGTCAGAAAATGGATGTCTGTGAACTAAGAAGTGGAGCCTCACCAGACAATGAATCTACCAATGCCTTGGCCTTGCACTTTCCAGCCTCCAGAACCATGAGAATTAAATGGTTCTTGAGGTGCCTGGGTGGCACAGTTAAGCATCAGACTCTTGGTTTTGGCTCAGGTGGTGATCTCAGGGTCACAAAATCGAGCACCGGATCAGGCTCTAATGCTTAGAGGAGAGTCTGCTTAAGGTTCTCTCTCTCCCTCTCCCACTGCCCCTCCCCACCACACACCTGGGCATGCTCTCTCTTTCTCTCTCTAAAATAAATAAATAAATCTTTTAAAAAAGAGAAGTAAATGCTTGTTTAAGCCACCTAATCTGTGGCATTTCTGTTACAGCAGCTCAAACAGACTAAGGAAGACATCAAATGCTTATGTTTATGTGGGCCAAAGCTGCCAACATGAACTCGGTAGTATCCGCACCACCAGCTGTCAGGTGGGTAGACCAGCAGCAATCTTCCATGAGATGTCATAGGTACATCCAGGATTGGGTGAGAACAGGTCTAGAGGGTACAGGGAAGCAGCAAATGTTAAGTGGCCAGACCCCCAGACCATCTACGACTGACGCAAACCCTTAGGCACTCCAAAGCCTGTACAGTCATCACCCTGTTTCACATTCTCTAACCCTGGGGCGCCTGGGTGGCTCAGTCATTAAGCGTCTGCTTTCCACTCAGGTCGTAGTCCCGGAGAGTCCTGGGATCGACCCCTACGTCGGGCTCCCTGCTCGGTGGGAAGCCTGCTTCTCCCCCTCCCACTTTCCCAGCTCATGTTCCGTCTCTCACTGTCTGTCCCTGTCAAATAAATAAAATAAATAAACAAAGTTCTCTAACCTTGGCTCCTATTTTGCCAAGGGGTTTAAGAACATCTCATAATACCCTTTATTAAATAGTAAATTCCATGGTTGGGCTATACTCTCTTAGAAAACCCCCACTTTCAGCCAGAATTAAAGATCGAATATGTCTGTTCACGGAATAGCTCTTGGATGGATACATTTATCCAATTACTCAGAGGACAGAATGAACATTTTTTTGTACAAAGAAAACAGAAGCATTGAGGAGTGTTTTCAAAAGAACAGCCATATGAAAGAATGAAAAAAGGAAGGAAGATGAGCTGGTGAGAAACCACCTGGAGAGTAAAGGTAGGAAGCTCATCATAAATTGAGGGAGAGAGGGGAAACACAGCTGTCTGGAGGCTAGAAGGAATTATTTTAGAAGGCAGGAGCAGAGGGTGATCAGTGAGGATCAGTGAGGATGAAAGCCAGACCCACTATGGAGCTGAACTAAAGGGCCCTCTGCAGGGAGGTGTCCAAACACCTCAAAGCTGTTGTCAGAGCAGCTGGCCTTATGTAGGTGTCACCTCCCCTCTGCTTGGTTCCTGACTCATCTGCTCATGGAGACCTTGCCTCCTTGCTCCACATCCCCCAGAGCTGTTTCCCTTGCTCCAGTCGGAAAGCTACATCAAGCTTAGAGACAGAAATGCCTGAGCAAAGAAAGAGAGACAGGAACTGGCCATGCCATTGTTACCCGAGAACTGAGCCCTGCTACCACAGCCACCAGGAAGAAGAGCCCTTATGAAATGGCCAAGTAAAATTTAAAGGTTTCCTGAAGGATGAGAATGAGAGAGTTGCCCACTTGTCACTGCTCTTTATGGGACATGGAACAAAAACATAAAGCAGAGGCCACAGTAGTTCCCCAGAGAATTCCACCAGAAGAAGGAAAATACACCAGAGACCAAATGCTGAATTCAAGGTTCGATGCACTTACCTAGCCAGACCAAGTTCTGATAATTCTCCAACATCACAGCCGTGTACAATTTTCTCTGAGCGGGGTTCAGGAATCCCCATTCTTCTTGGGGGAAGTCGATGGTCACATCTTGGAATGTTACTGATTGCTGAAATGGCAAACACGTTCTTACTCACAAGGCCTTGGGGAAAAGGGCAAAGTCTTGGCGGAAAGAAAGCATGCACGGAATGGGTGTTGTGGCATGTACAACAGGATCCAGATCTTTTTTGGACAAGTATATGACGTACGTCTAGACAGTGAAAACCAGCTCTCTGGATAGAAATAAATATATCATATTTTCCACCAAAATGTTAAAACTGGTTATGGGAGTATGGATTTCTCCTTTTGTAAGAGTATTTCACAATTTTCTAGAATACTGGGAAACAGACTTACCTAAATCTGTATGTGTGAATTGGAAGCTGTTCTCCAACTAGTAAGGAAAAAAAAAGAAAAATCTCACTTCTTTTTAAATTTGCCCTTGGACTTGGAATTAAAGTTCGGGGCACTTAAAAATCTGCACCATTCTCGAGATTCTCCATTCACTAATGACTTTATTCTTCTCATTTCCTAGCATCTTTGCCAACTCTGCCTCTTCCATGGTGCATAGCTGTGCTTTAATCCTGTCTACAAAGTCTGAGGTCAAGTCAGTTGGACTGTAGTTCACACATACTGACAACGGTCTCACTGCAGGAAAGGAAAAATGAAATCCTAACTCACCAGTGATGTGCCTTCTAGAAGTCCAGTGGTTACCCTCCCCTTCGTAACCATGAAGCCCCTCTCCTGAAGACCAGAGTCCTGTGGATGCAGAGCTGAGGACAAGGAGGGAACCAACAAAACAAAACAAAAGCCTAAACTCTGCTGCCTAAACTTGTATCCACTCCCCCCTGGAAATCATCGAGACAGAGCTGCGTGTCCAGCCACACCTTTATATGAGCATTACTGGGTCTTAAAGGTGTGAGAGATCCTGTTGCAATGTCTCCAACATCCATTCCTCCAAATTGTCTCTGGTAATGACGATCGAAACAACACTTACTGTTCTGAGCACTTTACATTACCCTGATGCTCTGTCACAGCTGAAGCAGCCATTCCTCTTTGTCTCAATGTCTCTCCCTGAAAAGGGCAGAATCCTGAGACGCCAGCTGGGGAAAGAGAAAGGAGGGATGAAAGCCCAGGACTATTCTGCAGCTTCTCATATCACTGGCTTATAAATTCCTCGTTCCATAAAAACTTCATGGTCAAAAGACTTCTCAGCATAATTAATAAGCACAGGAAGAGCTGCTTGGCATCACTGCTCATCAGTGAAATGGAACTGAATAGGACAATGAGAACTAATGAAAACAAACAAAAAAAGATTCCAGTGAAGTAGCAATGTAAACAATTAATATAGAGAAGTAAATATCCAAGGTAAACTCAAACAATAAAGACAGGACATAATGGTAGGGAAAACCCCTAGTGCTAAAGTCAATAAAGATAAAATACTTAGAGAAATTTAACAACAACTGTATGACAAAAACCTATACAACAATCTTCCAAATATGCCTGAAAGGCACAAAGTAGATTTAAACAAACAGAAAGATACCCCCTTTTTTGGGCAGGAAGACCAACCCATCACAATGATGGTCAGCTACTTACGACAACGTCAACTCTGTATTTGGCCTGTATATCCTCACCTAAAGACAAAAAGAAGGCTCCCATACTCCCCAGATAAGCTGCGTGTTAGCAATCCTGATACTCCGTGCAAGTAAACAAGGCTGGGGTTAAGCAAATAGGTAATATCTCGTGGTTACTGGGAGTCAGGTTTCTTCTTATCAGAGAACAGAGTTCTATATGCAGAAAAGCAGAAATACAGAAGGGACTCGGTAGTGTTGGAGCTATCTGTGAATGCACTGGTTTTAATCAATGTAATCAAGATGTAAAAACAGATGGATGGGTGGCTGGCTGCTTTAGAGGATGGAGCTGAACGTCTTTCCCAGCTACTGGCTGGGTCTGCCAGAGTCTCCTTGAAGTGGATGATGAACGCAAATTCACACCTTTTATGAGAAGGGTGCGGTCACAGAAGTTGCTGCTGAGGCTCTGGGTGAAGAATGGAAGGGTTATGTGATCCAAATCTCTGTTGGGAATAACAAACAAGGCTTCTCCATGCAGCAGGGGGTCTTGATCCATGGCCGTATTCACTGGCTCTCTGAGTGAGGGGCATTCCCGTCACAGACCAAGGAGGACCGGAGAAAGAAAGTACAAATCTGCTGAGGGTTGCACTGTGGATGTCCTCCATAGGGTGTTCTCAACTCAGTCACCAGAAAGGAGAGAGACTCCTGGGACTCACTGCTATTACCACGTCTCATCACCTAAGGCCTCAGCTAGTAGCGTCTGCAAACCTCTCGATCTCTCCAGAGGGTGTTCACCGACACGTTGTGAGAAGGCCCCTAGACAAAGAAGGTAAGAAACCTAGACTCAAAGCACCCCAGACGGTCTCGTTACTCCATGTGTCCTGCAACACAGATGTGGGTGTGTTGCTCTGAAGAAACAGCATACAAAGAAAAGAAAAGAAAAAGAAGGAAGACACTGCAGAATATGCTAAACTTTTGGTCAAGAGAATGAAAGAGGCCAAAGGAAAACACCAGGATTTAGCTTTCCTCATCTGACAGACTGACGTGCCAGGGTTGGTTCTGGAAACCAGGACCTGGCTGGGGGAAAAGGTCATTCCGGTCCAGCCAGGCCCCTGCTTACTGGGGGCTCGGCACCGTCTCAGGCCTGTAATCGTCGCGACACTATCAGCCGTTCGAGAAGCGGCGTCCCATTTCACACAGGAGCTCGGAGACCAACGAGGAGCCGAAAGTCACACAGCCTCTCCGGGGCTCGGAGAGCCGCCCGTGCAACACTCACACGGACGCTTCCAGGGCCGCACGGAGGCCGCCCACACACGGACGCTGCCCCCGGCCCCACGCCCGCAGCACCCGCCAGCACCCGCCGCCCCGGACGCCGCCCGAGAGAGCCTGGCCCACAGCGCGCGGAAGCCCCTACCGGCCACTCCAGACCGCCTCCACCACTCCGGAGCGCGCCTGCGCAGCAACACCACCCCGCCCCCCGCCCGCACGCATGCGTGTTACAATTCTCGCCACCGCGTTCCCTCCCAACGCACACACCGGAGACACAGTGAGCTGAGGCCCCGCCTCCGCCGTCGCCAGTACGCATGCGCGTTCTCATCCCCGAAAACTTCCCCGCACCCACGCCAGTCCAGAAACACGGGGAGAGGAGCCCACGCTTTTTGGGATAAGGGCTTCTGGCTCGCTTACTAACTTAGGAATTCCCGGTTGTACATTCGCCCCTGAATATTGAAGCTCGGCCGCGGGCTGGCCAGGACCTCTGGCTGGCCAAGACCGCTCAGGCCTCCAAGACCACGGCGGTGGTGGCACGCATGCGCACAGCGGCATAGCGGACTCCCAGAAGCCACCGCGGCACGTGGGCGGGGCCGGGCAGTGAAGAGACACTTCCGGTCTGCCCGGAAGCTGGAAAACGTTGGTCGGGTGCTTGGCCTCCTCTCCTTCCTTGGTGGTGTTCTCACCACACCGCGACTTGCCAGGACGGGTGTGAGGCTTGGGTGGGGCGGCCGGGGCTCAGATCCGCTCATTCCATGTTCAATACCGTAAAATTTCCTAAGTGTTGACTTTCGGTGATACAGGCACAAGTAGATGGTGCCGTGGAGGCGTATCTGGAGAGCACCGTGCGGGCAGGTATAGGAGACTGAAACCATTGTGGATCATCATTGAGGGTTTAGTGAAGCCTCGGACTCCTGGAAAGGAAGGCCAGCTATAAGCTAGGCCTCCTCAGTCCTGACTCGTTCTCCATAAGCACCTGGGGGTGGACCCCAACTCCTTGCCCCTGTTGCAGGCTCGGATGGAGGCAGATGAGGGGACACGTCTGCTCCAGTGTCGGAGGCACTGCTGAAGAACAAAGTTCAGCTGAGTGAACTGAAGATCTAATTGACTTCAGTGAATGATGCATGAATCTGGCAGCAAACTAGCGAGTACAGGGAGCACTGAGGAGTGCCACAATACGGAAGGATTTCATAGGAAGCGGGGTGGGTTGAGAAAGTTACTAGCACAAGAAAAAGGGTTGTTCCAGGCAAGGTCATCTTCCCTTGGAGGAAAGGCAAGGAAGTCTTATTAGTTGGATCATCTCTTCTTCCTTTGGGGGATAGAGGACCCATGTGACAGATTACTGTGGGGACCAGAAAGTTCCTGCCTGACAGGTTAAGACTACATTTCTGTAAGAGGGTGAAAGTGCATTTCGGTTAGTTATGAAGCCCCAATTTGGTGACTTAGCCTAAGTGACACCACTTTGAGCCAGAGATTTTCTTTTTAAATGTCTTTAATGTTTGTTGCTACATAACAAACTCTGCCCAAAATGTAGTAGTAGCTAGATCAAGGACCATTTTATTATTTCCTATGTTTCTGGGGGTGAGGAATTCACTGGGCAGGATAGGAATGGTTTACCTGTTATTTGATATCTGCTGGCTTGAAATACCCAAGATGGCCTCATCATTCAAAGTGTGATACATAACTGGAAGTCCTACATGTAGGTCCTGTATCTAGGCCTCTATTTTTGCTGCCAGTTGGGTTCCTCAGCTCAGGACCCAAGACGAATGTGTATTTCATACACATACATACATATATACCATATATTCTGGTGATAGAGCCCTAGGAACGGGTGGCCTACGGGTACCAGAGAACCCAGGATTGATTAGTCGATAGTAGGAGAAAAAACAAAGTCCTAAGTTACAATTCCAAGGCCTACCACAAGTGACGGATTTACACAGCAAAAGAGCTGTAGGACCTGGCTCTCCAGACACCACATCTGCGGGCACCTTGATCTTGGACTTCCCAGACTCCACAACTTTGAGAAATGTTTGTTGTTCAAGTCACTCAGTCCGGCATTTTGTTATAGTCAGCTCAAGCTAAGACAACCTATAGCCACATCATATTTATGCATACTTATCTCCTAAGATTGAGAAAGACAAGGAAGTCTTCTGTCACTGCTTGTATTAAACATTGTCCTAGAGGTTTTAGCCAGTGTAATAAGGCAAGGAAAAAATTGAAGGCAGATTGGAAAGGAATCAGTAAAACTATTTGTAGATGGCATAATCACCTAGAAAGTCCTACATATTGTACCGAAAGTTACTTTAGAGCTACATGAGTTCAGCAAGGTCGCACATTATAAGAACAATATATGGAAACCAGTCATATTTCTATATACTAGCATTGAAAAGTTAGAAATCAAAATTAAAATACCACTTATAATAGCACCAAAAATATGAAATACTTAAATAATCTGTACACTAAAAACTACAACGCATAGTTGAGAGAAATATTGGAGAAAGAGCTATGTTACATTCATGCATTGGAAAGCTCATTATTCTTAAGACATCACTTCTCATCAAAATTCATTTATATGTTCAGCACCATCTCAACCAAAATTCCTGTAGGCTTTTAAATAGAATTCAACAAGCTGATTCCACAAGTCACAGGGGAATGCAAAAGCTATAGTAATCAAGACAAATATTGGCATAAAGAAAGAAAAAGAGGTTAATGAGACAGACTAGGGTCCAGAAATAAACTGGTACATACATGGTCAGTTGATTTGGGGAAAAAAAGCAAAGACAATTCAGTAGAGAAAGAGAAGTGTTTTTTCAATTGGTGCTGGAACAACTGGATATTTATATGAAAACAAAGACATTGATCCATCTCTTGCACCATATACAAAAATTAACTCCTAGATAGAGCCAAATGTAAAACCTAAAACTATAAAACTTTCACAAGAAAGTATTTGTGACCTTAGGTTAGGCAAAGATTTCTTTGATATTTCATCATAGAATATAAAAATGATAAATAAAACCTCATCAAAATTAAGAATTTCTGGGGTACCTGAGTGGCTCAGTTGGATGTTTGACTGCTGATCTCAGCTCTGGTCGTGATCTCAGGGTCATGGGTTCAGGCCCCATGTTAGGCTCCACAGCCAGTGCAGAGCCTACTATAAAAAATTAAGAATTTCTACCCCTCAAAAAACACAACTAAGATAATGAAAAGACAACAGTCTAGAGAAAATTATTTACATATCACATATGCAAATAGGTACTTGTGCCTGGAATATATACAGAACACTCAAAATTCAAAACAAGGGAGACCAACCAATTTATAAATGGGTAACAGGTTTGAGCAGATAGATACTTCATAAAGATTAAGTAATGGCAAATGGGTGCATAAAAACATGTTCGATATTGTAAGTCATTAAGGAAATGCAGATTAAAACCACAATGAGATGATACACATTAGCATCTAAAATTATAGAGAAGGACTATATACCGACATTATAATATTGAATAAATGCTGAAAAATATTAAATTAGTATACTGTTTGTAAGCATGTCAAAGTGTATGTTAATATAAAAATATGACACTTGGAAGAAATAATGTTAATGTATTAGAAATCTCTTTCTAATACAGGGGGCCTCTCTTTCTAATTTCAGGGGGCGCCTGGGTGGCTCAGTGTGTTAAAGCCTCTGCCTTCAGCTCAGGTCATGGTCTCAGGGTCCTGGGATCGAGCCCCACATCGGGCTCCCTGCTGAGCAGGGAGCCTGCTTCCTCCTCTCTCTGCCTGCCTCTCTGCCTACTTGTAATCTCTCTCTCTCTCTCTCTGTCAAATAAATAAATAAAGTCTTAAAAAAATAAAAATAAAACTTAAAAAAAAAAGAAATCTCTTTCAGGGGTGCCTGGGTGGCTCAGTCATTAAGCATCTGCCTTCGGCTCAGGTCATGATACCGTGGTCCTGGGATCAAGCCCCACATCAGGCTCCATGCTCGGCAGGAAGCCTGCTTTTCCCTCTCCCACTAACCCTGCTTGTGTTCCCTCTCTTGCTATATCTCTCTCTGTCCAATAAATAAATAAAATCTTTAAAAAAAAATAAATCTCTTTCACACATAATTATTCACAATTAGGAGCACCTGGGTGGCTCAGTCAGTTAAGCATCTGCCTTCTGCTCGGGTCATGGTTCCTGTGGTCCTGGAATCGAGCCCTGCATTGGGCTCCCTGCTCGGCATCGGGGGTCTGCTTCTCCCTCTCCCCCGGCACTTCCCCTGCGTGTGTTCTCTCTCTCTCTCTGTCAAATAAATAGAATCTCTAAAAAGAAATAAAAGAGCCTTATGCCTAAAGAAATTCCCACATATATGGCATGTAAAGGATTACTTTCTCATATGCATCCTTTATGTAAACTAGGGTTAGCTTAAGGTAATGGGTTTCCAAAATTTCTCCACTTATATGGTTGCTTGCCAGCATGAATTTTCCAATGAACAATAACTGATACGTGGTATTGGGGGCCTTTTCTACATTACCCTTTTACTATGGTCTTTAGTGATGAATGTGGTGATGGGAATCCTCTAATAAATGAAACATGAGTTGAACTAAAAACCATTTCCACATTGAACAAAGTTATACATAGTTATAAATTACTTGGTGTTCCATGAGGGACAAAACCAGTGAAGTCTTTCCTTCACTTACAGGAATTTTCTTTTTTTTCTTTTTTCTTTTTTTTAAGATTTTATTTATTTATTTGACACAGAGAGAGAGATCAGATCACAAGTAGGCAGAGAGGCAGGCAGAGAGAGAGGAGGAAGCAGGCTCCCTGCTGAGCAGGGAGCCCGATGTGGGCCTCGATCCCAGGACGCTGAGATCATGACCTGAGCCGAAGGCAGAGGCTTTAACCCACTGAGCCGCCCAGGTGCCCTCTTACAGGAATTTTCTGTAGCATGAATTCCTTAAGGTTGAGGAAGATGACAGTATCTGAAGGCCTTCTCCCATTACTGCATACATAAAGAATGATGTTGAATAAGTTGTAAACACTGACTGAAGGCTTTCTCAGATTCCTTACACACATAGGGCTTTTCGACAGTATGGATTTTCTGACTTTGAATAACTAGTGTTGAGTGACTAAAAGCTTTTCCACATTCAGTACATTGATATGGGTTCTCACCAGTATAGTTGCTAATATATTCATTAAACTGTGAAATCCAACTAAAAGTTTACATTACATTTATATGGTTTCTCACTAGTCTGAATTCTCTGGTGATGATAAGGTTGTGAGCCCTGCGTAAAGTCTTTCCTACAAACCTTACATTTATAAAGTGGCTCACCAGTATGGATCCTCTGATCAGAGGGAGATATGAATGATGACTGAAGGCCTTTCCACATTCATTACATTTATATAACTTCTCACTGGTATAGATACTGATGTTCATTAAGTTGTGTGATACCTCCAAAGGGCTTTCCATGTTCCTTACAGTCAGTGTTTTTCTCCGGTATGAATTCTCTCATGTTGAATGATTAGTGAGAAGTGACTGCAAGCTTTTGCACATTTAGTATATTGATAGAATTTCCCCCCGGTATGAGCTCTACGGTGTACAGTAAGTTTTGAGAGCCAAATATAGCTTTTTTTTAAACAATCCTTACATTCACAGCTTTTTCTCACCAGTATGAATTCTCTGATGTTTGGTAAAGAGGGGAACAGGACTAAAGCCCTCTCCACATTCTTTACATTCATTGGGTCTTTCCCAGTTGGAATTCTATGATGTTGAAGAAGATCGGAACAGTGATGGAAAGCCTTCCCATATTGCTTGCATTAAAAAGGTTTATCAGAATAATTTAACTCCTTAATAAGGACCCAGTATGATGGCAAAGCTGTTTCAAAGGAGAAGTCAATAAATGAATACACAGACAAACACAAAGAAATGCTGAAAGGAGCTTGCTAATACATCAAAAACTGATTAATGCCACACAGAGTATGAAAACCATAGCATTTGGGGTTATTTTTTTCTGCTGGCCAGCAATGTCCAAGTTAACAAGCTAACTACATGAGTGTCGGTCCTAATCAATAGTAAACAGTAAGTCAAACCAAGGTACGAATCCTCTAGAAAATGAAATGACCCTTGGGCATACTTGTTAGGCAATTTCCTAGTATATTTAAAAAGCACCAGCCTTGCCTACCAAAATCCCACATCTAGGAATCTACCCTGATGATACATTTCCAACAACATGAAAATACATATGCACAAGACTATTCATTACAGCATTCTCATAATTTAAAAATACTGAAAACGTCCTGCTGTGTGCGGCTGACTGTGTCCGGCCACATCTTCTCACAAGATTTTCAGAATCAAGCAATTCTTGGGGCGCCTGGGTGGCTCAGTGGGTTAAAGCCTCTGACTTCGGCTCAGGTCATGATCTCAGGGTCCTGGGATCAAGGCCCGCATCGGGCTCTCTGCTCAGCAGGGAGCCTGCTTCCTCCTCTCTCTCTGCCTGCCTCTCTGCCTACTTGCGATCTCTCTCTGTGTGTCAAAATAAATTTTAAAAATCTTAAAAAAAAAAGAATTAAGTGATTCCTGGCCAAGAAACAAAAGCAGAATTGTCCTATTCCCCAGTGGATTCAGATGAAAACTGTTAATAAAATCAGGTACAACTCCCAAGAGGACGCACTGGAGGAGAACGAAGCTGGGTCTCTAAGGCGTCACACATCATGAGATGACACACCTGTTGGGCACACATATTTAATTAACCTGTGTGAAGATCATGTATTCTACCCAATCACTCTGTAAACATCCTTCCTACCTGACCAATAGACACATTTTATCCGGGAAATGATTTTTCTGTTACTATTCCTCTGCACCAGTAGGTGGGTTCAGTAATAAATGTGAGACCTTTCAGCCCTAAACAAACAAACAAACAAACAAACAAATGAAATTAAATACTGTAAACAATCTAAACACCCACATATAGGACAGTGGTTCAATAAACGACGATACATCCACACACATTGTTATGCAGCTGCATACAAGAATGGAAAAAACTCCACAAAATTATAAGGAATTTCCAAGATATAGTTTCAAGTGAAAAAAGCCAAGTGCAAAAGAGTATATGGATTATGTGACACTTTCTGTAAGAAGGGCTATTTAAGAAAATATACATGTATCTGTTCATTTGCACACAAGAAAAACTGGAAGAAAAAGAATGAAAAATAATGAGATTGGTAAACCACAGAGGGAGTGGGGATGAGGCTGAGAGGAGAGTGGGGGTAACAGGTACTCAGTTGGTTAAGCGCCTGACTTAGTTTCAGCGCAGATCATGATCTCGGGGTGGTGAGTTAAAGCCCTGCATCAGGCTCCACACTCAACAGGGAGTCTGGTTGGGATTCTCTTCCTTCCATCTCCCTCTCTCTCTCTCACACACACTAATAAAAATAAATTTTAAAAAAGAGGACTAGGTAGCAAGAATGAGCGGGGAATGACATATTTCCAAGTACGCTTTTCTGTACAGTTCTGAAAACCAGGGTTCCTTCCCTTGTTCCAAGAAGGAGATCACGTTTGGCTTAGAAATAGAAAATCCTGTGCATCCAAGGAGAAACGCAGCAGAGTCACAAATGGGGTGGCTCAAAACTCATTTCCAGTCCCTGGTTACCAGAAAATAAGGCCAGAGAAGAGGAGAAAGTCATTTTTGGAACGGATAAGAAGCTTCTTTAGGTGTTATCCTACAGAACTATCCATCCCCATTCTGTACAATCTCATTGAGAGCAGAGCAGAAAGTCAACCAGAGTCTTGAAAGGCACCTCAGAAATCCACACCACAGGCAGCATATATTCCAGTGGACAAATTACACCCTTCCAGGGGTACTAACATCTTATCTAGAGAAGAAGTTGCTTAAGTTCTCCAGCATTCCGTCTCTGCACAAACCCTAGCAGGGTCCGGCCTGTCCCCCTCAACCAGAGAAGACTATTGCCACATCCCTAAACATCACTGACCCTTGAAACAACAAATTGAGAATGTGTGCCATTGAAGTAAATATTTATGACTAGAAAAATAGAAGGATGGAAAAGGACATTGCAGAGTTGAAGCCAGCGAGCGCAGTAAGGAAACTGTGGCAATTCAAGGGAAGGGTCTATACTTGATATTTCTATTGAAAGCAGCACAACTTCCTTCATAAAGGGAGGTATGTCCATTAAAAGAGACTTCAAAGAACAAAAAGAACTCAAGTTCAAAGCTTTCCCAATAAATTAAACTGTAGAAGATCAATGCACAACTTCCTAATATGTCTGAATTGTCTCTATCCCTTCTGTTCAGAAATTAGGGAGTGAATATGGAAACATCAATATATTTTTTAAGAATTTGCATGGCTTCATAATGCTTCAAGAAAATTCAAATGAGGGAAATGGCTCTCAGGGGTAATTCTGCACCCCCAGAAGACAGTTAGCAATACCTGCAGAAGTTTTGGTTAGCACCACTGGGATTGGGGATGCCGCTAGCACCTAGTGGGTAGACCAGAGATGCTGCTGACCGTTCACCGATGTAGAAGAGGGCACAACTGGGAGTTGTAAGCCTCAAATATCATTCGTACTGAGCTTGAGAAATCCTGAGCAAGAGAAACATTTTTTTTCATGGAATCATTGCAAAATGGTTAACGGAGTCTGTTAGGAATTATGAGAGTTGTGTATTATTTTAAAACATATTTAAGAGTCAGGTTCATCACTGTCTGAATGTAACCTTTCCTTACTAGGTCAACTTCTTTAATACATATTTATTTTTATTTGCTGCACACTTTCCTGTGACATCGCATTAAGTGACTCAACCTTTCTTTTATTTTGGGGCACTTGAGGTTGAGCAAGGTATCTTTAGGGACATTGCTAGCTCTGCTGATTTATGATTTTCAACACCTCATGCACTCTGGCTAGTCTCACCGAGCCCATCCACAAGTGTGCTTTTTCCTTGTTCCTGCACATGGGGGAACAGAATGCTCCTGGGGGACACTCCAGGCTCATGCAGATGCCACCCACTACCCACACATGTGGCTCAACATCGAATCCGACCTTGGATCAGGCATCCTTCTAGAGGGACTGCTGGGCATTGTCTCTATAACCAAATTCCCAAAGCCACCCCCAATTCAAAAGGTCTGGAAAGGACTGCCCTTACACCCTGAGGCTGACACCTGTCTTAATCTGTTCTGGCTGCTGTAACAAAGTACCCTAGTTTGGACGGCTTGTTTACAAATGAAGGGTTTTTCACAGTTCTGGAGGCTGGCATCCCAAGATCAAGGTGGCAGCAGGTCTAGGCTCTGGTGAAGGCCTCTCACAGGCTGTAGATGGCCAATATCACATTACATCCTCACACACTGGCAGAGAGTAAGGGATCTCTCCAGAGACTCTCTAGACACTTATAGGGACACTGATCCCATTCATCCTGACCTAGTCCCTTAGTAAAGGTCCCATCTCCAAATATCAACACATATGAATTGGAAGAACATATTCAGACCACAGCAGAGACCAACCACCACCACTGCCCATCTTGTCTAACTGAGAAACCCTGGTCTGCAGACTACCATTAAAGCATTATTATGTGTGGTTCCTTCAAATACTGATTAGCCCATTAAATCATATTTCACATAGGAGTCTTTCATGTTTCACTGAAACAATGCATTTCTGGTTCATCGACGCTCCTGCAAAACTGAGTCCATAGGAGATGTGAACACATGAACCCAGGTCGGGGGGGGGGATTCTTAGTGAGAGCTTAGGGCTATTTGAGCCTTTTGTGCATGGGGTGAAACTTAGGCAGGAAATCCCAAGAGATTTTCCTACGTTCGTATAAAACGAGCACAGCTTGAGGAAGGAGAAAGCAAGCATGACTCACCAAGGCCATGGCTTTCGGAACAGCAAGGACCATTGAGCCCTCCTCCAGGTCCCTCTCCCGGGGAAGGGTGAGTCCTGAGAAGCCAGAACCAAGGAGGGAAGAGAAAACAGGAGCCGTCAGGCTTGCCTCCCAGGACAGGCTGCAATTCTCTTCCTCTCTCATCTTCTGCCAGCCTTCCAGTGTTCATGAAAATACTGAGCATTTTGGACAGACTTCGAACATGTACCCCACTCCCAAATTCTGCTCCTCCCATGTTACATGCCCTGCATGATTATAATTTTAACTCTTGGGACACCTGGGTGGCTCAGTAGGTTAAGCGTCTGCCTTCTGCTCAGGTCATGACCTCGGGGTCTTGGGACTGAGCCCCGCATCAGGCTCCCTGCTCGGCCGGGAGCCTGCTTCTCCCTCTCCCTCTGCTGCTCCCCCTACTAGTGCTCTCTGTCAAACAAAAATAAAAAATCTTTAAAAAAATAAAATAAAAAGATTTTATTTATTTGAGAGAGCGAGTGAGCGAGCAAGCACAGAAGGAAAGGGAGAAGCAGACTCCCTGCTGAGCAGAGAACCCGATGTTGTACTTGATCCCAGGACCCTGAGATCGTGACCCGAGCTGAGGGCAGACGCTTAACTGACTAAACCATCCAGGTACCCCTACCTGAGTATATTTAAACTTAAATGGAGGGCGCCTGGGTGGCTCAGTGGGTTAATGCCTCTGCTTTCGGCTCAGGTCATGATCCCAGGGTCCTGGGATCGAGGCCCGCATCGGGCTCCCTGCTCAGCAGGGAGCCTGCTTCCCCCTCTCTCTCCCTGCCTGCCTCTCTGCCTACTTGTAATCTCTCTCCCTCTGTGAAATAAATAAAAATAAAATCTTTAAAAAAAANGCATCGGGCTCCCTGCTCAGCAGGGAGCCTGCTTCCCCCTCTCTCTCCCTGCCTGCCTCTCTGCCTACTTGTAATCTCTCTCCCTCTGTGAAATAAATAAAAATAAAAAAAATCTTTAAAAAAAAAAATAAATAAATAAACTTAAATGGAAATCATGAGTGGGTCTGGCAGTAAGTGACTTAAGCATAATAATAAACAACATAAGAGCAAAACTAAAAGCTTTGGATGGAGTTTATATTCTGTTCATGAAATGGAGGAGATGTGAAAGAGTAAGCCGTGAAGGGAAGGAAAAAGAAAGCAAGAGCCATCTCTTCTTGGAGGAGACTGCCAAAGGAAACTTCTGGTGGGTGAGGAACGGTAATGCTGCTCTAGTTCTGCCCAAATAATGATTCAGAACGGGGAGCGGGGCGCCTGGGTGGCTCAGTTGGCTAAGCGACTGCCTTCAGCTCAGGTCCCGATCCTGGAGTCCTAGGATCGAGCCCCACATCGGGCTCTCTGCTCAGCAGGGACTCTGTTTCTCCCTCTGACCTTCTCGCCTCTCATGCTCTCTCTCAAATAAATAATCTAAAAAAAAAAAGGGAGATAAGCGCTACCCTAAGCACAGTGGGAAGTTCCAACTTAGCAAAAAGGGAAATAATCAGCTATCATAAGGAAAGGAAAAGACCCAAATAATACAAATAGGACATACAATTAAAACAAAAGAGATGATGTTGAATTATGCCAAATGTGAATTTTATACAAAAAAAAACATACTATGAATTTTTAAAAATCACGTGTTTCTTTTTTTTTTGTTTTAAGAAAAAACTGAAATGACAGGGATTGAAAATAAACAGATGAGCAAAAACATACCAGGTAAACAAAGACAAATCATTATTAGTAGTGTTACCCAGTATGGAAATAAAATGCCAAGAGGATCTCACCAGGCCAAGGTTGGCAGACTATTTATCTAAAGGGCAGTCAATATAGACTTTGTGGTTATAGTCTTTATTGCAACCACTCAGTTCTGCTGTTGTCATGCAAAAACAGTAGACGATGTGTAAATAAATGAGCATGGCTGTGTTCCAATAAAGCTTTATTTATAAAACAGGCAGCAGGCCAGATTTGGTTTGTCAACCCCTACATCTGGCAGAGTAGGATATTATATCATGATAAAAGGTACAATTCATCAATAGGGGTTAAGTGGTAGGTCTTTAAAAACCAAGCAACATAAATTAAAAAGTAAGTATCTCTGAAAATTCAAGATTTGGGTTTAAAAATTTCACTTTAGGAAATTCTGATCCAGTGTACCAAATTACGTAAGAACCTGGAGAATTTTATCATCATAATCCACTGGCTTAAATAGAATCTTATACCCAAGAAACATAGAATATATATTCTTTTTCAGTGTTACAGAATATATACAAAAATCCACCCTATATTTAGCCACCAAGAGAAATGTCGAATTCAGAAAAGTAGGTATTTTCAGGCCACATTTACCAATCACAGTAAAATAAAATTTGAAGTTACATAATTTAGGATGGTTTTGGCTACAAGCTTACAAAATATCCAACTAAAAGTAATTTCAGCAATAAAGGTTTATTTTTTCTTACATAACAAGGCTTCACAGAGACAGTTCCAGAACTGGCCTGGTAGCTCTGGGTCAGCTTCTCTGAGGTCCTCGGTGTTCTCCGTTTGGTTCCAACATGGCTACAACAGCTCCGGGCATTATGTTCTCATGGGAGAACGTTCAAAAGCAGACGAGAGGAGAGGGAGTCCTCCTAATAGTTCTGTCTCTTCTGAACGAGTAAAATGTCTCTCAGAAGCCCCTACAGATCCCTGGGACACACGCGCCATCCTGAGCTGCAGAAGAGGCTGAAAAGCTAGCGTCTGACATCTTCGGAGTCTGAGGCAAGACAGATGCTGCCAGGAGGAAGAAGAAGGGGGTATGGCTGCGACACAGGCACCCGGCCCCTTCTGTTTGTGACGGAAGTGATGAAAGATCATCTAAAACAACACAGAAATCGAGAAGTATTATCTTAAATTTTGCTTGTTCTTGGGTCAGGAAGAAATAAAAACTGAGATTACTGTTAAGATAACCACCTTCTAATTTCATTATTTTCTATTTTTATTTTGTACCAATTTGTTCTTTCATCACCTCAGTGTTTGGTATTGTCTTTTCTGGCTTCTTGAATAGTACATTTAATGTATTTGAGGATAATCTTTCAGGTTTTCATGCATCTTAAAACCATGAAAATTCTTCTAACTGGCCACATTCTACAATTCCTGGAATATAAATCTCTCAATTGTAGTTTATTACCATGCATGATAATTTGCATGATTTCTTTATTAACCCAAGAGTAATGGGGTATCTGGCTGGCTTCGTCAGTAGAGCATGTGACTCTTGATCTCAGGATCATGAGTTTGAGGCCCACACTGGATGTGGTGCCTACTTAAAAAATAAGAATAAAGTTGAACCCAAGAGTAATTTGGCTGGGTTTTTCCTTTTTAATTGCCAAGAAAATTAACAATTTTGGCTGTTGTTTGGACGCCTGGGTGGCTCAGTGTCTGCCTTCGGCTCAGGTTGTGATCCCAGGGTCTTGGGATCAAGTCCTGCATCAGGTTCTCTGCTCAACAGGAAGCCTGCTTCTCTGCCTGCTGCTCCCTCTGCTTGTGCTCACTCTCTCTGACAAATGAATAAATAAAATCTTAAAAAAAAACAACATAAAACTCTTGGCTCTTGTTAAAATTAATAATGTGGTTAGAAAATGTGATCCTGTAATATGTTAGAGACAACACTTTTTCCAACCTTTCCTTGCTTCTTTAATAATCATGGTCTAAATAATTTATACCCATAAAATTTTTCATTATGAATCTGATGACTCAGAATAAAGGACAGCTTGAATGAAGGCATTGCCATTTGCATTACATTCTTCAAGTCTTTCTCCAAAATATAAGAAGTTGGGACTAGCCTAAGCTAATGGGCTCTCCCCATTACTTCCATTGATATGGTTGCTTGCTAACATAAATTCTCTGATGATTAATAAAGGGTAAGTGCTGATGGAAGGCTTTTCTACATTTATTACATTCATTTGTGTTTCTTTGTTATGCATTCTCTGAGGCTGAAGAGGCGTTGAATCATGATGTAAAGTCCTCGCACATTCCTTATATTCACAGGACTTTCCCTCAGTATGAATCACCTGATGCTGAATCAGCTGTGAGCAATGACTGAAGGCCTTCCCGCATTCCTTACATTCATATGGCTTCTCGCCCGTATGAATTCTGTGATGCACAGTGAGGTGTGAGACCCGTTTGAAAGCTCTACCACAGACCCTACATTGGTAGGGCTTCTCTCCAGTGTGAATCCTCTGATGTTGCTTAAGTTGTGAGCTCACCCTAAAGGCCTTCCCACATGTCTTGCATTCGTAGGGTTTCTCGCCAGTATGGATTCTCTGATGTCTAATAAGAGTGGAGCCTTGGTTAAAGGCCTTCCCACATTCCTTACATTCATAGAGTTTCTTGCCCGTATGAATAGTCTGGTGTTGAATCAGCTGAGACCGATGACTAAAGGTCTTCCCACATTCCTTGCATGCATACGGTTTTTCACCAGTATGAATCCTATAATGTACTTTAAGATGTGAGATCCTATTGAAGGCCTTGCCACATTCCTTACATTGATAGGGTTTCTCACCAGTATGAATTCGTTGATGTTCGATCAGCTGTGAGCTTCGGCTAAAGGCCTTTGCACAGTCCTTACATTCATAAGGCTTCTCACCAGTATGAACTCTCTGATGTTGTATGAAATTTGAACCGGAATTGAAGGCCTTTCCACATTCGTTACATTCATAGGGTTTCTTGCCAGAATGAATATTCTCATGTTGAATTAGTCGTGAGCCATATTTAAAGGCCTTGCCACATTCCTTACATTTATAGGGTTTCTCATTAGCATGAATTCCTTGATGATGAATAAGGAAGTCCTCCTGCCAGAAGTCTTTTCTACATTCGTTATATTCAAAGGGTTTTTCTCCAGGATGAATTTTCTGATAAAAAGGAAATGATGCTTGTTGGTTTAAAGTGGATATTTCTTCATGATTGATTATCATTTGATTCAGACATCCATCTCCATTTCCCTGTTGTCTGTGAAAATGGCTTCTGCATTCCCAATCATCTTGGAACCTTGAGCACTCAAGACCATAACTTGTAAGGCTTTCCATTATCTCCCACTGTGGTGACTGTATTTCATAAATGTGCTGCTCTGGAGAGGATACCTGGGTATCACACCTGGACGGCAAGACTGAAAACAAACAAAAACAAAACAAAAAAGCAAGTATGTGGTGTTTTTTTTCCTTTTCCAGAAAAAGGAGCCTCTATAGTGAAAACCAGAAAACTTAAACTCATGATTATACCTATAAGCTCTTGAAGGTGGCTAGGCAATTAGAAATTGGGTAAGTAGAAGAAAGATGGAGGAAATGCCATAAATTGAGATGAAGTAGTCAGAGGGAGGTTATAAGAGTAGTTCTAAAATGTTAGTGGGGAGGGGAGCCTGGGTGGCTCAGTGGGTTAACGCCTCTGCCTTCGGCTCAGGTCATGATCCCAGCATCCTGGGATCAAGCCCCGCGATGGGCTCTCTGCTCAGCGAGGAGCCTGCTTCCTCCTCTCTCTCGGCCTGCCTCTCTGCCTACTTGTGATCTCTCTCTCTGTCAAATAAATAAATAAAATCTTTAAAAAAATTTTTTTTTAAGTGAATGTTTCTGTGAATCCCTGGAAAACACCTACAATCTAGAAGGACAGACGAAATCACTGGCTGCCTGGGGCTGGATAAATGTGTAGGAAGGAGCACAAGGGAACTTTTCAGGGTGATGACAATGTTCTCTAGTCTGCGGTTACGGTTATGCAAGTGTACAGATGTGTCCATACTCATCAAAATATTGTACTTCAAATGCATGCATTTTATTGACTATGAATTATACCTCAATAAAGCGGATTTTTAAAAATCCCGGCCAGGGGTACAGGATGGTGCACCCGCTTCCCAGGGGAAGTGGTAGGCCTCCCAGTCCTGGAAGTTACAATAATGCAGCTGTGGTATTCTGCTGTGATGCTTTCTATCTCTGAAGTTCAACTGAATACCATGGCTGAGACCTGGTGGTCTACTAAACCAGTCTCTCCGGGACCTTCTCACTGCCTAAATGTGACCGTGGAAAAAGAAGGGCCCTGTTCCTTGTTTAGAGGATTAGGCCCCAACGTAATGGGGCAGCATCTTCAGAGCAACAGTCTTTGCTGCCTATGCAAACCGCAAGGAAAAGTCGAATGGTGTATTTGATCCTGACTTTACCTATTACATGACTTCAGTTGCAGTGGCCTGTTTTATTGTAATCACAGCAACCAACTCCATTTGGCTAATAAAGAGTTGGTTACAGCTAAATGCAAGGAACTACAGGGGAAAGCAAATGAATGCTTTTGAATGTACGTATAAAGTGTAGTAGACAGGGACGCCTGGGTGGCTCAGTCATTAAGCATCTGCCTTGGGCTCAGGTCATGATCCCAGGGTCCTGGGATCGAGCCCCGCATCGGGCTCCCCACTCAGCGGGGAGCCTGTTTCTTCCTCTGCCTGCCACCCCCTCTGCTTGTGCTCTCTCTGGCAAATAAATAAATAAAATCTTGAAAAGAAAAGAAAAAGTGTAGTAGACAGATGACCAAAGAGGACTTTATAGGAGCAGGTCTGCTTCCTATGGTGGCATATCACAGTACATTATTTAGTTACTTGTCAAAGTATTTTAAAAAATTTTTTTTTGAAGATTTTATTTATTTATTGGACAGAGAAACACAGCGAGAAAGGGAACACAAGCAGGGGGAGTGGGAGAGGGAGAAGCAGGCTTCCCCGCTGAGCAGGGAGCCCAATGCAGGGCTCGATCCCAGGACCCAGGGATCATGACCTGAGCCAAACACACACGCTTAATGACTGAGCCACCCAGGCACCCCACTTGTGAAAGTATTAAGCAAAAACTCCTAGAATAAAAGATTAGTTTGCCGATGAAACATGATGAAGGGTATATGAAGGAAATATCCTATTTTGGGGAATGACACTGCTGTCATCTCAAAATCCCGTACTGCAACCACAGTGCGTCCACGTGAAGTTGTAAGAACAAGACCACATGGGGAGGACACAAAGTACAGGTACTGTTTTCAGACACCATGTCTGGTGTTCAGAAGAAAGGTCCTGGGTCTATTCACTGTGGTCTGACAGTTCTAGTCAGATTCTAGTTCTGGTCTAGATTCCGAGTGTGGCCATGATGCTGGCAACCCGTGTCCTGGTGGTTGACCTACTCAACGGTTAGCAACATCTGCCAGCCATCCTATAAAGGACAACCGGAAGACCACAGTGGAACATGGGACATTAAAGTCAGGCTGGCAGAAAGAGAAGGGGAGTTTGGGAACTGTGCCCAAATGGAAATTGGTTTTAGGAATTAAAGTAAGGCACATTATGTGCTTTT
Organism: Ailurus styani; assembly: GCA_002007465.1. Taxonomy (NCBI): domain Eukaryota; kingdom Metazoa; phylum Chordata; class Mammalia; order Carnivora; family Ailuridae; genus Ailurus; species Ailurus styani. The sequence goes on from LNAC01001079.1 coordinate 228,183, forward strand.
TGGCCAATGGGGGAAAAAACCTTGGCTGCCTCTAAGGACAGGCCACTAAAAACACTCCTCTCTCCAGACTACCACTTTTTCCACTTTTTTCCTCCACAGACACCTGACACAGCTGTGTTGATTTACAGCAGAGTATGGTGTTTACTATACAAGCCCTTTTACACTCATCTAAATTAAGCCATCGATAATTATATGCTGTGCTGTAAGCATCCAAAGATAGTACTGCCAGGCCTCATTTTCTGACTTCTGGCTTCTGTTCAGCTCCCTATTAAGTTGAAAAATAGCAACGAGAATAGTGAGGTCTCTTCTGTATTAATGTTTTCCTGACAGGGACTGGCAGAGTACTTTAAAGTTCATTACTTAACATTAGTAGTTACTATTTTAGAGAATCAAAGAAATATGTCTCAAAATCTTACATATGGTCTTAGCATCAAGATATTTTAGTTTCCTCATATGAACCTGAGGGGATCCCAACACCCGAAATAATCTTGAAAAGGAAGAACAAAGTTGGAGGTCTCACACTTCCTGATTTCAAAACATAATCCAAAGGCACAGTAATCAAAATAGTGTGGTACTGACATAAAGGCAGACATATAGACAATGGAACAGAATAGAGAGCCCAGAAATAAACCCCCATGGACTTGGTCAAATCATCTTTGCTGGGTGCCAAGACAACACAATGAGGAAAGGACAGTCTCTTTCACAAACGGTTCTGAAGAAATTGGATATCCACATGCAAAGGAAGGAAGCAGGACCCTTACCTTACACCATATACAAAAATTAACTCAAACGGACTAAAGATCTAAATGTAAGATCTAAAAATGTTAAGTTCCTAGAAGAAAGCACAGGGGGAATGTGCAATGTTGTGACATTGCATTTGGCAATGATTTCTTGGATATGGCACCAAAGGCCAGGTAACAAAAGCAAAAATAGACAAATGACACTACATCAAGCTTAAAAACTTTCATGCATCAAAGGATACAGTCAAAAAATTTTTTTAAAAAAGTGCATCTTCAGAAGAGGAGAAAATATTTCTAAATCATATATCTAACAAGGGGTTACTATTCATGATATATAAAGAGCTCCCACAATTCAACAACAAATTGGCAAAGGACTTGAATAGACATTTCTCCAAAGAAGGTATACAAATGGCAAGAAGCATATGAAAACATGTCAACATCACTAATCATTAGAGAAATGCAAATCAAAACTATACTGAGATAATGCTACAAAGCCATTAGGATGGTCACTATTAAAACAAAACAAAACAAAAAAGTAACAGGTGTTGAGGATTTGGAGAAACTGGAACCATTGTGCCCTGATGGTGGGAATGTAAAATGGTGCAATCACTACAGATAAAATACGGAGGGGCACCTGGGTGGCTCAGTTGGTTAAGTGTCCAACCCTCGGGTTTTGGCTCACGTTGTGATCTCATGGGTTGTGGGATCAAGCCCTGCATCAGGTTCCTTGCTCGGCAGGGAGTCTGCTTGCAAGATTCTCTCCCTCAGCCCCTCCCACTGGCTCTCACGCAAGCTTTCTCTCTCTAAAAATAAATAAATAAATCTATAAAAAAGGAAAAAGGAAAGGAAAGGAAAGAAACGGTATGGAAGGGCACCTAGCTGGCTTATTTGGAAGAACATGCAACTCTTGATCTCAGGGTCATGAGTCTGAGCCCCATGTTGGGTATAGAACACTAAAAAAATAAAAGCAGGGCGCCTGGGTGGCTCAGTGGGTTAAAGCCCCTGCTTTCGGCTCAGGTCATGATCTCAGGGTCCTGGGATCGAGGCCCGCATCGGGCTCTCTGCTCAGCAGGGAGCCTGCTTCCTCCTCTCCCTGTCTCTCTCTCTGCCTGCCTCTCTGCCTACTTGTAATCTCTCTCTGTGTGTCAAATAAATAAATAAAATCTTTAAAAAAAAAAAAAGCAAAAAAAACCCCAACAGTATGGAGAGTTCTAAAAAACTAAATATAGAATTACCACATGACATAGGAATTCTACCTCTGAGTATATATCCCAAAGAATTGAAAGACTCTGAAAGAGACACCCCAACACCCATGTTTACTGCAACATTATTCACAGTAGCCAAGAGGTGGAAGCCACCTAAAATGTCCACTGACAAGATGGAGAAAAAAAATGGTGTGCATTAAAATGGAAGGAAATCCTGCCACATGTTACAGCACGGATTAACCGTAAGGACATCATGCTAAGTGAAAGACTCAAAAGGCCACATAATAGAGGATTCCATTTATGTGAATGTCCATCAAAAGCAATTCCACAGCGACAGAAAACAGATTACAGGTTGCCCGGGGCTGGAGGAGAAGGCAGTGAGGAGTGACTACCTAAGTGTGGGGTTTTCTCTGGGGTGTATTCAGGAAAGACACACCTCTCAACACAACTCTACTATCCATACGTCCCTTCTGATCCTTCTGCTGACAAAATGTGTGTGGGTTTCTCCCTCACGCCAAGCAATTCTCCAACTCTACTGGACACCAACAGGGTGTCCTACAGATTTAAGTCAGTTTTCATGCTGTTTTTCTGCAGACAGCATCAGATCCCACAGGTTAAGAGCTCAGGCCACCTCTGCTCCCTTCACCCCCGCCCCCACCCGACAGACTGGAGATTCCTACAACCCCTCCTGGGGTTCCATCATTTGAGAGAATGGCTTACAGAATTGAGGAAAACAGTTTACTTACTAGATTACCAGTTCACTACAAAGGTTGTAACTCAGACTCAGATGAAAGAAATGCGCAGGACAAGGTATGGGGGAGGGGTGTGGGGATCCTACACGCTCTCCAAGAACACCCCCTCCCAGCTCCAGCACATGTTCACCAACCCAGAAGCTCTCCAAACACTGCACTTTAGGGATTTTTTTAAATGGAAGCGTCATTACATAGGCAGGATTGATTAAATCATTGCCCTTTCGTGATTCAAACCTCCAGTCCCTCCGGAGTTTGGGGGATGGGGCTCGGAGTTCCAACCCTCTAACTGCAAAGTTGGTTTCGCTCTCAACCAGCCCCCATCCTGAAGCTATCCAGGTGCCCCCAACCACAGTCAGCTCGTGAGCACACACTTATTACTTCAGAGACTCCAAGGGTTTTAAGAGCAGTGTGCCAGGAAAAAAAGGGGTGAAAACCACAGGGTGATAAAAATATTCTGAAATTAGATAATGGTGATATTGCACAACACTGCAAATGTACTAAACGCCAATGTATTATTCACTTTATCTTATTTATTTTTAAAGATTTTCTTTCTTTCTTTCAAGAGCACGGGTGGGGGAGGGGTAAAAGAGAGGGAGAGAGAGAATCTCAAGCAAACTCTGCGTTGAGCGTGGAGACTGATGCGGGGCTCGATCTCACAAGCCCGATATCATGTCCTGAGCCGAAATCAAGAGTCAGACGCTCTACTGACTGAGCCACCCAGGTGCCCCTGTACTATACAATTTAAAATGGTTCAAAAGGTGAATTTTGTTATGTGTATTTTACAGTAATTTTTTTTTAAATTAAAAAGAGAATTTTCCAGAAAAAATATAAATTACCACAACGGACTCAAGAAATGCAACATCTGAATGTTTAGATTCAGTATTCAGTATTAGGAGTTCAGTATTAGGAAATCTATTCACCTAATTCAGACTTCACAAATTAAAAAAAGAAAACTTAATATGAAAAGGCAGATGCTTCTTTAACCTAATAAAATATCTCTATTTAATTCCTAAATGTGCTATTATGCTTAATGAGAAGACAAAAAAACATTCCTATTAAGGTCAAGAACAAGATTAGGATGTAAATGACCCCCATTAATGTTGTTCTGGGGGCAATACATAATCAGTTTTCTAGTCAAGCAAAAGGAAAAAAAAAACAAGAGCTATAAAAATGCAAAAAAGATTATTATCATTTGCATATGATATGACTGACTACTTGGAAAGCTTAAGAGTATTATATGAAAAACATAAAATAGGGCGCCTGGGTGGCTCAGTGGGTTAAAGCCTCTGCTTTCGGCTCAGGTCATGATCCCAGGGTCCTGGGATCGAGGCCCGTGTCGGGCTCTCTGCTCAGCGGGGAGCCTGCTTCCTCCTCTCCCTGCCTCTCTGCCTACTTGTGATCTCTCTCTCTGTGTCAAATAAATAAATAAAATCTAAAAAAAAAAAGAAAAACATAAAATAATGAGGAAATTCAGTAAGTTAACTACAAAATTAATCTGAAGATCCAAATGGTTTTTGACATATAAAAATTACATAACAGCTTATAACAGGGATGAAAGGGCCCTGCTTCCAGTAACAGCAATAAATATATAATACCTAGCAATAAATATAATAAGAAGCATACATGATCCATATAAATAAAACTTTAAAACCACCAGGGGGTGGACATAAATGAAGGGAAAAACCTATCGTGTTCTTAAAGAGACAAAAAAATCAATAAAAAGTGGGCGCCTGGGTGGCTCAATGGGTTAAAGCCTCTGCCTTCGGCTCAGGTCATGATCTCAGGGTCCTGGGATCGAGCCCCACATCGGGCTCCCTGCTCAGCGGGGAGCCTGCTTCCTCCTCTCCCTTTCTCTCCCTGCCTCTCTGCCTACTTGTGATCTGATCTCTTTCTCTGTGTCAAATAAATAAATTAAAATCTTTAAAAAATTAATAAAAAGATAACTTTTTTCCTCAATCTGTAAATTTACTGTGATCTCAAGCAAGAATAATGACATTTTTTTAAAACCAGATATTCTAATTTAAAGCCAGACAGTCTTAATTTGAAAGTTAAGATGGAAAAATAAAGGAGGATAGAAAAGAAAATTCTGAAAAATAAGAATGAGGAGGAACTAGTCTACCAGATATTTAAAACCTTCGATAATTAAAACAGGATGCTACTGGACACACAGTTAGATGAAGAGATTAATGAGACAGAACCAAAAGTCCAAAATCAGATCCACAGGTAATAGAGTAGATGATAAAGGTTAGTGGCGAAAAGAATAAATCAGTTAACAAATGCTGTTGGAATAAATGGATAACCACTTGGAAAACAGTGGGAAAAGCTATCTTGCACTGAGGATAAACCCCACAGGGATCATAAACAGCGCCGTAAATATACGAGGAAAAACATCACAGGAGACTCATTTATAATGTCGAAGGGGGACGTCCTCTTTGATTATGATGTAAACCCACAGATCTAAGAAGTAAATAAAACTCAGCACCTCAAACGATCAAACAAACATATGCTGTCAAACTAAAATGACAAAAACAAAAGCAAAAATGTTATTACAGGTGTGGCTAGCAGGATGGCCTCCCAAAGGTACCTACGTCCTCGTCCCCAGAAGCTGCGAATACCGTGGGTTGTACAGCAGCACATATTCTTCTCTCCTTTTTTTTTTTAAAGAAGATTTTATTTATTTGCCAGAGAGAGAGATCACAAGCAGGGGGAGCAGCAGGCAGAGGGAGAAGCAGGCTCCCGGAGAGCAGGGAGCCGGACGCAGAACTCGATCCCAGGACCCCGGGATCATGACCCGAGCTGAAGGCAGACGCTTAGCCGACGGAGCCACGCAGGCGGCCCCGTATCTTCTCTGCTGATCCTCACCCCACGCTTCACTTCGCTCACTCCCAGGGGCCAACCAGCACTTCAACATAGATGCAGCTGCCACGTCTGTAATGTTTCGTTCTTAGTTCCCCACCCGAAATCCTCTTACAGTACGCTCTGTGTGGTGGGGAGTGTTTCTGGTGGGAACCGTTTATCAACCAACACCACGTTCTCGGTCTCGTGTGGTCACACTTGAACTCAGGGAAGACTCTGCCCCCTGGGGGACACCTGGCAATATATGGAACATTTTTGACTGTCACAACTGAAGGGAGGCGGGTTACTGGCAACAAGTAGAAGCCAGGGAGGCTGCCAAACACCTCACGGTCCTCTGGGCGGCCCTCCAGCGTCAACACCGCTGAGGCCAAGGACCTCCGTCCAGAGCAAGAACACCTCAGGCAGGGGAAGGACGAGGGGAGAAGCCCTGAGGCAGGAACACGCCTGCGGTATCGAAGCTTTGGGTAGCTCTCGAGCTACAACAGCAGAGATGAGCCGTTGTGACAGAGGCCATACAGAGCCCACAAAGCCTAAAATATTTACGACCTGTCCCTTTAGAGAAAACATTTGCCAGCCCCTACATTAAAGGAATAGCAAAGAGGCTTGTGTAGCTGTCGCCGAATGAGCAACAAGGAGTAGCAGGAGAGGAAACCAGAGAGGAAGCGGGAGGCCGATCAGAGAGCAACACGGTCCAAGAGAACTTTCTATGATGCCGAAAATGTTCCATTCCGCCCTAATACAGTAGCCCCTAGTGACCCAAGGCTACTGAGTATTTGAAATGTGGCTACAGGCTACCATGGAATGGAATGTTACATTTTATTTAATTTCGGTTGAAGTTAAAATTTAAACAGCACATGTGGCTGGTGGCTATTGTACTGGATAGCACACACAGGCTTCTAGGCCATGGTATCGATTCTAGATTTTCTCTTGAGTGAGATGGGAATTTGCTAGTAGGTCTTGAGCAGAGATGCACTACACCTTCCCTGAAGTTTCGAGGTCACTGTGGCTCCTGTGTGGATAATACACTGTCGTGGGCCGGAACAGAAGCAGAGGGATGGGGAGGAGGCTACTGCAGTAGTCCAAGCCAGAGATGATGATGCTGTGGCTGGAATGGTGGCAGTGGTACTGGTGAGAAGCGGTTAAGTTCTGGACATATTTCAAGGTAGAGCGACAGGATTTGCTGACAGACTGAGTAAGTATGTGAGAGCGAAAAGTCAAAAATGCTTTAAGAGTTTTTGACTGGAGCAAGTAGAAAAATCGAGTAGCCTATTGCTAGAGTGTGGAAGAAAGAGGGAAGAGCAAATTGTTAGGGAGGATCCTTCAAGGACTCTAACTCCTTTCTGGACTTGTTAAGTTCAAAGTCCTCAGGGAACACTAAGCGGTATGATGAGAAGGCCACTGAAGAGGACGGAAATGCTCGGGGTCTGCAGAGTCCAACCCAGCAGGCCCAAGCCACAGGGGGTTACTGAACTTCCGAACCACGGCGAGGGCAACCGAGGTACTGATCTTGCTTTTTTTTTTTTTTTAAGATTTTATTTATTTGGGCGCCTGGGTGGCTCAGTGGGTTAAAGCCTCTGCCTTCGGCTCAGGTCATGATCTCAGGGTCCTGGGATTGAGGCCCGCATCAGGCTCCCTGCTCGGCGGGGAGCCTGCTTCCCCCTCTCTCTCTGCCTGTCTCTCTGCCTACTTGTGATCTCTCTCTCTCTGTGTCAAATAAATAAATAAAATCTTAAAAAAAAAAAAGATTTTATTTATTTATTTGACAGAGAGAGACACAGCGAGAGAGGGAACACAAGCAGAGGAAGTGGGAGAGGGAGAAGCAGGCTTCCCACCAAGCAGGGAGCCTGACGCGGGGCTCGATCCCAGGACTCTGGGATCATGACCTGACCTGAAGGCAGACGCCTAATGACTGAGCCACCCAGGCACCCCTGAGGTACTGGTCTTTTTTAATGTACTTAACTGTAATTAACTTAAATTACAACGGCCACGTGGGGCCAGTGGCTCCATACTGCACAACACAGGCACAGATGGTATTTAGAGCACGGAAATGGAGAAGGTCCTAGGGAATGAAAATTAACAGGAAAGAAGAAACCCAAGTCTGAGCCCCGGGGTGGGGGGGCTCCAACATTTAAAGAAAGTGAAAAACTCCCCTCAAAGGAGGCTAAAGATGGTTTAATGAGGAGGGAGTGAGGACCCAAATACACAGAGATGTTTCAGGAAGAACCTCTTTTGTGAAATGCTGCCGACAAGCTACAAGAGATAGTAACTGGCACCTGACCTGAGTTTGGCATCTTGGAGGGAAAATTTTCTGCTGCAAAGGTCCTCCGTTCTCGTCTATCCACTAGACGGTTATCTGTGGTGGCTTCTGTCTTCCCACACAGGCCTCACTCACCTGGACACAGGCCTTTTCCTGCCGCTTCCTCTACCATCCAGGGCTCTTTGCCTTGCTCCAAGAAGGAGATCACATCAGGTTTGGAGATGGCCAGACCTGGAGGTTAGAAAAAACATGCCCCCCGGCTATGGTGTGGGGCCCCAGAACCCAGACGCAGGCCCCGGTCAGCGAGCAGGAGGGGCGGTCGCAGGAGACCGGAGGGAGAGGCGACAGTGGCCCGAGGACGGGGGAAGATGCAGCAGCAGCCTGGGGAGCTGCTCTCTGACCACTCCGAAGGTCCCCGGAAATGGATACGGAACAGATCTGCCAAGGGGAACACAAACGAATACGCCAGGTCACCTTACCCAGTGAGACCAGGTTGCCATAGGTCTCCAGCATCACGTCCCTGTACAAGTCCCTCTGAGCGGGTGCCAGCCATTCCCATTCTTCCTGGGAGAAGACTACGGCCACATCCCTGAACAGGTCTGACTCCTGAAACAACAGGTGGGAATGGTATTGGCACATTTCAAGGGAACGCCCCTTGGCGGGCCGAGAGGAGACGGAGGAGGTCTTTGCAGGAATGGGGCGCTCTGGTGAGAAACAAGGCTGGGGCTGGAGGCCTCCAGTGTGAGCAGGTGACCAGCGAGGGTGCGCATGAGTAAAACGGTGTCGTTGAAATGGCCTTGAGCATTCCTTTTTACTACAAACCCAAGCTCGGCACAGAGATCTCGGAGGAAAATTTAAATTCAGCCAAGTGGAGCTTCCCCACCTGTGACAAGCAGTGTAGCAGAGCACGCCGCCTACTCTGTCCTTGGAGTATAATGGATTCTCAACGAGAGACCTGTAATTTCTACTTTCGTACAATAACAACAAAAGCAAACAATTTTTGATAGGCTTACCCTCAAACGTTTTATTAAAGAAATGTTTTCTAGCTTAGAAAATAGGATTTTCATGTACACTGAGAATTAGTTGAAGACACAGGTTCATCATATGTCAAAACATATCAAAGCGTTCTTTCCTAGGAGATAAATCTTGAAAGATTACTTTTATTAGCTGTACAATTTTCTATCAAGTGATAAAATGACTCAACCATCCTCTTATTCTGGATGCAGAGGTTGGATGAGACCTCTGAAGGCTCTTCCAAGCTCTGCCTACCTGGAGTCTGAAAAGTTCATCCATCTGGTGGGTTGCCTCACAATCCCCTCACCTCTGCATCCCTCTGCTCTCAACCTGATGAAGCTGCTACAGAATGACCCACATTCCAATGTTTTGTTTGACCTCAAACTGGACCTTAAATCTGGCATCTTATCTCCCACAGATACCCAGCTAAGCCTCAATTACACACCCAATCTCCAATCCCAAAGCAGGAGATGGGGCCTCACACTGAAACTGAGACCAAGCAAGACCTATTCCCATGGTGTTCCATGTCATATCCCTCATAAGCATTCATCTCCATTTCATCCAACCTTGGTTTTCATTTTATACAAGGAAATGGATCTCTGCTTTATCTGGTCACCCGGCAGAATACCACACCATCACAAGATATGGAATCCTATACAGAATGAACCCATGGACATTGGTCAGAGTGGAGGGGGCAGGGGGAGAGGGTACTAGCTGCCTGGTCTTTTTAGTCCCTAAAATGGGAACCTCTGAGAACAGGATTCTTGGATGAAACCCCGGTGGGAGGCTTCAAGATAAAGCAAATATTTACATGATTTTCAAACTCACAAGGGACATGACTTTAAGAATTTCATGGGCTGATGGGTCCTCCTCCTGGTTCCTCTCTTGGGGAAGGGCAGAGTCCTGAGACGGCAGAGCTGGGGGAGGAAAGAGCAAACATGAGAGGCCAAGCTTGCCTTACAGCTCCCACAATGCCACGGTTGCAAGTCCCCACCTTTTTATCCCCCGCTCCCCACAAAAACTGCAGTTGGAACACTGTGGCCTTTACCCAACTCTAGGAAACACAGCTTTAGCTGCTGCAACAAGACAGGGACCAGTGGCCCTTTCTCTCCCACTTCCCCTAAATATCCAGAGAATTCCACCTTGTTACTGATGCAGATCTGTGATGGGAATGCTCAGTCCCGGTCCAGTGACTATGACCACATGGCGTCCCACGGACAAGAAAGGCTATCCTCAGGCCAGGGAGCACAGTCTGCCTGATCGACCAGCCCAGGCCCCACTGAAGCCTTCCCAGAAACAGACCATTTAACTCTCTCACGCCCCCAATGTAACACCTCCGTGGCTCCTTACCCAACTTCCAAATTCACAAAGAATCTTACAGCCCTACCTAAGGCCTGGTGGACACCACTCTGTGGACCCTGCCTTGACTCAACAGATGGGGTGTGGCTGCAATGGGCAAATTAGATGGCTCCGTTACCATCACATAAAGGTGCTCCTGCACAGAGACTAACAGTAAGCAAAGCTGTGTGCACAAAATTTACTGAAAAACAGAACAAAAATAAGTACATAAAAGTCCACAGGTAAGCAAGTGGTTGAATCACTGTTGGCAGAGTCACATAAGAGAATACCAAACAACTATCAAAAATGATGTCAGGCAACATTAATGGACAAAAAAAGATATTCACAAGTGGTCTCTTTATACACCATGAGAACATTTTACAAAAGAAGTCAAACCAGCCACCTGTTGGCACATGGGCTTAAAAAAAGAATTGCAAAAGAAAAAAAAATCCAAGTATTAAGAATGATGTCATTTAACCGCTTCGGGAGTTCATCATTAAACGAGCAGTGACCTATAAAGGAACGCAGAGCAATGCTTGGCAAGTTGCAGATGTTTAATTCTAAGAAATACGTAAATGAAGTAATTGATCATTTCTTAACATGTAATAGAAATTTTCTCTTATTATGACCACTGCTTTAGCATTATCTGTAATAGATTTATCATATTTTATTGCATGAGTGGCCCATGATTGACTCAACCATTTCCCCATTGTTGAACACAACTTGTAAAAGTACGATCATGTAAAATGTTCTCAAATTTTAGTGCTAAATACAGGGCGCCTGGGTGGCTCAGTGGGTTAAAGCCCCTGCCTTCGGCTCAGGTCATGATCTCAGGGTCCTGGGATCGAGGCCCATATCGGGCTCTCTGCTCGGCAGGGAGTCGGCTTCCTCCTCTCTCTCTGCCTGCCTCTCTGTCTACTTGTGATCTCTGTTTCTCTGTCAAATAAATAAAATCTTTTTTAAAAAAATTTAGTGCTAAATATTTTGAGGTCTTTGCAACTGTTTGAAAATCTTATGAAACAAGACTTTGTCCAAAATTTTTAAAAAATGCACGCGTAGGAAAGAGCGTAAAACATCCACCAGCATCTCCGGGCGTCGGGGACCCCTTCACACCCACCTAAGGGGTCCACAGACCGGGGCTATGAGCCTGGACGCGGAAAGGGGGCGCTCGCGAGGAGCGCGCGCCGCGAAGGCCGACGGGAAATGTAGTCCAGAGCCCGGAAAGCCGCAGACCAACGCTGAGGCGAGACGTTCCGGTTTTTCCCAGGCCCGAGATCCGCCCGGCCGTGGCGCCCGCTCCCGGAGGGACCCCGGTGCGCCTGGCGAGCTCCAGAGTCCCTCACCTGCCGCCTCCTCGGGTTCAGGTGCCACCGTGGCCGCGCTCCCCGCAGCCCCGACTGCGTTTCCTCCTCGGTATCGGCGGACCCGCCGCCTGGAGCAGGAAGATAGCGCAGGCGCACAAAGCACCGCCGCTGCTGCTTCGCGAGTGGGCCCCCGCCGCAGTCTCTTCTGGGAAACGTAGTCTCTAGGCGCAAAGGCACAGTCCAGCCTCAAGGCCGGATCTCACGATGTTTCGGGACGGGCGGGGCGCGGGCGTGCCCGCGGGTGGTGGCACCTAGTGGTCGAAGCCGCGCGTTGCAGTCTCGGCGTCCCCCGGCGCGTCTGCGCGTCGCATGCGCCAGGCGCGCGCGGTCGGCTCTCAGGTGGCGGCGACGGTGGGCGTCGTGTGCGGCTCGGAGCCGTCGTTGGGTGTGACTGGTACCGGCCCACTCTGGGACGCGCTCGTGTGAGACGGTCACGGTGTCTGTGAAAATGCTTCTCATTAAATCGTCATTTCTGCGGAGCATTTTCACAGAAGGCTCGGAGGGAGGTAAAAGCCCGACTTTATCGATAACTAATTTTAAACGTTATCTATTTTGACGTCAATGTCGTTTAGGAGGGAAAGTACGGAATGAGCAAAAATGTTTCAAAGTTTATTTTTTAAAATTTGTTTATTTTAGTAATCTCTACACCCAGTGTGGGGTTTGAACTCATGACCCCAAGATCAAAAGTTGCATGCTCGTCCCCCGACGTCAGCCAGGAGCCCCACGAAAGTCTCTTAAAGGAGATGTCAAGCAGTTTCCCCTTGTGGGGTGACAGCTCTGGGCCAAGTCCTCTGGCACCACAGGTAGTTCAACTTTGGTGTGAAAAAGTGTGATAAGCCCCTGGTCTTTGCACAACCCGAGCCACCGTGGTGTTGCATGGTGGAGCTTCCCATGCCCTGGATGCTGGTCCCTGTGAGGCCTGGCTCCTGAGTGAGGACTCCTTCCCTGTCCATTTTGTCCTTGAACCAGCCAGGAGTCCAAGCTCCTGTTTCCGGAATTGGTCTAGTTTCTCTTAGAAGATGGCTCATGGGGCGCTGGGCGGCTCAGTGGGTTAAACCTCTGCCTTCGGCTCGGTCATGATCTCAGGGTCGTGGGATCGAGGCCCGCGTCGGGCTCTCTGCTCAGCGGGGGGCCTGCTTCCTTCTCTCTCTCTGCCTGCCTCTCTGCCTACTTGTGATCTCTCTCTCTGTCAAATAAATAAAACTTTTTTTAAAGATTTTATTTATTTACTTGACACAGAGGGAGAGATCACAAGTAGGCAGAGAGAGAGGAGGAAGCAGGCTCCCCGCTGAGCAGAGAGCCCGACGCGGGCCTCGATCCCANATGCGGGCCTCGATCCCAGGACCCTGAGATCATGACCTGAGCCAAAGGTAGAGGCTTCAACCCACTGAGCCACCCAGGCGCCCCTCAAATAAATCTTTAAAAAAAATTTCAACTGAAACCTAATAAAAGTACTGAGAATGTTTTCCCTCTTGGAAGTACAGAAGTTGATAGTAATATCCAAATGAAAAAAATAAACATGCCAGGATGCCTAGGAAGACTCTGAAAAGGAAAAGCTGTGAGGGTGTGCTCACCCTACCAGATATTAAAGCATTCTAGGGGTGCCTGGCTGGCTCAGTCAGTGGAGCATGTCACTCTTGATATCTGAGTAAGTTCGAGTACCACGTTGAGTGTAGAGATTACTTAAAAATAAAATCTTAGGGGCACCTGGATGGCTCAGTCAGTTAAGGGTCTGCCTTCGAATTGGGTCCTGATCCTGGGGTCCTGGGCTTGAGCCCCGAGTTGGACTCCCTGCTCAGTGGGAAGCCTGCTTCTCCCTCTGTGTGTGCTTTCTCATCTTTCTCTCAAATAAATAAAATATTTTTTTAAAAATAAAGTCTTTAAAAAATTAAAAAGTAAAGCATTCTAAAATTTTAACATAATTTAGATGAATGGATAAAGAAGATGTGGTATATGTACAATAATGGAATATTACTCAACCATTAAAAAAGAATGAGACCTTGCCACTTGCAACAACATGGATGTATCTAGAAGGTATAATGCTAAGTGAAAGACAAACACCATATGATTTCACTCTTGTGGTATTTAACAGACAAAGAAAAAAAAGACTTCTTAAATATAGAGAACAAATTGATGCTTACCTTGGGAGGGTGAGTGGGGTGATGGGCGAAATACATAAAGGAGGTTAAGACTACCCTTATCTCTATGAGCACTGAGTAATGAATTGTAGAATTGCTGTATTGTACACCTGCAACTAATGTAACACTGTGTGTTAAATATACCCCCCAAAATTTTTAAAACCTTCCATAATTATACCTTTCTTGTATTGGCTTTTGAATTGTCAGACACCAGAAGAAAATAGAAAATCAGAGGTGCCACCAAATACAAGGGAAATTTAGTGTATAATAGTTGGCAAATCACTGGGGTAAAAATGGACCTTTATAAATAACCTTGGGGAATAACTGAATAGTCATTTAGAAAAAAAGTAAAATTGAATTCACACTTCACATCATGCAAAAGAAACTCCAAATTGATCAGAGGTCTAAGTTCAAACAAGTACCAGAAGCTTACAGAGTTGAATTCATTTGTAGCCTGGATGTATGAAAAGACTTTCTAGTTATGATGAAAAATCCAGACTTGAAAGAAAAAGACTGCTACCACTGAGAAGTAAAACTAAAGCACTTTTGTATGGCAAAGTACACCATAAGCAAAGGCAAAAGACAAATGGCAGAAAATATTTACAACCTTGTATGTGTCAGATAATATACAAAGACAAAAACCAAAAAACTACAAGCAACTTCTGAGCTAATATAGAAATCGTCCTCATGGGCGCCTGGGTGGCTCAGTGGGTTAAAGCCGCTGCCTTCGGCTCAGGTCATGATCCCAGGGTCCTGGGATCGAGGCCCACATCGGGCTCTCTGCTCAGCAGGAAGCCTGCTTCCTCCTATCTCCTCTCTCTCTGCCTGCCTCTCTGCCTACTTGTAATCTCTCTCTCTGTGTCAAATGAATAAATAAAATCTTTAAAAAAAAAAAAAAGAAATCGTCCTCATAATAACATAGGTGTAATTGGAAGCGATTTTGTATGCATCGCAAGATTCAATAAATGTATTGATGGGAGCTGGTGCTTTACTGTGGCACAGGAGATAAATAAGGGGTGATGGAAGGTAAGGAAGAACCTGTGATATTGGATTGATATAAACTCATGATTAAAAATTTGGGTGTCTATTTCACCCAGGTGATCAAGGTTAACATCACCAGTGATGTCATTTTGATAGTTCATACGCTTGATGAGATGTGATGAAAATGGCATTTAACCTCTGTGGTCTTGCTCTCCAAAACACATAACCGTGGCATGATAAGAAAATATCAGACAAATGCCAATTCAGGAACATTCTCCGTAATACCTGACCAGAACTCAAAACTGTAAAGCTCAGTAAAAACAAAGTCTGAGAAACCCCACAACCAAGAGGAGCCTCAGGGGACATTGCTTCTAGAAATAATGTATCCTGAATGAGATCCTGGAACAGAAAAAGGACAGTAGATAAAAACTATGAAAACTACATAGGAATAAAGTATGGACACGAGTTAATCATGTATCAATGTTGGCTCATTGTTAACAAAAGCACCATACTACCGTAAGATGTTAATAGTGGGGGAAACTAGGTGCAGGGTAATTGGGAATTCTGACTATCTTTGCAGTTTTTCTGGAAATCAAAAAATTCTAAAAAAAAAACAACCCTTGAACTTCCTCATTAAAGTCTTATCATTTCCTTTTTTTTTTTTTTAAAGGATTTTTATTTATTTATTTCACAGAGGGAGAGAGATCACAAGGAGGCAGAGAGGCAGGCAGAGAGAGAGGAGGAAGCAGGCTTCTCGTCGAGCAGGGAGCCCGATGCGGGCCTCGATCCCAGGACCCTGGGATCATGACCTGAGCCGAAGGCAGCGGCTTTAACCCACTGAGCCACCCAGGCGCCCAAGTCTTATCATTTCCTTTCAAAAATGCGTTTTTGTATTTTCTGTTTCTTTTTGGTGAATGGGCCTGGAAGCAGTGATGCCCCGTAGTAATGAGCATAAAGCTAGTGCCCAGACCTTGGCTTCCAAATACAATTCTCCAATAAAAGAAGCCAAAACTTCTTGGAGAAGTGCCGGAATGTAGGCCCGGAACAGGGACAGTACACGACGAGTACGGGATGTTTTCCTGTGCCAAAAAGATGGGGCAATGCTCAAAACCCAGGGAGGAATCCCTGCTTTGAACAATGGTAGTGTGATTGTACTAAACCGGCCATTACTCTCATTACAAAAAACTAGATAATGTGTAGGAAACAAGTCTTTTCAGATATTGACATCGAGTAGTGCAAGACTTTGATCCCTGAGATGACGGAAGTATATGAGATCCTATAACTGCAACGGCTTTCTCTCCGAAGACCTATTACATACCACAGAGTAAAGAGGAGGAACCAAGGCAGAGCACCGATTTGCTAAGTTGACACAAACCAACAGTTTGAGGAAACCAGCGTGACTGGAATTTGTGGGGCAGAGTGTGGAAGAGTTGGTATTTCCACGAAATAAGACCTTGGTGACTGTGGGTGGAGGAAATGCTCCCTGTGCCCTCTGAATTGTGGAGGAGCCATGTGGTGGAAACTTAGAGAAAGCTTCTTTGGAGACAGACATTAACTTCATGATATCACAGAGGCCATGAGCCCTCATGGAAACAGAACCAAACAAAGAAGAGTCTGGGCTGGCACGTGGAAGAGAGGGTATGAGGGTTCCCAGAGAAGGTCACTGGGCCATTTCAGGTTTGTGCTAGGCCAGACATTCCCAAGAAATGACCACAGAGGGTTGAATTAACATCAGGGCCTTTGGTCAGACTTGTAGGGTGGGTGGGTTGGCTCGGTCCAGAGGCTCTGAGCATTAGGCAGAGGGACAACCTAACTGAGAACAAATTTGAGCTGGGCCACAAAGCCATAACATGTCAAAGAAAAATAGTAATTAAAAATAAAAACTAGTCTAGTATATTTGTGTGGGCTCGCTTCTGGATTCTCTTTTCTTCCATTGACTTATGTTTATATCCCTTGGTCTCTGCTACATGGTCTTGATTGCATGCCTCTCTCTCTGCCTGCCTCTCTGCCTACTTGTGATATCATCTCTCTCTGTGTCAAGTAAATAAATAAAATCTTTAAAAAAAGAGAGAGAGAATGGCTGAAATGAAAAATGTTACCACAGATTTTCAGGCTAAATACACCCAATCTCTATATATTTGTGAAATGTGGAAAAGTCTGCAAAATTCTGGACGTTTGCCGATATGTCTTAACTTACATAAGGTTTGTCTGTATGGTCTGAAAAAGCAAGGGGGAAGACAATCAGAATTTCAATACTCAAACACAAAACCAACTACAATTTTTGCTGATTGTGTTCCTTGTACTTTTTACACAGGAACGGTTTTCCAATATTGCCATCTTAGTGCCATTGTAACAGCTTTGTTCCTCTTTTAAAAATACATAATCCAACAGTATTTTGAAATATTGCTTCATCATCACACAACTTTTAAGTTGTATAGTTTTCAAACCGATAGATGTGCCATTCATCATACTTCTGTTTGTAGCCATATTATTTGCATTCAACTTTTTATGACTATTAACATTTCAATTAATCTTTAGAGAATGTATTTGCATTTTAAAAATTTCCTCAATATAAAAATTCTCATCTCAAATGCTTTTTGTCATCGGTGACATATGCTTTGCCATTCCAGTGCAGTGGAAGCACAGAAGGGCATAACCCGATTTCGGAACGGTTGAGACATGAATAGGAGCTAATGCAATATTTTCAAAGACATAGGTTGAAGTATAGGAAAAAGAGAGTAGGTAGAACGGAAAGAATGATCTATAAACTGCTGTTTTTCTTTATAACACGTATTATTTCCCGGTATATATCTTTTCTATTGAGTTTTTTTCTTTTCTGTTGAATGTCAGCCACATGAGGGTGGATGTTCTTTTCTGCGGGCTCAGGTGTGTCCGCAGCGCCTAAAACAGTGCCTGGTATACAGCCGGTGCTCAATAAGTGGCTCATGAGACAGAAGAAAGAGCGAAAGAAGAAAAGGAACGAAGGGCAGGAACCCCCGGCAAGCGGGCTCTGGTCCACCCGCACACACCCCTGCGGCGCCCCCTGCAGCGCGCCCGGCCGGACCGCACAGGGCGGCCCCTTCCCTTCCCGCGGCCCCGCCCACCGCGCTTGCCCACCGCGCGTGCCCCGGCTTGGGTGCCTGCGGGGACCCGGCTCGCTGCGCCTGCGCACTCCGAACCAGCCCGTCCAGGCCTGGGCGGGACTCGGTCGGCCGGCGGGGCAGGGCCGGTCCCGGTTCTGGGTTGCGGGGGTCCCGGGCTTGGGAAGCGCGTTTCACGACTCGGGGGCGGGAGCAGGAACCGCCGGCCGGGCCCGCGCCCAAGGAGCGCAGTCCCAGGATGCCC
>LNAC01001079.1:249667-300350 GCA_002007465.1 Ailurus styani
CTCTCTGCCTGCCTCTCTGCCTCCTTGTGATCTCTCTCCCTCTGTGAAATAAATAAATAAATAAAATCTTAAAAAAAAAAAAAAAGAAAGAAATCAACTAGAGCAGCACCGTCCAGCAGAACTTCCTGTTATAAGGAGCGCCTGGGTCGCTCAGTCAGTTAAGTGTCCGCCTTCAGCTCTGGTCATGATTCCAGGTTCTGGGATCGAGTCCTGTGTCGGACTCCTTGCTTGAGGGAAACCTGCTTCTCTCTCTCCTCTCAGCTCAGTGCGCGCTCTCTCTCTCTCCCTCTTTCTAATAAATAAATAAAATCTTTAAAGGGGGGGGGCGGGAGAACTTCCTGTGATGACTGATGATAGGAATGTCTGTATCTGCACTGTTCCATACAGGAGCCACTAGCTGCCTGTGGAACACGTGGATACACTAGTGTGACTGAGGAAATCAATCTTTAACGTTAATTTATTTAAATTTAAATGGCCACGTGTGACTAGTAGCTATGTATTGGGCAGCACAGATGTAGGCCAATAAAATAATAAAGCTAGGTAGAAAGATTTGGAAGATCTTGTCCAAGTCACTCATTTTATTGATGAGGAAAAACAGGCCAAGTGAGGAAAATGACACACCTACGTCACTAGCGATTATAGCAGATGTAGGAAGTTGTAATATATGTTGAGGGTCAGCATAAATAGATGATGGTGAGTGATGGTTGAAGAGCGTGTAGAAAATAATGAAGGACTGTGGAACAGTGATGGAGTGCAGTATTTTCCTTTGGCTTCCCATGTTTCCTCGAATGAAATCCAGTGTCCTCTCCACAGGTCTTTAAGGCCCTGCATGATCCAGCTCTTGGCTACCCCAGACCTCATTTTCTCCAAGTCTTTACCTTTCTCTGCTCCAGTCACACTGGTCAACTTGCTGTTCCTCGAACTTACCATATGCTCTTTCCTGTCTCTGGACCCTTGCATTGACTCCTCCCTCTTTTGTGATTCTCTTCCCTTAGATATCAGTGTGCTTTACTCTCACCTTTAGATTGTTGTTTGAGTTGTTTTTATTTTTATTGATAAAGATTTTATTTATNGTTGTTTAAACATGACCGCTCCACTGAGTTTTACCTTGACCATCTTATCTAAAACAAACACCCTTGTCGCTCTAAATCACCTTACTTGGGTTTTTGTCATAGTGTTTAACACTACCTGACATTGTATGACCTGATGTTTAATGCCTTTTTCCTGTTAGAATGTTAACTCCACAAGCAGAGGAACTATATTTTGTTTACTTTTGTATTCCCAGTGCTTGGAACATTGTAGGTAGTAGGCTTTCAGTAAAGATTTGTCAAACTAATACATAAATGAACAAGACTGTGAGTTCCTCTTCTCTGAGTAAGATCAGAGAGGTAAGAGCCAGCTACCTCTTTTCTCCTGCTTCTAAATTGGTAATGGAAACAGCAGAAAGCAGATGGTATGATGTGTAGAACAGACAGAGCCCATCAGCCCAAATGCTGTTCCTGGGACCCCACCCCAGACCTTATGAATCAGTCTCTGGTGGTGGGGCCCAGGAAACTGCATTTTTATTAATAAAGTCCAAGAATGCTTTCAATGCACATTTTTTGAAAGCCTCTTGTTTCTAAAGATTGTACTTAAAGGGTGCCTCTTATAAACACCACTTTGTTGGCCGTCAGCTGTGTGCCTCTCACAATCCCTATGCCTGCCAGGATTCTCTGTACTCACAGGGAGGCACTTGAGTGGCCTGTGTGCCTTCTGTGATTCCTTGTGCCTCCCCAAATCCCATGTCTCCCTTAAAACATTGATTTATAAAGAAATCCAGCCTAAGAATCTTTGTCTTTTAATTAGTGTTTAGTACATTTTCATTTAATGTAATTAGTGATATATATATATATATTTTTTTTTTTTAAAGATTTTATTTCTTCATTTGACACAGAGAGAGAGATTACAAGCAGGCAGAGAGGCAGGCAGAGAGAGAGGAGAGAGGAGGAAGCAGGCTCCCTGCTGAGCAGAGAGCCCGATGTGGGCCTCGATCCCAGGACCCTGAGATCATGACCTGAGCTGAAGGCAGCGGCTTTAACCCACTGAGCCACCCAGGCGCCCTAATTAGTGATATATTTAAGCCTATCACATTGCAGTTTGTTTTCTATTTATTCCATCTATTCTTTGTTCCTTTATTTCTCCTTGTTTGCCTTCTTTTGGATAAATCAAGTACTTTTTCCTTATTATCTTATTAATTATACATTATTATTCTTTTAGTGGCCACTATAGGATATTTACCCATTTCTCATTATGTAATTATCTTCTTTCTTCCTTCTGTAATCTTCCTTCTATAATTAGTATTCTCAGTACTTTCTGAACAAGAAAAGACCTCTATAGTGGTTTAACTGCAACTTATAATTATATTTATAGTTATTCCTTTGAGGTTCTTGATTTCTTCTTGATTGTCATTTCCACTTCCTTCCATTTTCCTTCTACTTGAAGAACAATTAGTTTTCCTTTGAGCGCAAGTCAACACTTTATTCCCAGCCTGAATTATCTTTTCATTAGCTCCTATTCTTGCTAGGTCAAAAAGTATAATTTAAAATTTTTTCTGAGGTCAAGTAAATTTGGGCAATCCTAGTCTCAGTGGAGGGAATATTTCCTCGGATTTATTTTAAGGAAATAGAGACCTCCATTGAATCCTTAATCCAACACACAGTAATATTATATGAGAACTATACTGTAACATTTAAAAATAGTGCTCATCACTATTCTCACATTGTAGTGAAAAATTCAGATTCATGTAAATGAAGATAAACAAGGAGTTAGTAAAGATACAGCATATTTATATCACGTAATGTTACCATCTAACAAAAGTGATGTTATAATGAATGTGGATAATCATCGACATGTCCGTATAAGGAAACATTTGAATAAATGTATACTAGCTGTAAATTTTTTTTTAAAGATTTTATTTATTTGACACAGAGAGAGAGATTACAAGTAGGCAGAGAGGCAGGCAGAGAGACAGGGAGAGGAGGAAGCAGGCTCCCTGCTGAGCAGGGAGCCCGATGCGGGCCTCGATCCCAGGACGCTGAGATCATGACCTGAGCCGAAAGCAGAGGCTTTAACCCACTGAGCCACCCAGGCGCCCAATACTAGCTGTAAATTTTGATTGTTTCTAGGAAGTAGGGTGACATGGTGGGTAGATGTGGGGATGGAGGACTTGCAATTCTTTTATCTTTTATAAAAAGGGAAAAAAATCATTGAGGGCAGAAATACTGGACATTATTTGTTAAGTTTCCTTAATGATTATAAACTGTATGAAATTCCTGTTTTATCAAATCAAAATAAATACTAAAATATTTTAAAGATATTCAAGTCCCATCGAATGGCTGAGAGGAAAAGTTCCATCAGACAGTTGAAACCTAGAATCCATTAGTTTGTGTGTGAAGCTAAACAAGGTCTTTTAAGAATGTTACCTAGCAAAACTGCCTCACCTCTGTTTACTGAGGAAATGTGTGTAGACACTTCTGTTTGCAGAAAATATTACAGTTTATATTGAAGTGTTTGAGTTTTCATAGAATTGATGATTGACAGTACCCAGTCTTGTCTAGGGCAAGTTTCATCTCTTAAGACTCATGTTCCTTCCTTGAAGCCTTTACTCACTTCCCATATTTCCCTCTGTTAAGAAGTGTTTTAGAGATGGAGGCATGTAAGGTCAAGCTGATGCACGTAACTGATGTTTATTGGAGGCATACTTCTGCTTCCCTTAGAACCTCCTTAAACATTTTTGTCCATTACTTGGGCACTGGCAGTTCACATATTAACTCATTTTTTCCATTAAAAATGTTTCTGCATAAAATCATGGATGTGCTTAAATACATCTTCGATAGGACCATTACGCTGCAGAGTCACATTTCATAGGAGTGATGTTAATATTTGATAACCACTAAAAAAAAAAAAATTTGGGCACCTGGGTGGCTCAGTGGGTTAAAGCCGCTGCCTTCGGCTCAGGTCATGATCCCGGGGTCCTGGGATCTAGGCCCACATCGGGCTCTCTGCTCAGCGGGGAGCCTGCTTCCTCCTCTCTCCTCTCTCTCTGCCTGCCTCTCTGCCTACTTGTAATCTCTCTCTCTGTGTCAAATGAATAAATAAAATCCTTTAAAAAAAAAAAAAAATTTGATAACCACTAAGGCAAGGGCACACACACCAGAACTTACCCCAGTTGGGACACTGGAGGCTGCTGCTGTGCCGGGCATTCCCCCTTAAGTTGCTGGCTTGTGGGGAGGTCTGGCATGGTCACTAGCAGGGCTCAGTGCAGGAGCTGTTTACCAACCAGTGGCATTATTTCAGTATTTAACGTGTCAGTTCAGCTCTTAGATGTGTACCACTAGGTGCATCTGGATATCAGCCCAGATAAGGAGTACGCTCTGCTCTGTGACATGCCAAACCAAAGCAGCATATGGCAAACCGTATGTAAGCCCTGGTAAGTCTGGAGCAGATTTACCTCAGTTGGAAGAACACCCGTTTTGAATTTTTAGGAAGCAGACTAGGTCTTATTCCAGGTTACAAAGATCCTTAATTCAATGGAGTATTACTTGAGAACTGTACTTTAACGTTCTAAAAACTCTTGCTCATTAGCCATGCACAATTGGGTATGTTCCTCTAGTGAGAGCTGTAAGGATTTTTTGTTGTACTTCATTATCACATCTGAAATGTTCACTATTGAATAGTGCTTAAAATCACTATTATTTTATTTCTATACCTGAGAAGTTAACACCTATCTTTGAAACTCAGTCATCTTTTATGGCATACATTCATTTAAGTTATATTTTTGCAAAATCACTATAGAACTTGTTTAATATTTTTATTACCTATATGTTTAGTTTTAGGAAATCAGTATTATAAGCATCAAGTATATTTATATATGTACCCTATTGATACAGCTGGAACACTAGCCATTCCATTGAAGAGTTCGGGAAATGTAGGTTTAGACCACGTACAACATACAGGACTAAACTCATGTTCCTGCCTCCTTCTGAAAGCCATTCTTCACTGCTCCCATCTATCCTGATTTTCCATATTGAGAAATGCATTAACATTTAGTATGAATAACAATTATTTTGCTCTTGTTTGCTCTTTTCCCCATCAGTAGAGACTATGTTAGAAATTGTATACTTTCCATGACAAAATATTAAAACCAAGGACAGAGAAATCATTTTGGAAACTGCTTGACATGGGTTGCAGAGAACCTAAAATATTTTTTTTTAAAGATTTTTTTTTATTCATTTGACACAGAGAGAGAGATTACAAGTAGGCAGAGAGGCAGGCAGANCAGATAAATAAATAAAATCTTTAAAAAAAAAATAAGAAATTGTATACTTTCCATGACAAAATATTAAAACCAAGGACAGAGAAATCATTTTGGAAACTGCTTGACATGGGTTGCAGAGAACCTAAAATATTTTTTTTTAAAGATTTTTTTTTATTCATTTGACACAGAGAGAGAGATTACAAGTAGGCAGAGAGGCAGGCAGAGAGAGAGGAGGAAGCAGGCTCCCCGCCGAGCAGAGAGCCCGATGTGGGCCTCGATCCCAGGACCCTGGGATCATGACCTGAGCCGAAGGCAGCGGCTTTAACCCACTGAGCCACCCAGGCACCCAGAACCTAAAATATTGACAGAAAGTTTTGCTATATGCAATATTTCTCTCCAAAAGTACAAAGTAACTCTTCAGACTATGCCAATCTGAGGTGAAGAACACTAGTTGAGCATAAAGGAATATGTTTATGTCATTTCAGGATTTGGTGACATTTGGGGATGTGGCTGTAGATTTCTCTCAAGAGGAGTGGCAATGGCTGAACCCTGCTCAGAGGGATTTGTACAGAAAGGTGATGCTGGAGAACTACAGGAGCCTGGTATCACTGGGTAAGGAGGTTCCCCAGAATTCAGAGTCTGCACACAGGGCTTCTTTCCAATGTTTGGGAAGTCTCTGATACACTTCACTAAATTTCCCTTTCTTGTGCTCCCCCAAATAGGCTGAGTTTGTAGAACTGGCATCTTCATTGGACTATTCCTACAACTACATTTTCCTCTTTCTTCAGAATACTTCACCTCTTCCTTTGCTTCCTTCTATAATGCCCTTGACTTCCTGATGACCAAACCTTGATTTTATTTATGGGCCCAGCTAATTCCCCCTTTATTTCTTGTAAGCAGGAGTTTCAGTTTCTAAGCCAGATGTGATCTCATTATTGGAACAAGGAAAAGAACCCTGGATGGTGAAGAAGAATGGGACAAGAGGCACGTGCCCTGGTGAGTGAGAAAGAACTAGGAAGGTAGAAGAGGCCACACCGAGGAAAAGGTCAGCTATTCTGAGAGGTTCCAGCTTATAACTGATGTTTCCTGGATAATTTTTCTTAAAGGCTTAAGACCTGGGAGGAAGCACTGAGGTGCCATTGGCATGATCTCACTAACTTATTCTCCTTGTATATATTCTCTCACAAATTATTGTCTTCTCTGATAACCTATTCCTATTCTCTAGGTCCAAAATATCAGTGTCTGCTTATTCTTGCTTTTTAGTTTAGTTTTTTTTTTTAAAGATTTTATTTATTTATTTGACACACAGAGAGAGATTACAAGTAGGCAGAGAGGCAGGCAGAGAGACAGGGAGAGGAGGAAGCAGGCTCCCTGCTGAGCAGAGAGCCTGATGCGGGCCTCGATCCCAGGACGCTGAGATCATGACCTGAGCCGAAAGCAGAGGCTTTAACCCACTGAGCCACCCAGGCGCCCTTGCTTTTTATTTTTAGTTTTGCATAAGTTGTTCCATCATACTTTTTTTTTAAATTTTTTTTATTTATTTGACAGAGAGAGACAAAGCGAGAGAGGAAACACAAGCAGGGGCAGTGGGAGAAGAAGCAGCAGGCTTCCCGCTAAGCAGGGAGCCGATGCGGGCCTCAATCCCAGGACCCTGAGATCACGACCTGAGCCGAAAGCAGAGGCTTTAACCCACTGAGCCACCCAGGCGCCCATACTTTTAAAAATCTAGACAGAGCAATGTCTATTTTTTTATTTTCAGTCACTCATTCCTTTTAGAATGAAGGTTTGATTTCGTTTATTCATTCGATTATTCTTTTACCAAGATTCATTGAGTTTTTACTTTGAGAAAATTATTCTGCTAAATTCTTAAGATTATTCAGAGGCTTACTAACCATCACAGAAAGAACTTCCAGTTATATTTGCAAGTCTGGGTAACTGGAGAGTGAGACAGTTTAATAGAAATAAGTCAGAAGAATATACTGGTAGGGGGAAAAGATAATTTGACTTGGGACATGAGACTTATTTTTACAAGATGGAGAGACTTCTGAGTGAAGAAATACAACATGCCACTAGATGGGAAGAGGCTCAGAAAAAAGTGATTTAGAGATGCTAGTATGAATGGATGAGATCACTTAGTTTTACAGTTTGAGGTAAACCCTGGTATTGGGACCTTTGTGGGAAAGTGGATGTTTGACAACTTTCTCAATGTTCTCTCTGGTAAATGGCCTCTTTATAGTTTCTGGCTTGGGTGAAATTTTACAAATTTTTACTTTTCCAAATAATTATCTTTAATTTATGTTATCAAATTTATTTCTATGAATCTGAAGAAAATAATTTTACAACTTTTTTTTATATCTATACTTTTCAACTTTATTTTGTATAGCTATTCTTTTTTTAAAAAAATTATTAGGTAAGCTAGACATTAATTTTATTTTTAAAATCCAACTTATGGATTTATTAGTTACCATTATTCGCTTTTCCAATTCTTTACTTTCTGCTTTCCCTAATCCAATTATTCTCATTTTCTTAGGTTTATTTTTTGTTCTCCATTTTGCTGAAATAAATGCTTAATCTATTTCATTCTCTTGTTCACTAAATTATTAGGGGCTATGAATTTTCCTCTAAAATATAGCTTCAGCTGTCCTCCAAAGATTCTAATATTTACTGTTTTTGTTATTGCTGTTTGCTAGATAACCAACTTTTTAAAAATTTCTCTTTTACATGAGAGTTGTTTAAAAGAAAGTTTTCTAGAGGCACCTGGATGGCTCAGTTGGTTAAGCATCCAACTCTTGATTTTGGCTCAGGTCATGATCTCAGAGTCATGGGATTGAGCCCTGGGTTGGGCTCTTCACTCAGGGGTAAGTCTGAGTGTCTCTCTCTCCCTCTCCCCTCCCCCGACTCGTACTCACATGCTATTTCTGTGGAATGAATAAATAAATCTTAAAAAAAAAGAAAATTTTCTGGATTTAATGTATTTTGATCAAATAGGACTAGTAGGGCGCCTGGGTGGCTCAGTGGGTTAAAGCCTCTGCTTTCGGCTCAGGTCATGATCTCAGCGTCCTGGGATAGAGGCCCGCATCGGGCTCTCTGCTCAGCAGGGAGCCTGCTTCCTCCTCTCCCTGTCTCTCTGCCTACTTGTAATCTCTCTCTCTGTGTCAAATAAATAAAATAAAATCTTAAAAAAAAAAAACCAAAACCAAAAAAAAAACCCCAAAAAACAAATAGGACTAGTATTAATTCTTTGACACTTTAGGATTTTGTATGGTGTAATATATAGTTGGTATTTGTAAAATGTTCCATAGGTTCCAAGGTTAAGTCTCTGTTTTCAGCGTTAAGAGCTTGTTACATGAGTTTTATTTTTTCTATGTTATTAAAGTAAGTCTGTCTTTACTTACCTTTCTTGTTTCCATCTATTTTTTTCTTAATAACTTTATGAAGGGATTATTATATACAGTAAATTGCATCCATATACATCATACAATGTGATGAATTCTGACTGTTATATACACCCATGAAACCATCACCACAATCAAGACATACAGTATTTCCATCACCCCAAAAGATGGCCTGTCCCACCTTGCAGTCCATTTCTGTCCTCCTGGCTTCAAACACTAATCGGATCTTTGTCATTTTAGACTAGTTTCCATCTGAACTAAATGGACTCATATAGTATATAGTTGTGTCTGGCTTATTTTACTCATAATTTCAAAAATCATCCGTATTTTTGCATGTATGAATACTCTATGCATTTTATTGCTAAGTAGTAGTCTGTTGTGTAGACATCCCACATTCTGTTTCTCCTTTCATCTGTTCATGGGCATTTGGGTTGTTTCCAGGTTTGGGCTATTATAAATAAAGTTGGTGTGAAGCTCTCATTTACAGGACTTTGTGTGCATGTATGTTTTTATTTCTTTTGGGTAAATATCTAAAAGTGCAAAGAGTCATACAGTAAGAATAGGTTTAACTTTTTAAGAAGCTGCCAACTTTCCAAAGTGTACCATTTTCATTCCCAACAGCAATGTATGAGAATTCCATTTCCTCCATTATCTTCACATCTTTGTATTTCAGTTTTTACTTTTATTCATTCTAATGGTTGTGTTGTAGTATCTCATTGTGGTTTTAATATGCAATTCTCTGATGACATAATGTTGAATGTCTTTACGTGTGCTTACTGGCCATTCAATCTTTTGTTAAATGTTCAAGTCTTTCACCCATGTTTTATTACTTTTTCTTATGACCAAATTGTTCAGAGCTCTTTAGTCTTAATACAAGCCTTTTGCCATTTATATGTATTATAAACTTTTACATTTAGCATATGACCCACTGAGCTAAATTTGTGTCTTGTGTGAAGTAAAGATTTGAGGTTTTGGGTTTTTTTTCCCCCCCTCATTTGGATATACAGTTGCTCGAGTATCTTTTCCTGAAAAGACTTTCCTTTACCCATTATACTGTCTTGTTGGTACCTCTGTACCAAAAGCAGTTGACCATTTCTACATGGGTCTAGTTCTGAACTCTATTCTGTCCCATCGATCTATAGGTCTATCTTTTCTTTTTTTTTTTTTTTTAAAGATTTTATTTATTTCACAGAGGGAGAGAGATCACAAGGAGGCAGAGAGGCAGGCAGAGAGAGAGGGGGAAGNATGGGTCTAGTTCTGAACTCTATTCTGTCCCATCGATCTATATGTCTATCTTTTCATCGGTACCACAGTCTTGATTACTGAAGTTTATAGTAACTTTTGATATTAGATAGTTCAACTTCTAAAATTGGTTTAACTATTTAGATCATTTGCATTCCCAAATAAATGTTAGAATGAAGTTGAGAATGTCTACCCAAAAGCCTGCTAGGATTTTGATTTGGATTATATGGAATCTATACATCAATTTGGGAAGAACTGACATCCAAATTAACATCACTTTAGTTTAGTTCACAAATATGGTTTATGTATCCATTTATTTTTTTTAAAGATTTTATTTATTCATTTGACACAGAGAGAGAGATTACAAGTAGGCAGAGAGGCAGGCAGAGAGAGAGGAGAGAAGAGGAAGCAGGCTCCCTGCTGAGCAGAGAGCCCGATGTGGGCCTCGATCCCAGAACCCTGGGATCATGACCTGAGCCGAAGGCAGCGGCTTTAACCCACTGAGCCACCCAGGTGCCCTATGTAGCCATTTATTAGTCTTTTTATATTCTCTTAGCAGTATTCTATAGTATCCAGTGCAGTGACTATGTATATATTTTTAATCTTACAGTACTTTTTGGTACTATTATAAATAGAATTCTTAAGAATTCCATTTTCCACTTGCTTCTTTCTAGTGTGCAAAAATGTAAATTGATTTTTATATTAACTTTATATCTTATGATCTTGATAGATCATAAGGAATCCACCTTTTTAGGATCCTGAGGTTTTCTGCATAGACCATTATGTTATCTGCAGTTTATTTCTTCCATTCTAATCTTAGAGGTTTTTTTTCTTGACTTGCTGCAGTAGCAAGGATATCTACAGTGTTGAATAGAATTATTAGGAGTAGATATACTTGGATCATTCTCAATCTTGAGGGAAACTGTATTCAGCCTTTCACCATTAAGTTGATGTTTCGTAGATGCCCTCTATCAGTTTGAGAAAGTTTTCTATTCCTGGTTTTGCTAATAAGTTTTATAATAAATAGATGTTGAATTTAGCCAAATACTCTTTCTATATCTATTGGAATGATCATATATGATTTTCCACCTTTAATCTGCTAATGTGGTGAATTACCCTGGCTTTCACATATTAAACCAATATTGCATTCCTGGGATAAGCTCTACTTGGTAATGATTATGCTTTCATACTTGCCTGGATTTGATTTGCGGTAATTTTATTTTTTTATTTTTTAAAAAGATTTTATTTGACACAGAGAGATTACAAGTAGGCAGAGAGGCAGGCAGAGAGAGAGGAGAGAGAAGGAAGCAGGCTGCTTGCTGAGCAGAGAGCCCGATGTGGGCCTTGATCCCAGGACCCTAAGATCATGACCTGAGCCGAAGGCAGAGGCTTTAAACCACTAAGCCACCCAGGCGCCCTGATTTGCAATAATTTTATTAAAGGTTTTACATTTATGTTCACATATTACATTGGTTTTGTAAACCATTAATAGGAACTTTGGTTTTATTATAAATGTGAGAAACCACTGGAAAGTCTTGAGCAGAATAGATGATTTGATTGGGGAATGGAAAGAAAGTGGCAAATTAAGCCCTGTGGCAGGTTAATAAAATCAAGCCGTTTGATACAAAATTACTTTTTTTAAGTAGGCTCCATACTCTGGAACCCAATGTGGGGCTTGAACTCACAACCCTGATATCAAGACCTGAGCTGAGATCAAGAGTTGACATTTAACTGACTAAGTCCCCCGGGTACCCCACACAAAATTACTTTTATGTGAAGGCATTTAAGCTTTGGGATCAAAATTTAAAATTTCCATTTTGCGGGCACCTGGGTGGCTCATTTGGTTAAGCATCTGCCTTTGGCTCAGGCCGTGATCCTGGGTTCCTGGGATCAAGTCCTACGTTGAGGTCCCCACTCAGTGGGGAGTCTGCTTTTTCCTCTACCTCTGCCCCTTCCCCAACTCGTGCTCACTCACTCTCTCAAATAAATGTTTTTTTTTAATTTGCATTTGGTTGGAATATATCACATAGAAAATGCCTGACAAGAAGACTTTTTTTTCAAAAGTAGGCTGCACACCCAATGTGGGCTTGAACTAATGACCCTGAGATAAAGAGTCACATGCTCCACTGACTGAGCCAGCCATGTGCTACCCAAAAATATATTCTAGGCTCCAAAAGTTTAGCCATAGTTGGCATGTACAACCTAAGGCAACTAATAGTACCTGATATATCTTTGGGTCTGGGGATCTTATGGAAGTTTTTTAGCCACACTGACCTTAGGAAATTGACTTTTTAAAGATAATGAACTTAGCTTGAATGCAGAATAACCTGAGGCAAGGGAGGTAGGGTGTTTGGAGACTGTAATACTAAATTAGATATAAAATTACTGGGATTTTAGATAACTTCTTCAGTTTCTAATTTATATCCTCTTAGTTTTTCATCCTTTATAATCTCATACTTTTTATTTTTTTTAAGATTTTATTTATTTGACAGAGAGAGACATAGAGAGAGAGAGGGAACACAAGCAGGGGAGGTGGGAGAGGGAGAAGCAGACTCCCCGCTGAGCAGGGAGCCCAATGTGGGGCTTGATCCCAGGACCCTGGGATCATGACCTGAGCTGAAGGCAGACACTCAACAATGGAGCCACCCAGATGCCCCAATCTCATACTTTTTAGACTGCATCTTAACAGCTGTTAAATTCCCAAGCTTCTTATGTATTTTATTCACCAATTTTTGTTTTAGAAATTCTTCCCTTTTGATGAACAAATACAAAAGACATTTGTTTTCTTGGTATCTTTTAGATTGGAAGTGTACATTTAAAAATAATGAATTTTCATCAAAGCAAGTTATTTATGAAGAAACATCCAAATTAGTGAAAATGGGAAGAAGCCATCTTAGTTACAGCTTTGACTGCTCCAGTTTGAGAGAAGACTGTAAAAGTGAGGACTGGCTTAAGAACCAGTCAGGAAGTCAGGAGGGACATTCCAGACAACTGATCATCACTCATAAGGAAATCCTCACTGAAGATCAAAGTAATGAATATACTAAATCTTGGCAAACTTTCCATCAGGATGCAATATTTGACATAAAAAAGACTTTTCCCACCAAAGAAAGAGTACATAAGCATGGACCACAAAAGAGAAGTTACCGAAAAAAATCTGTTGAGATGAAACATAGGAAAGTCTATATACAAAAGAAACTTTTGAAATGTAATGAATGTGAGAAAGTTTTCAACCAGAGCTCATCCCTTACTCTTCATCAGAGAATTCATACTGGAGAGAAACCCTATGCATGTGTTGAATGTGGGAAGACTTTCAGCCAGAGTGCAAATCTAGCTCAACATAAGAGAATACATACTGGGGAGAAACCCTATGAATGTAAAGAATGTAGGAAAGCCTTCAGCCAGAATGCACACCTTGCTCAACATCAGAGAGTTCATACTGGAGAGAGACCTTATCAGTGTAAAGAATGTAAAAAAGCCTTCAGCCAGATTGCACACCTGGCTCAACATCAGAGAGTTCATACTGGAGAGAGACCTTTTGAATGTATTGAATGTGGAAAAGCCTTCAGTAATGGTTCATTTCTTGCTCAGCATCAGAGAATTCATACAGGAGAGAAACCTTATGTATGTAATGTGTGTGGAAAAGCCTTTAGCCATCGTGGATACCTAATTGTACACCAGAGAATTCATACTGGAGAAAGACCATATGAATGTAAGGAATGTAGGAAAGCTTTCAGCCAATATGCACACCTTGCTCAACATCAGAGAGTTCATACTGGAGAAAAACCTTATGAATGTAAAGTATGCAGGAAAGCCTTCAGCCAGATTGCATACCTTGATCAACACCAGAGGGTTCACACTGGAGAGAAGCCCTATGAGTGTACTGAATGTGGGAAGGCCTTTAGCAATAGTTCATCACTTGCACAACATCAGAGAAGTCATACTGGAGAAAAACCTTACATGTGCAAGGAATGTAGGAAAACATTTAGCCAGAATGCAGGCCTTGCTCAACATAAGCGAATTCATACTGGAGAGAAACCTTATGAATGTAACATTTGTGGGAAGGCCTTTAGCTATAGTGGATCTCTTACTCTACATCAAAGAATTCATACAGGAGAGAGACCCTATGAATGTAAGGATTGCAGGAAGTCTTTCAGGCAGCGTGCCCATCTTGCCCAGCATGAGAGAATTCATACTATGGAGTCATTCTTGACTCCTTCTACTTCCTCACCCTCCATGTCCAGTCAGTTGCCAAGACCTGTTGGTTTTATCTCCTAACTACGCCTTGAATCTGACTCCTTTAATTCATTTCCACTCCATCATCTTTGTCCAGTACACAGTAATCTATTTCATATGGACTATGGAAATAGCTTTCTGACTGGTCTCCCTCTATTTACCATTCCCTTTGTCAGTTGCCTACACTGCAGTCAAACTTGTATTTTAAAAGTTTGATCATATCCCTTCCTCATTGATACCCTTCATTGGTACACCATAGTTCTTAGGTTAAAGCACACATTCCTCAAAATAGCTTAAAAGACCCTCCTGCCCCAAATACTTTGTTCTAGTATACCTTCCAAAGTACCCATTTCATGTAAAAATCCATCTCATTCTTTGGCTACACATCTGGAATTAAGAACTCATAAACCCGCATCAAACAGATCTGGATTCTAATCCTTGCTCTTCCATTTTCTAGCCCTCTAGTTTCAGAGAAATGTTTTGTTATTTGTAAGGTCTGGTCTTATTTATATTACGGAAATAATAGTACTACCTCAAAAGTTGATGGGAGCATTAAATGAGAGAATGCATGTAAATTGCTCAGAGTGCCTAGCATAATCACTTAATAAATGTTACCATAAAATAAAAAGATACTGTGGTATACAAAGAGGACCTGATCATCTCAGCAAGGATCATTTGAGAAATAACAAAAGCAGCAGCAGTTCATGACTTAAGATATTATAAAGAATTCTGATTAGGAATAGTAGTCATCGTTCTGAAGGTGGGTGATAAGGGTTATCTAATACAATTAGCATTGATGTTAAAGTCCATAATGATATAGAATAAGATACGAGTTTGTTGGTAAGAAAAACTAATTAGATATATAACAGTTCTAAGAAGCCAGATTTTAAAAATCAGAAGTAGTAAGTAGGATTTACTGAGATGTATTCATCATTTACATTAAGACAAAGGCAAAATAGATATTTTTAAAAAGACAAAAATATCAATAACCAAAGAATAGAAAATAAAATATAAGTTTGATGCCCTCTCCTAATTCCAGGTGGTTGAACTATATTAAATCTATGTCGTTTAAAACTAAAAAGATTGTTAAGATAGTTCTAAGCTATAATTCCTAAACTATAGGGGAAAAGAAAACTATAGATCAATATTCATAAACTGGTCGTCCACAAACATGTTTGATTTGGTACTCAGGTTTAAAATGAATACAAAAAAAAAAAAAAAGAATACAAATACCTTTATTTGGGTATGTGTTTTCCAGTTCTCCACAGTTTAAACCATCGCTCCTTCCCTTACATCTGACTTATTTTATACTTCGTATTATTTCCTGACTCCTGGAGTCTTTGTTTTTTTTTTTTTTAAAGATTTTATTTATTTATTTGACACAGAGAGAGAGAGATCACAAGTAGGCAGAGAGGCAGGCAGAGAGACAAGGAGAGGAGGAAGCAAGCTCCCTGCTGAGCAGAGAGCCCGATGCGGGCCTCGATCCCAGGACGCTGAGATCATGACCTGAGCCGAAAGCAGAGGCTTTAACCCNGGTACAAAGAAAATGACGAAATGGAGGATGAAAAGGAAGACTTGAATAGACATTTTATCCTGCAGGCGAAGACTATTCTCGAGATGTTAGGAGGCCCACGACTAATCTACAGATTCTTTGTACCTAACAAAATCCTAAGAAGAATTTTTTAAGGTTCGAAACATTGTGTGCATGTGAACATACACACATATACATTCATACAAACACATATATAAATGTAATTTGTCAGTAGCTTAATAGTGTTGGTAAAATTGATTCTGCTCTGTACAAAACCAATTCCTTCATTCTTTTATCCAAATGTGTATGAGTTATTAGAGGACAGAGTAACATAATTTATAATCAGTGAAAACAATCTTCCTAAACAAGATAAAAGATCCAGAAGCCACACACACAGATTCTAGGTTTGACTGCATAAGAACTTTATTAGGCTTTTATATAGTCAAAGAGTATAAACACAAAGTTTTTAAATATCAGTATTAGAGGTCATTATTACAACATACATGAAATCCATATCCTTAACATAAAAGTGCTCCAACAAATCACTTAGAAAATGACACTACTATTCCCATGGGTAAATGACAGAGGCAACAGGAGACTGATGAATGTATGATAAATACTGACTCTCACTAGAATCAGAAGAAATACAAGTTAAACCAATGAACTAACCATCTGTCAATATCAGATTAATAAAAAATACGCATTGCAAATGCAGGAAAGGAGTATATATGGGAGTATGAATTTGAACACATTTTTAGAAAGGCAACTTGTCAATATCAGAATTTTCATTAGAAAAATCAAGATTTTCTTTTGCAGTTAACAGTATATAAATTTACCTTCCTTCCATATCCCATTAAATGGATAAAACGATGTAAAATATGCCAAAGATCAGAAAACAGGGTCATCCGTGGATGAAAAGAGTTGAACAAATAAAAGACAAGATGGAGGAAAGTGTTCATGAAATGTAGCGGAGGCTGCTGTGACCTGAAATGTTTGAATGAGAGGGATTTCAGTAACAGGAGCCACTCTGTGCAAATGCTCTGTACAGAGCATCTCTAGAGGAGTCTGAGCTTCAAGCTGGTTTGTGTATAGAGGCTGGGGCTTGGGGGGAGGTTGGTAATAAGGAGAAACAGTGACAAGACTGTTAAATGCTTTTCTGTGTGGAAGCCAACAGCTTCCTCACTCCACCCTCTCTTCTATAAGTAAATTGAGTAGGATCCTTACCTCACACCATCCACAAAAAGGGAGTTCCAGTTGATTAAAATCTTAAATGTAAAACAAGTAAAAGTATTATAAGAAAATACAGTAGGATATATTTATTAATTGGTGTTGGACATATGTTTGTAAAAAAAAGCTCGTAAAATTTAAAACAACAAAACGGAAGAAAATATTTGTAATATAATAACAAAGGTAAAGATGTAAGAATACCTATAAATAAGCAAAGGACAACAAGGTATAAAAATGGACAAAAGGGCACCTGGGTGGCTCAGTGGGTTAAAGCCTCTGCCTTCGGCTCAGGTCATGATCTCAGGGTCCTGGGATCGAGGCCCACATCGGGCTCTCTGCTCAGCGGGGAGCCTGCTTCCTCCTCTCTCCTCTCTCTCTGCCTGCCTCTCTGCCTACTTGTAATCTCTCTCTCTGTGCCAAATAAATAAATAAAATCTAAAAAAAAAAAAGATTTAAAAAAATATTTTAAAAAATGGACAAAATATGAGAATAGGCAAATCGTAGAAGAAATACAGATGGCTAATACATGAGTCTCTGCTTAACCTCACTAGTATTGAGATGCAAATTTAAATAATGTACTCTCAAAAAGGGGCAGCTGCATGGAGCAATAAGAACTCCTCACTGCCACTTTGGAGGCAGTGAAGTTTTTAAAATGTTGACTATAGTCCTGGAGGGCAGTATGGTTAGTATGTGAAACACTGGAAACGATCTAAATTTCCATGGGGCATGACTAGAGATATTAGCAGCAGTTTGAAAGAATGCACCAAGGATACTGACTTGGATGGATTTGACTAAAGGAAACAGCAAATTTTGTAGACTTGAGTAGTAGTATATGTTTTTAAAACATTTCTAATACATTTAAATAAGTATGCAAGTATTTCCAAAAAGGTTCTGGAAAGACACACCCAACTGATAAGTGTTCCTTCTAGGGAGGAGACTGGGATTAGATATTCTGGTCAAGAGTAGACCTAGTGTTATCTGTAGTATTTGAAGTTCTAAGCAATAATAATATAAGAAATTTAAACTATGAAAAAAATGAACTTATGGAAACTTAGGTAGCTAGCAGGCGGGTTGGTGGCTGAGTCAAAACCTTTTCAGGAATTGGGAGAATCTCTCTGACTTGCTAGTCCTTCCCATGCATACAAAAATCCCAGTAACCCTTCCTAGTCAGGGAAACGAATCCACAGCTACCTAGGGTAAACAAGCCATATCATTTTTTTTTTTTTAGTAATTGCTACACCCACTGTGGGGCTCAAACAACACTGGGATCAAGAGTCACATACTCTACTGACTGAGCCAGCCAGATGCCCCAACCCATATCATTCTTAAATACTGGAACAGTTAAGGATTGTAACATATGAGGAAAACTATCAGCATAATAAGGACCAAAAGACAGAACTAAACCTACAGGGAAGAAAGTTATGTAATAACAGAAGAAATCTAAAAATTTATGTCATATTTAAATAGGTAAATATGGATAGCTATCAAAAAAGAATTAGAGGGGTGCCTGTGTGGTTCAGCCAGTTAAGTCTGCCATCAGCTCAGGTCATGATCCTCTTGGGATCAAGCCCCATGGCAAGCTCCCTGCTTAGGGTGTCTGCTCTCTCTGCCCTCCCCCCTTCTCGAGCTCTCTCAAATAAAATCTTAAAAAAGAAAAGATAGTATTGTACACCTGAAACTAATATTTAAACACTGTTAACTAAATCCTGGAATTAAAATGTTTAAAAATCACTTTTTTAAAGAAAAATATGTACAGAAAATAATCCGTTTTCTAGGGAAAAAGTCAGAACTCCTAAGAATGAAAAGAGGTTATTGTTATAATAAACTTAATAGAGGTTTTAAAGAAAATTAAGATAACTTTCAAATTCGGGCGCCTGGGTGGCTCAGTGGGTTAAAGCCGCTGCCTTCGGCTCAGGTCATGATCTCAGGGTCCTGGGATTGAGGCCCACGTCGGGCTCTCTGCTCAGCGGGGAGCCTGCTTCCTCCTCTCTCTGCCTGCCTCTCTGCCTCCTTGTAATCTCTCTGTGTCAAATGAATAAATAAAATCTTAAAAAAAAAAAGATAACTTTCAAATTCATAAAAAGAAAATAAGAAAAAAAGGACACAGAAGTTTAATTAATAGGAGTTTCAGAAAAGTTTACAGACAAAATATAAGGGATATATCAAATAAATGACAGAATCTTTCTAAACTGAAGGAAGTTGCAAATCTTCAGCTTGGAATAGGTCACTGAGTGTGGGGCAGGCTGAAATGGCAAAAACCACAATTACAATAGAAAAGATGTTCAGAAATATGTTTATGAAATTTCAGAATACTGAAGATAAAACCATCCTAAAAAGCTTTCAAAAAATGTGAATGTCTCCTAAAAAGAACATTCAAGATAGTGTTAGCCTTCCCTCCTGTCAGCAATATTAGGCAACAGAACATAGAACAGCACCTTCCACGTTATGAGGTAAAATTACTTTGAATCTAAAAGTCTATACCCAAGCAACAA
The DNA here is from genome assembly GCA_002007465.1 of Ailurus styani. Classification (NCBI taxonomy): domain Eukaryota; kingdom Metazoa; phylum Chordata; class Mammalia; order Carnivora; family Ailuridae; genus Ailurus; species Ailurus styani. The sequence goes on from LNAC01001079.1 coordinate 269,087, forward strand.
TAAAGCATGAGGTCAAACACTGATATTCTGTATGTGCAGTTTTCTTCAGTAAACCTTTATTAGATGATCAGCTTTAGTAAAATCTGGACGGAACAGGAAGGAGGCAGCAGGAAAGGCTTCAATAAACAATGGATCTAACCTGGGAAAGGGGTGTTGAGTATGAGTAGGATGATCGCTCTACAACAAACAGACCAAATTCCTGGGAGGCTAGGAATTCAGGGACTCAGTGAAAAATCTTCAGGAAGATTGGAATAGGTTATGTTAAAAAAAGTATGAAATTGGAGGATTTTAGCAATATGGTGAAGACAAGTTTTCCTTAGGAAAATGGAAAGAAAGGCAAATACTGGCTTTGGGAAAAACAAAGGGGAAACCATACCAGTTATCAGGTCTGAATATAAAACAAGCCCACGTGAAATGTGGTATGATTCTCGAAAATAGAATATAAAAAAAATAAACTCCATTTGACTGATATTAGGAAGAGACTCCTTTAAGCACAGACTGGGATCATAACATTGGACCTAGAGAGACATGTAATCACATTATTACTTGGTTCCAACTCTTCAGAGAATATTTACCTAGTCATAATGACCAAGTGTTATTTTATTTCCAATTTTATAACATATAGGTAAGTCACTTCAGTCTGTCTCTGTATATATATAGACCTATTTATTATCTTTTTAATAACGTAAAAGGCAAAATGTGGCTGATAGACTGGATGGTGGGTGGTTGATAGCAATAATGAGAGACTGAATGAATCAAGGATAAGGGACAATATCCTGATAGAGGGGATTCAGGAGAGCTGTATAAAGTCGACAGAATAAGAAATAAAGGTTAGCTATATTTCAAAGTGAAATACAACAGAAGAATGAATATATAATTCACTTGGTGGGATGAGTTAAATTCTCATCATCCAAGAAAATTACTAAAAACTCTATAAAGTTGATAAATGGAGAAACAGCAACTGCCATAAAGATTCTGACAGAGGGAGCGCCTGGGTGGCTCAGTCGGTTAAGTGTCTGACTTCGGCTCAGGTCATGATCTCAGGGTCCTGGAATTAAGCTCTGGATCCAGCTCCCCGCTTAGAGGGGAGTCTGCTTGTCCCTCTGCCCCTCCCCCTGCTCAGCTCATGCTCTTTCTTTCAAAAAAGAAAAAAAAAAGATTCTGATGGAAACCTAATTCCAATTAGCTTAGGAAAAGGGTATTTATAGTACCTATAACTGAAGGGTGAAATGTGTATATGCTACAGCTAGGCAGGTGCTCAGACTCATCAGAGATCAACAGCTCTGCTTTCAGTAGTTTCATTCTCTGGCAGGCTCTTTCTTGGGGGGGAGTGGCATCTGATATTAGGCTTAAAAGGTCCTTAGAGATTTTTTTTTTTAATTTTCAATTTTTTTAAATTTTATTTATCAGAGAGAGTGCACACAAGCAGGGGGAGGGCAGATGGAGAGGAAGAAGCAGGCTCTCAGCTAGCAGGGAGCCCAATATGGGGCTCAATCCCAGGACCATGGGATCATGACCTGAGCCAAATGCAGACCTGAGCCACTCAGACGCCCCTCCTTAGAGCTTTTAATCTCAAAAGGAAGATGATCATCTTTCTCTTAGCCTCCATGTCAGTTTAGGCTATGTGCCCACTCTGGACCAATCACTGGGTCCATAGTATGGGATCCTCTGGCCAGTCTGTGTTAAATCCATATGCCTCCAGCAGCAGGATTAGATCGCTGGATTGAACAGTTCGCAAAATTCCAATGGAATGGGGCAGGGTGGAGGAAGGTTGAGATTCAGTTCCCATAAAGAAAAAACTTGACTTGAACTGACATGAGGGCATTTATCGATTAACTAAATGTGTGAATATTTGTATGTTTTGCTGCAGAAAGAGTGTGTTTGATTAGGTGGTGCTGCGTCAGATCCTGTACAAAGGGTAAATTAAATTGCCATGGGTGAAGTAGACTCAGTACTCTGTAACTTGTAATTTAGCTATCTTGCCAGTAATCCTAAAATGACTGCATGTTAGGTAAGGCAACCTCAACAGCAGGAGACTAGGGCTTGGGTGACAAGTGGTTGAGCCTCATCATCACCTGGACCATTCCTGCTAGAAGACTTCAGGGGAGTTCTTTTTAAAATCCTCCAAAGGCAGCTTCCTTCACAGAAGGTGTCAGAGACAACCAACAGAAAGTGAAGCTCTTTATATAAAGGACAGAAGACTTGATCAACAGAGGATTACCTTCAAGGGAAAAAACTTCATTTTTACCCCACCCTTCCACTGTTAGTGGTACACACCCATAAGGAGGCAAAATCAAGATTTATGAGGAGCCTCTAAATGTATTTACTGATTTCTGAATTTAAAGAAGTGGAGGGGGCGCCTGGGTGGCTCAGTGGGTTAAAGCCTCTGCTTTCGGCTCAGGTCATGATCTCAGCGTCCTGGGATCGAGGCCCGCATCGGGCTCTCTGCTCAGCAGGGAGCCTGCTTCCTCCTCTCCCTGTCTCTCTGCCTGCCTCTCTGCCTACTTGTAATCTCTCTCTGTGTGTCAAATAAATAAATAAAATCTTTAAAAAAAAAAAAAAAAAGAAGTGGAGGGGTGCCTGGGTTGCTCAGTCCAACTTTTGATTTCAGCTCAGATCATGGTCTCAGGGTTGTGGGATTGAGTTCTACGCTGGGTGTGGAGCCTGCTTGGGATTCTCTCTCCCTCTGCCCCTCCCCCTCTATAAAAAGTTAAAAATAAAAATAAAGAGGTGGAACCAAGACGTATCTACCCATTTCTCCTTTCTGAAACCATATTAAAGCAACAAGAATAAGAAAAATATAGGGATACCGTCTTTGGTGAAGTAAAGAAATATGTACAATTCTGAGCCTCAAAATCCATAAGGAACTGCTGCTAAATGTGGTAAGAATCCTGAGAGGAAACTGATACTGTATTGAAGAGTATAAAATTCCTCTAAAACAGGGTCATATCTGGAAAAGCAAAAGAAAAGGCACTTTGAGGGGTGCCTGGGTGGTTCAGTCAGCTGAGTGTCTGGCTCTGCACACAGAATAAAGTCGGCTTGAGATTCTTTCTCCCTCTCCCTCTGCTCCTCCCTGCCCCCATGCTCTCTCAAGTAAATAAAATCTTATTTTTACGATCCAAGCACCTTGATAGGAACCACAGTGTTACTTCAGAAAGTCTGACTTTAGAAGCCTCCCTAAATTATTTACAGTTGCAGAGTGGCAGGGTGAGTAGCTGAAGGGTTCAAGGAGGAAACACTTGGGTTTTGAAAAGGTAATCTATCATGTAACAGGAGAAAAATTGCCAATGATATGCAAGACTGCAAGGTAAAGGCTAAATCCTAAATCCTTACTATTCAACTGTGTGGGCTATGAACTGGCAGCATCAGCATCACTTGATCATTTGTCAGAATTCCAGAATACTGGGCCCTAATGCAGACCCAGTGATTCAGAATCAACATTTCTATAAGATCCCCAGGTGATCTGAATACACAATAACATTTGAGAATCACTGGGCTAAAACAAATTTTCTGCTAGTCTCGGGACGCCTGGGTGGCTCAGTTGGTTAAATAGCTGCCTTTGGCTTGGGTCATCACCCCAGGGTCCTGGGATCGAATCCTGAGGAGCCTGCTTCCCTCTCTGCCTGCTGCTCTGCCTGCTTGTGCTCTCTCTCTCTCTCTCTCTCTGATGAATAAATAAGTAATTTTTTTGCCAGTCTGGAGTACTGCCCTTGGATAAATAGCGAGATCAAGAAGAGCTCTATTCATTCAAAAATTTATTAAGTCTATCCTCTCAGAGATCCTATGGAATAGTTAGACTCAGACTTAGAACTTCCTTCTATCAAAACTGAATTAAAAAAAAAATGCCAGGGTGCTTCCTGGAGACCACAGGTGTGAAAGCGAACACGGGGCTTCGAGTCGGACCGGCTTCTGAAGCCAGCAGGCTATGTATCTCTTCTTACAGAAGGTGAAAGGGACACCCTTTGAGACCCCTGACCAAGGAAAGGCTCGGCTACTGACACACTGGGAACAGATGGACTACGGGCTCCAATTTACGTCTTCCCGCAAATTCCTCAGCATCTCTCCTATTGTACTCTACCTCCTGGCCAGCTTCTACACCAAGTATGATGCTGCTCACTTCCTCATCAACACAGCCTCGTTACTCAGCGTACTGCTGCCTAAGTTACCCCAATTCCGTGGGGTTCGACTCTTTGGCATCAACAAATACTGAGGGATGGGACTGGGGATAACACTGGACCAAAGGGCTGTAACATTCTTTCCTTCTCCATATTGTCTTCTGTATCCTGAAAGCCTGAGAACTACATAATGTTCCCCAAACTCCCAGGAAGAAAACAGGTCGGAAAATGGGGCTCCCTTGGCCCAGCCCTGCTAAGAACAGATTTCTTTGAATCAGGAAAGGTGGCAAAGATAAGGGCCAAATCACTCTCCCTCACAGCAGGAAGCCATGTTTGGGCAGTTTGTTTGGTGATTAAGTTTTTCTAGATCTTCTACCTGTACCACCTTCCAGCTCTGTTTTGCTGTGTATTTTCCTTATAATAAAGATGATTTTTTTTTCAGATAAAAGAAAAATGCCAGCGGGCACCTGGGTGGCTCAGTGGGTTAAAGCCTCTGCCTTCGGCTCAGGTCATGATCTCAGGGTCCTGGGATCGAGGCCCGCATTGGGCTCTCTGCTCAGCAGGGGGCCTGCTTCCTCCTCTCTCTCTGCCTACTTGTAATCTCTCTCTGTCAAATAAATAAATAAAATCTTAAAAAAAAAATGCCAGCATCACTGAAAGAGTAAAGTGATATCACCTCATATCACACACTATGAAAAGTTGGGATTAGGGTTATACAGAAACAACAAGGCCACACTAAAAAAACATGCCAGGATCTTTGGCACTTTCTGCCCCCTGGTACGACTAGCAGTAATGGAGAAAAAAGTAGGTAGGAGAAATTTTGAAAAACTATACTAATATATCCCAACTTGGTGAGCAAGATATAGGTAGTACTGAATAAAGGTACATAAAATTCATCTAAGAATCCCTCAGTCTAGAGAGATGGTAGTTTGAATAGAAAAGGCAAGTTAATGATCTATTAGAATTTGCCTTTTTTAAAAGATTTTATTTATTTGAGAGAGCGAGCGAGAGAGCACAAGCAGGGGGAGCAGCAGAGGGAGAGGGAGAGGCAGGCCCCGTCTCGCAGGGAGCCCAATTCGGGGCTTGATACCAGGACCCTGGGATCATGACCTGAGCCAAAGGCAGACCCTTAACCAACTGAGCCAGACTTTTTAATTCAGGAAATTCTCCTCCAAAAAATACTGGTAAAAATTTTCAAAAGCACACGTACAAAAATGTTAACTGCAACACTGTTTTTTTGTTTAAACTCTACATCCATAGCAATCCCTGTTCTCGTTAAATGTGTACTTGAGATACACACTTCTGGTGAAGATGGAATTATGGGGGATGAGTTTATCCACCCATCAGAAACACTAAAAACTGGACAAAATACATGAAATCTTGGTTTCAAGACACTGGACATCAGGCAATGAAACGGAGATCCTTGAAAAATGGGAAACAAATGAGGGGAGTACTAGGATTTACCCAAATAACTGCATGAAGAGAGTTTCCAGGCTATGGTCTGAGTCAAGGAGATGGATCTGGGAGTCAGGGTGACCGAGGTGGCTGGAGTTCCCAGGATGAAGTGCCTGAGAGCTTTTAGAGAAAAAACCCCTTAGACAGGAAAATTTTTAATCTGTGTAAAAACTAATTTTTACCTAAACACTGATTAAGGCATGCATGTGAGGAAATCACCTGAATTACCTGGGGAAAGAATAGACAGAATTAAAAGGAGAAATGGACAAATCCAAAATTATATTAAGAGATTCTGACACACATCTGTTATAAGAACAAGTAGACAGGAAATCATAAAGGATATTAAAGACTTGAACTGCACTATCGGCCAACTTGACATAATTGTTATTTTAAAAACCCTCCACCGAAGAACAGAATACAAATTATTTTTATATGCACCCGGATTAGTTACTAAAATAGACCATATTCTAGGCTTTAAAATATATCTCAATAAACTTAAAAGGATTCAGGTCATACAAAATATGTTTCCTGACCAGAACGGATTAGACATCAGTAAACGAAAGACACTTGGAAAATCTCGAAACATTTGGACCTAAATGGTAACCCACGGGTCAAGAGAGAAATCAAGGGGAAAATAGGAGGTATTTTAAATTGAATAAAATTTAGAACACAGCATGTCAAAATGTGAGATGCAATTAAGAGTTCTTAGAAGGAAATATAATAGTAGTAAGTTATAAAATTTTGAAAGCTCCTAGTGATTTTAATTTCCACCTTAATTAGAAAATGAAGCACAATGAAACAAAGTTAGCATGAGAATGGAAATAATTACTAACAAATAAATGAGATAGGAAACAAAAATAAAAGGTCAAAAAAAACAATACTGCAGAAAAAATAAATACACAAGTTACTATCTGGCATGGTGAAGGTGACATCACATATTGTAATTATGAAATGGTAAGAGAATGTTGTGAGCTTTATGGAAATAATTTGACAACTTAGGTGAAACGGGAAATTTTCTTGAAACTACCAACCTTTCTTAAGAAGAAACAGATAATCTGAAGTTATTTTTTAAATGGAATTTGTAATTTAAGTTTTACAAATATTTTCAGATATCTTACTGTTATTGCTAGATTAGTTCTGCTACAGACAGGATATACTTTACATAACTGTTTAAAACTTAAAATGTGGGGGCACCTGGGTGGCTCAGTCGTTAAGCGTCTGCCTTTGGCTCGGGTCATGATCCCAGGGTTCTGGGATCAAGCCCCGTATCGGGCTCTCTGCTTGGCGGGGAGTCTGCTTCTCCCTCTCCCACTCCCCCTGCTCGTGTTTTCTCTCTCGCTGTGTCTCTCTATATTAAATAAATAAAATAAAAAACAAAAAACAAAAAAACACCTTAAAATTTGTTTTATGGTCTTATGTACTTCCTCATGTGTACTTGAAAAGAATGTATTCTGCTCTTGAGGTGTTTTATAAATGTCAACTAGTTGACTTGGTCAATTGTGTTGTTCAAGTCTTCTATATTCTGATTTTGTGTCTACTTATTCTATTAATAGCTGAAAAACTGGTGAAATCCTCAATACTAGTGAATTGGTGTATTTGCCCTTTCTGTTCTTTTCTCACTTGTGTAATTTGTACTTCTATAACTTATACATATACATTTAGGATTGTTTACCTGGAAAGTGGATCCCTTTATGTTTCTCTTTATCCCCGATTACATTTGCTTTCTAAAGTCAGCTTCATCTGGTATTAACATAGTGACTCCAACTTTCTTTTCGTTAGTGTGTGCATGATCTCTTTTCCCCACTAGTTAACTTTGAATTATTTATGCCTGTATAAAGTGTGTTTCTGCTAGCATACACTTGGGTCCTGCTTTTCCACTCAGTCTTACAATCTTGTCTTAACTGATATGCTTAGAGCATCTGCATTTTTTAAAAGATTTTATTTATTTATTTAGTGTTAGTTGAGAGAGAGATTGATCACAAGCAGAGGGAGGGGCAGAGGGAGCAGGACGCCACTCCCTACCGAGCAGGGAGCCCGACACAGGGTTCAGTCCCATGACGCTGAGATCACGACCTGAGCCAAAGTCAGACAACTACCTGACTAAGCCACCCAGATGCCCCTAAACCATCTGCGCTTGATATAATTTAAATATATATATGTGTATATGTATATGTATATATATATATATATTTGGATTAAGATCAATCCATCCTCTTAACCATTTTCTATTTGTTCTGTCCATTCTTTGGTTTTTGTTCTTTTTCTGCCTTCTATTGAGTTAAATGAGAATTTTTAAATTACTCCATCTTATTCTGTTAACAGATTTACCTCTTTAAAAAATTTCAGTGGTTATCCTAGGGTTATCAACATGTATTTTTAATTAACCAGAATATATCATCAAGTAACATGCCACTTAAAATCCTGCACAACATACTCCCAGTTTCTCCCTCCCATCCTTTGCACTTGTCATGCATTGTACTTTTACATGTGATAAACACACAAAGCATGATACTGTTTTAAAGTTGTCTTTCAGACATTTATATAAACAAAGAAAAATAATTTTACCTTTATTCCATTTCTATTCTTTCCTTTGTGTATATCCAAGAATCTCTTGTGGTTTCACATTCCTTCTGCTTCAAGAACTTCATTTATTTCAAATGGAGACGTTATCTGACAATGTATTTTTATTTTGAGGTCTTCATTCCTCTATCAATTTTGAAAGACATTTCCATCGTTTCAATAAAGACAGCTTTCAACTTCCAGCACTTTACAAATGTCATTACTGTCCTCTAGTTTGCATTACTTCTAAGTCTGCTGTAATTCTTTGTATTTTTAGAAGATTTTATTTGAGAGAAAAAATGGAAGCGGAGAGGTCAATGGGAGCAGGAAACTGCCCACTGAGTGGGGAGCCCAATGTGGGACTCAATCCTGGGACTCCAGGATCATGACCTGAGCCGAAAGTCTGGTCTCTGGTGTCATCAGACATTATTGTATCTTCAAATATTTCTTCTCCGTTTTCTCTCTTCCTTCTGGGATTCCAGTTATGCATGTGCTGGATCCTTCCCCACAGCTCTTGGATGTTCTTTTTTGTCATCTCCTTGCACCCCTTGCCCCCCCGCCAAAGTTGTTTTGGGTTGGGTGATTTTTTTTTTTTAAAGATTTTATTTATTTATTTGACACAGAGACAGAGATCACAAGTAGGCAGAGAGGCAGGTAGAGAGACAGGGAGAAGAGGAAGCAGGCTCCCTGCTGAGCAGAGAGCCCGATGCGGGCCTCGATCCCAGGACGCTGAGATCATGACCTGAGCCGAAAGCAGAGACTTTAACCCACTGAGTCACCCAGGCGCCCTGGTTGGGTGATTTTTATTGACCTACCTTCATGTTCACTTACTCTATCCTTGGCTGTGCCAAATATATTGATGCCTGCTGAAGGTGCAGTTTGAGGTCATTTCTAGTATTTCCATCATTCACCTCTCTCTGCTCAAATGGCCCATGTTATTTGCTGTTGTGCAACTTTATTAGAACCTTTAACATAAATTCTGTCAGTCCAACAGCTATGTATTTCTGAATAGTTCTGGACTGTTCTGTCACTTAGTGGGGGTGAGGAGTGTAGATTCTTTTTTGTATGTCTTAATTTTGCCTGCCCCCGCGCCCCACGCCTCAAGCCAGGAATCCTGTGTAGGACAGTGAACACAGAGGTAAATAGATTTCCTAGAACCGGTCGTGTCATTCCTTCTGTTAAGTCTCGTGTGTGTGTGGAGGGGGGGTGTCATTAATATAGACAGGAACTGAACTAGTTTAAGTTTGGTTGTTGCTATGGTTACCCAGAGTTCACCAGAGTCTTCAAACATTACTAGTGATTCCTTAAAATCGGAGCCTATTTCCCCAAGGGTTTATCTCAATAAACCTGGATCACCTCCATGTTTAAGTGTTCCCTGTTGACTACGTCTCCGAGAAAATCTGGTTATACTACAACATTTTCATTAATCCATTTACTCACTCAATATTTAGTAAGTGCTGACCACGTCCTATGTGCCAGTCACTGTACTAAATACTGAAATTTACAATTCTTTTAATACTCAACAGCCTCCTGCAACTATTTTGTGCATCTGTATTTTCTCTTCACCCTCAGTAGCCTTCCAACTTTTGTGTGCCTAGCCAACTTTAATGTCCTATTCTTCCTTTAATATGGTCACTATCTCCAAGTGACCCTGTCCCATGTCCTCCATTCACCTTGGAGTTCACCATCCTCTTCTCTGTATTACCTGTGTACCTTTTGTTTCCACATTTTAATATCCTGTATTCCCTTGTAAACTCTAAGTGTCTGTATGCAAGAACACTGTCTTAACAGTTTATATTAGATATATATTAGGGTTGTGATCAATAATCTGGAAACAATCTCTATGGCAGATTGAGAGGAATTAAACAAAGGGAAGGGTATGGAAGGGGCAGGAGAACAGACATGCCTCTCCCTATATATTTCTATATTATCTGCTCACCTCTTGCTCCAAATGTCAGAGATATTTTATGCTGATTTTACAGAACTACTATGACAAGTATAAATGAAAATTAGCTGTTCTGTTATCCTGTATGCATGCTTACCCTTTGCAAATCTGGATGTTATTTTCTCAGTTGTGGTCAAAGTCAGAGTGACATAAAGCCATGTGTTCATGCATTTCACAGTTATCTTAACGGGATATGGGTGTTTTTACAAATGGCTTTTGCAGAAGAGTGCAACTGTATATAGCCCAGTAACAAAAAAACCGATTTTACTTCTCACATACTTTGCACAAGCTATAAACAGGAACTGAAAGTTATTATTATTTTTTTTTTACAAAAATTTTTTTTATTTGACACAGAGAGGGAGAGAGAGATCACAAGTAGGCAGAGAGGCAGGCAGAGAGAGAGGAGGAAGCCGGCTCCCTGCCAAGCGGGGAGCCCAATGCAGGGCTCGATCCCAGGACCCTGAGATCATGACCTGAGGCAAAGGCAGAGGCTTTAACCCACCGAGCCACCCAGGTGCCCCGACTGAAAGCTATTATATATGGTGATTAGCTGACGGGAAAATAGCCTGGCACATAAATCCAGGGTTTCCCCCATGCATTTGCCAGCTTGTGCTGCCATAACAAAATACCACAGGCTAGGTGACTTAAGCAAAAGAAACTTATTTTCCAGTTTTGGAGGCTAAAAGTCTGATGTCAGGATGTCACATGGTTGGGTGGTAGTGAGGGCTAGAGCATCTTCACAAAGTAGAAAGAGCAGTATTTCTGGCATACTTTCTTTTTTTTTCCAGACACTAATCCTATCATGATGCACCCTCATAACCTCATCTCCCTAAGTCTCTCCCAAAGGTCCCATTTCAAAATACCATCACTTTAAAGGTTAGGGGTTTGACCTACAAATTTCGAGAGGACAATCATCAAGGAATGGCATCTCATTTTCCACCAATCACTTATAACACACCAGGGTTCTTACATGAAAATACCAACATTTATTTATATAAACATAGACAAATTCATTTTCAGTAAAACAGTTAACAAATAATTTCTCCCTGCTTTTAATTTCTCATTTCTCTGGTTTCTCTTTTCCCATTAGTCTGTCTCAGGCTGCTCAGATTTTTCACAAGATGAATATCATGTATCTTCATATGGAGACAATATGGTAATGACTCAGTCGATCACACAATTATGAGTCCTATCTTTATCCACCCGAAGACTCACTTTTCTCTCACCCACAATTTTCTGCCAGCTGGAAGTGACACCCTGGTTTGCCCAGGAAATCTCTTATATGTGATAGTTCCAGTCCTAAGAGACAAACTCAAACTCATTCTTCATGTGACCTTAAATCAGGCTCAAAGCCCCATCCACTAATATGGACTCTGCAGTTCTACTTTGTTGTGTGTGACTAATGAAACAGCTTTAAATTACACTGTAAATAAAATATCAGTAAGTCTTATCAAGTGAATTCTTATCAAATGAAGTAATTCTTATCATTAAAAAATGATCCAATCACCTGAGCTTGCTACTCTGAAATTAAGACCTATGATAAGGTCACTGCCTCAGCTGATTACAAATCATCTGGTCAAAGTCACCAATGACTTCTGCTCTTTGGCTTTCAAAGAGGGACACATCATCAAATGGTGCCATTTTTACACAATTTATGTTATAGACAAATGCATTTTCCAATGCCTTGGTCTCTGCTACTATGATAGCCTCACTCCATGATTTCACATATTTAAAACAAATTTAGGATTTTTCTTCAGAATGTGTATTCTGATGTCGAATCAGGGATGAACTCCGACTATATGCCTTCCCACATTTACTACATTCATATGGTTTCTCTGAAGAATGACTTCTCTGATGCCGAATAAGATCCGAGCCACTGCTAAAAGCCTTCCCACATTCATTACATTCATAGGGTTTCTCTCCAGTATGACTTCTTTCATGTAGAATAAGGGATGTGCGTTGACTAAAGGCCTTCCCACACGTTTTGCACGTATATGGTTTTTCTCCAGTGTGAATTCTTTCGTGTTGGGCAAGGTGTGCACTCTGACTAAAGGCCTTCCCACACTGATCACATTCATAGGGTCTATCTTCAGTATGAATTCTCTTATGTCGAGTAAGAGATATTCGGTGACTGAAGGCTTTTCCACATTCCTCACACTGATAGGGTTTTTCTCCAGTGTGAATTCTCTGATGTTCAATAAGAAATGACTGTCGGCCAAAAACTTTACTACATTTATTGCATTTGAAAGGTTTCTCTTCAGAATGAATGTTCTGATGTATTTTAAGGTTGGCAGTTCCAGAAAACATCTTTCCACATTCCTTACATTCAATCAGTTTCTTTTTCCTTGTGTGAACTTTCTGATGTTGAATGAGGGATGAATGCCTATTACAGACCTTCTCACATTTATTGCATCTGTACAGTTTCTTTCTATTATGAATTCTTAGATGCAGAATAAGGGTTGAAAGCCGCCGGAAGACCTTCTCACATTTATCACATTTGTAGGTTTTCTTTGACGTGTGAATTCTCTGATGGAGCATAATGGATGAAATCCTATTAAAGGATTTTCCACATGCTCTGCATTTATAAGGATTCTCTAAATGGTGACTTTTCTGCTGTGGACTCTGATTTAAGGCCTTCTGACTTTCATGGGTTTTCTCTCCAGTATGATTTCTTTTATGTTTAACAAGGGCTGATTTCTTACTGAAGCTTTTCCCACATTTATTGCATTTATGTATTTTCTTTGCACTGTGAATTTTCTTATGAAGTAACAGGGATGACATTCGAATGAAGTCTTTCCCACACTTTCCACAGTGGTGGATGTTCTCAACAAAATTAATTTTCTGGCCCACACTGAGAGGTGGGCACTGACTCAAGGCCTTCCCACAGTCAAAGGTTTCTTTTTCATTATGAACTTTCCCATGTAGAATAAGAGATGTTCTCTGAATGAAGTTTTCTCCACATTTACCACATTCATAGCTTTTCCTTCCACTGTGAATTTTCTGATGAAGAATGAGAGATGAGATCTGTCTGAAAGCTTTTCTACACTTACTGCATTCATAAGGCTTCTCTCCAGTATGAGATTTCTGATGAAGTTTAAGAGCTAAGCTTTGAGTAAAGGTTTTCCCACAGTCATTACATTTCAAAGATTTCTTCCCTGAATGCACCTTCCTGGGTTTTATTAGAACTGAACTCTTGCAGCCCCTCTTTCCTGTGGGAACCTTCTGTGATGCAGAAACTGGTTTCTGATAGATGCTTTGCCTAGATTTGTTGCACAGATTTTGTTGCACAAGTAACTTCTTGGTCTCACATTTAGACCCTGAGTCTGAAAGACATCAAGAAATTCAATATTTGTTTTCCTATGCTGGAAAAATGAACCTTCTGTGCAGTGATTATCAATGATGATAATACCACTAATACTTTTCAAACACATAATAACAATGATGACAGCTAAGACAATAACTTTTTAGTGTCTTATAATTTTAACATAGTAAGGGCTTTATAGAAATATTTAATAATTAGAATTCATGAAATCTTACAATTTGAAATTAATAAAATCAAAGTTTCATTTGTAGAACAAATTCATATCATATACTACATTAAACTCCATAGGTTATTCATTGGATGAATGTACTTTTATTATATGAAATGTCTAACATGGCAGAAGATAAACTACAGATGGAAGGGAAGTTAGCAGTCGCCTGGGAGAATAGGGATTAATTGTAAATGGACATGAAAAGTTTTATTGGGTTGACAAAAATATTCTACAACTAGATTATGGTGATTGTTATACAACTTGTTAAATTTATCAAAATTTGCCACAGAATTATACACTTAAAATGGGTGAATTTTACAATATATAAATTATGTCTCAATAAAGTAAAATTTTTAGTGAAGTTGTAGATTTTTAAAATGTATTCTTAAAGTCAAATATTAAAAAAAAACAACAACTGGACTTCTGGTCTCCAGTTTCTCACGTAAGAGGCTTGGAAAGCACAACTTTGAACTAACACGTAGAAAGCTAAACAGACTGTAAAACCAGCTCTTCTTGAACCCATAAGAGAGGAAAAAGTACAAACCACTGGCTCCAACTCCAGTTGCTTCTAGCCATCCTGTCCCTCCTAGGGGGTAGGGGGTTGGGCTGAGAAACGTGATGTTCACACTCCAGAGGCGAAGGCACCCTAGTAAAGACTGAGCCCTAATCCTAGGACCACGGAATGCTTCCCATCCCCACACCTTACCCACCACATCACGAAAGGGCTGTTTACAACAGTTCTTTCTACCTGGTACATCACCTCTGGCCATTAAGAAAAAATTACGAGGCATACCAAAAGGCAAAATACACAATTTAAAGAGACAGAGCAAGCAACAAAACCAGACTCAGATATGGCAGGGATGCTGGAACATCAGACCAGAAATTTAAAACTGATTAATACACTAAGGACTCTAATAGATAAAGTATACAGCATATTAGAACAGATGGGCAATGTAAACAAAGAGATGGAAATGCTAAGAATAAAAATATTACAGATCAAAAACACTGTAACAGGGCGCCTGGGTGGCTCAGTTGGTTGAGCGGCTGCGTTCGGGTCAGATCGTGATCCCAGGATCCTGGGATTGAGCCCTGCATCAGGCTCCCTGTTGAGCAGGGAGCCTGCTTCTCCCCTGCCTGCTGTTCCCACTGCTTGTGCTTGCTCTGTGTCTCTCTCTCTCATTCTCTCTGTGTCAAATAAATAAAATACTAAAACAAAACAAAACAAAAACAATTCAAATAAATATATTTAAAAAAACCACGATAACAGAAATAAAGAATGGATGGGCTTATTGGTAGATTCAACATAACTTAAGAAAGATTCTGTAAGCTAACTTATCAATAGAATCATTAAAAACCAGAAAGCAGGGCGCCTGGGTGGCTCAGTGGGTTAAAACCTCTGCCTTCGGCTCAGGTCATGATCTCAGGGTCCTGGGATCAAGTCCTGCATCAGGCTCCCTGCTCGGCAGGGAGCCTGCTTCCTCTGTCTCTGCCTGCCTGTCTGCCTACTTGTGATCTCTCTCTCTGTGTCAAATAATTAAATAAAATCTTAAAAAACAAAAACAAAACAAAACAAAAAACCAGAAAGCAAAGCAAATAAAGACTAGAAAAAACAAAACAAAAACAAACCAAAACCCAGACTATCCAAAGACTGTGGGACAACTACAAATAAGTAACAAATGGGTTATGGGAATGTCAGGATAAAAAAAAAAAGAGAAAAGAACAGAAAAGAACAGAAGAAACATTTGAAGCAATAATGAATGAGAATTTCCCCCAAATTAATGTCAGACAACAAAACATGATTCAAGGTGCTCAGAGAACACCAAGCAGGAAAAATGCTAACATGCATACATATATATATGTATGTGTGTATATATATACACATACCTATGTATCTAACATGCTAAGGAAGGACAGAAAATGAAATCATAGAAATGTTCATTTAAAACCACAATAGGGGCACCTGCGTGGCTCAGTCATTAACCGTCTGCCTGGGGCTCAGGTCATGATCCCAGGGTCCTGGGACTGAGCCCCGCATCGGGCTCCCTGCTCTACGGGAAGCATGCTTCTTACTGTCCCACTCCCCTTTCTTGTGTTCCCTCTCTTTCTGTGTCTCGGTCAAATAAATAAATAAAACCTTAAAAAAAATAAAAACTAAAAAATAAATACATAAATAAAACCATAATAGGCAGGGGTGCCTGCCTGGCTCAGTTAGTAAAGCATCTGCCTTTGGCTCAGATCCAGGGTCCTGTGATCAAGCCCATCGTCAGGCTCCCTGCTCAGCAGAGAGTCTGCTTATCCCTCTCCCTCTCCCCCCACTTCTGCTCTCTCTCCTCAAATAAATAAATAAAATTTTTAAAAAATTAAATTGAATTAAAAATAAAACCATGATAGGCAGAAAGAGTGGAAGACAAAAACAAGAACAAAGAATACAGACAACAAATAAAAATATTGTATATATAGTAGATATCAATCCAGCTATACCAATCATCACTTTGAATGTCAACAGTCTAAACCAATTAAGAGACTGAATTTAATTTGATTTAATTCAGAGTGAATTAAAAAACATGGCCCAACTGTGTGCTATTAAGAAACTCACTTTAGATATAAAGACACATACTGAAAGTAAATGGAGAAAAATGTACCATGCTAACACAAATCAAAAGAAAGCAGGAGTAGCTATATTAATTTTGGATAGAGAAGACTTAAAAGCACTGATAGGTATCATGGACAAAAGGGAACATTATATAATGACAAAGGAATCAATTCTTCAGAAGACATAACAATTCTTAATGGGTATATGCCAAACAAGAAAGCACCAAATTACAAGAAACAAAAACGGATAAAACCACTAGGAGAAAGATATGAAACCACTATCATAGTTAAGACACTTCAAACTCCCTCTCTCATAAATGAACAGATCCAGTAAGCAGAAAAATCAATTAGGGAACTCAACCATACCTTCATTCAACTGGATATAAGGAATATGTATAGACTACTTCATTCAACAATAGCAGAGTCACATTATTCTCAAGCTCACAAAGAACATTCACCAAGACGGACCACACTCTGGCCCTTAAAACATACCTTCGCAAATAACAGACATGATGCAATGCTCTCAGACCACAGTGAAATTAAACTAGCAATCAGTAACAGAAAGATCACCGGAAAATCCCTAACTACTTGGAGATTAAATAATACATTTCTAAATAACACATGAAATCACAGAAGAAATTTTTAAATATTTTGAACTAAATGAAGATAAAACAGAACTTTGGGGCTCCTGGAGGGCTCAGTCAGTTGGACACTCATGTTCTTTTGACACAGAGATGTTGCCACAAAGCAACAGTAATTAAGACAGTGTGGTAGTGGAAAAAAGATACCAACAGAACAGAATAGAAAACCAAGAAATATACCCTTGCATATCTAGTCAAATGATTTTGTTTTGTTTTATTTTGTTTTAAGATTTTATTTATTTGACAGAGAGAGACACAGCAAGAGAAAACACAAGCAGGGGGAGTGGGAGAGGGAGAAGCAGACTTCCTGCCGAGCAGAGAGCTTGATGTGGGCCTCAATCCCAGAACCCTGTGATCGTGACCTGAACCGAAGGCAGACACTGAACAACTGAGCCACCCAGGAGCCCCTAGACAAATGATTTTCTTTTTTTTTTTTTTTTTAAAGATTTTATTTATTTATTTGACAGAGAGAGATCACAAGTAGGCAGAGAGGCAGGCAGAGAGAGAGAGGAGGAAGCAGGCTCCCCACTGAGCAGGGAGCCCGATGCGGGCCTCGATCCCAGGACCCTGAGATCATGACCTGAGCCGAAGGCAGAGGCTTTAACCCACTGAGCCACCCAGGCGCCCTAGACAAATGATTTTCAACAAGGGAGCCAAGGTTACTCAATGAGGAAAAGACAGTTTCTTCCACAAACAGTGCTGGGAAAACTGGATTATCTATATGCAAAAAAACGATCTTGGACCCTTAACTTACGCCTTATTCAAAAGTTAACTCAAAAAAGATTAAAGACCTAAATGTTAAGACCTAAAATTATTGAACCCTTAGAAGAAAACACTGAGGGAAAAAGTTCAGGATATTAGATTTGGCAATGATTTCTCAGATATGATATGAAACACATGAAAACACATGAAACACATGAAAAGATGTTCAACCTCACTAATCATTAGGGAAATGCAAATCAAACACACAATATCACCTCACGCCCATAAGGATGGCCACTATCAAAAAAACAAAAATCACGTGTTGACAAGAACTTGAAACACTTGCATACTGTTGGTAGAAATGACAGATGATGCACCCACTATGGAAAACAGTATGGAGCTTCCCCAGGTAATAAAAAATAGAACCATCATATGAATCACCAATTCCCACCACTGGGTACATATCCAAAAAAAATTGAAATCAGGACCTTAAATACTATCTATATTCCCATGTTCACTGTAGCATTATTCACAGTAGCCAAGAAGCAGAACAACCCAAATATCCATTGATAAATGGATAAAGAAAATATGAGAGGCGCCTGGGTGGCTCAGTCATTAGGCGTCTGCCTTCAGCTCAGGTCATGGTCCTGGGGTCCTGGGATTGGGCCCCACATCAGGCTCCCCCTGCTTGGTGGGAGGCCTGCTTCTCCTTCTCCCTCTCCCACTCCTCCTGCTTGTGTTCCCTCACTTGCTCTGGCTCTGTCAAATAAATAAATAAAAATCTTAAAAAAAAAAAAATGAAAGAAAATATGATCTATACAGTGAAATATTATGTAGCCTTAAAAAAAAGAAAATCCTGTCACATGCTGCAACATGGATGAAACTCAAGGACATTATGCTCAGCAAAAAAAAGTCAGTTACAAAAGGACAAATACTGCATGACTCCACACATACAAGTATCCATGGTAATCGAAATCAGAGAAATACAAAGAAAGGTGGTTACCAAGAGCTAGGTGGAAGGATGGAGGGAGAATTAGGTGTTTCGTGAATATAGTTTCAAAAGTTATTATAAGATGGAAAAGTTCTAGATATCTGTTGCACGACAATGTGAATATACTTAACTACACATTTTAAAATAGTTAAGATGATAAACACAATGTCATGAATTTTTTTACAATTAAAAAAAACTCAAGGGTGCCTGTCCGTTAAGATCTCAGGGTCTGGGCACCTGGGTGGCTCAGTGGGTTAAAGCCTCTGCTTTCGGCTCAGGTCATGATCTCAGGGTCCTGGGATCGAGGCCCGCGTCGGGCTCTCTGCTCAGCAGGGAGCCTGCTTCCTCCCCTCTCTCTGTCTGCGTCTCTGCCTACTTGTGATCTGATCTCTCTCTCTCTGTCAAATAAATAAATAAAATCTTTAAAAAAAAAAAAAAAAATCTCAGGGTCATAAGTTCAAGCCCCATGGTGGGTTCCATGCCAGGTGTGGACCCTACTTAACAAACAACAACAACAAAAAACCACTCATAAAACTGTTAAAAATATGGGTACCCGGGTGGCTCAGTGGGTTAAAGCCTCTGCCTTCAGCTCAGGTCAGGATCTCAGGGTCCTGGGATTGAGCCCCGCATGGGGCTCTCTGCTCAGCAAGGAGCCTGCTTCCTCCTCTCTCTCTGCCTGCCTCTCTGCCTACTTGTAATCTCTCTCTCTCCCTGTCAAATAAATAAATAAAATCTTAAAAAAAAAAAACTGTTAAAAATAAGTAAGTAAAAATAATCTAACCAAAGAGAAATCTATCAGAAAAGGGAATGGGTTCTTAGAAAGTAGTCAAAATGAACAGTTACGGAAAAATTTTTTNCTGTTAAAAATAAGTAAGTAAAAATAATCTAACCAAAGAATCAGAAAAGGGAATGGGTTCTTAGAAAGTAGTCAAAATGAACAGTTACGGAAAAATTTTTTTTTTTTTAAAGAATGAAGAAAACGATGCAATCTGAATATTACCATTAGCAATGCTGTATCATGAAGGAAGGTGGAATATGCCAAGGCAGGGAATGTGATAGGTGGGGATGAGGGCATTCAGAGCTGAGCTTCTGAGACCAGATTTTGGGTTCAAATCCAGTTCTGCTGTCACTTCCTAGATGGGTTACCTTAGGCAAGTCACTGAATGTCTTTGCTATTTGGTTTCCTCATATATAAAACAGGAATAGCAATAGTACCTACCTTACAGGAGTGGGAGGAACCTATATCTAGAAGCATGGCTGGTGCGTAGGAAGGGTTTATTAAATGTTGGTTATTCTCCTTCCGGGGGCTCACACTAAAGAGACGAGAATTTTCTTTACATGCATGGGACCTTTAAGGTATGGACACTGGCAGTTTGCAAACATCTTCGAGAGGCTGCCCTCTCCAGATGGAGGGTGCTCTACAAACAACAGCAACACGTAAGCCCTGACTCTCAATTACTCACCCACTCCCCGGCGTTTCCTCACGGACTCCACCATCCAGGGTGCTTTCCCCTTCTCCAATAAGGCAATCACATTTGGCCTCCGAAAGCAAAGTCCTGCATTCAAGAAAAACATCAGAACTGAGCATGCCATGGATGCCACAGATGTCAGAGCCAAGCCCCATGTCAATGGGGATTTATGGGCACAAAGGGAGCACAGAGGATGTGAAGGGCAGGTGGAGGAGGAGGAGGATGAAAGTTCAGTTACAACGAGCAGAACGGCTCATTTCTAACTCTACGAGGCCAATTATGCTCTTGAAAAATCAGACCAGGGCGCCTGGGTGGCTCAGTGGGTTAAAGCCTCTGCTTTCAGCTCAGGTCATGATCTCAGGGTCCTGGGATCGAGGCCCGCATCGGGCTCTCTGCTCAGCAGGGAGCCTGCTTCCTCCTCTCTCTCTGCCTGCCTCTCTGCCTCCTTGTGATCTCTCTCCCTCTGAAATAAATAAATAAAATCTTAAAAAAAAAAAAAAGAAAAGAAAAATCAGACCAGACATTCCTGAGGCTGGCTATTAAGCTCCTGCCTCTCAGCTCCCAATCCCACCCTTCTCTGCTCTGTTTTGGGTGCAGCGGCTGGGGCTCTGCAAACTACACTCAGTCACCAGAAGCTCCCCCTCAGCATCCCCAACAGGGGCTCTGCTGGTTTTAATTCTGCTGCTTTTTCCCCACTCTCAGAACTAGCCTCATCCCGACCCTTCATGAGTGTAAACAGACTAGTCAGCACACCTCTCTTCCTTCAGGAGTCTGAGTCCCTTCCTCTAAGTCCTAAAAACCCCAAAATCTCCCCTTTGTCTCCCTAGCCCAAGGATGGTGGCTGCCTCCTGCAGTTACCACCTCTGCATTCCTCTGTCCACTATTTACCTTTTAACCATACCTGTTAAGTAGATTCCTCATATTAAATTCTCTCACAACAACCAAGTGTCCTCAAAAGGTTACATATAAAATTACTATATGACAGCAATTCCACTCCTAGGTATATACCCAGAAGAAATGGAAGACACATCCACCCAAAAACTCATTCATTAATATTCACAGCAGCACATCCATAACTGCCACAGTGTAAAACTGCCCAAATGCCCATCGTAAATGGATAACTGGATACACAAAATGTGGAATACTATTGGCCAAGAAAAGGAAAGGGGTACTGATACATGCTACAACGTAGACAAACCTCAAAAATATTAGGTTAAATGAAGGAAGCCAGACACAAAGGACCACATACTTATGATGTCATTTCTATGAAAGGCCAAGAACAGACAAATTTATAGACAGAAACCAGATTAGTGTTTGCCTAATCTGGAGAATTAGTGGGAAGGGGAAATGAAAACTGATTGTTAATGGATATGGGGTTTCTTCAGGGGTAATGAAAATGTTCTAAAACTGACTGGTGATGTACATCAGATCACATCTGAGGCTCTTCAGAACTCATTTATTAGCATATTCAGTTTGTACAACTGATTCAGTTGTACAATTCAGATGTACAACTCTGTGTATACATTAAAAACCACTGAATTATATACTTTGTATGTACAGCATATGAATTTTACACCAATAGAGCTGTTAAAAAACAAAACTGCAGTGGCTTCTGTTTGCCTAACTAGACTAATTTATGTCCCACAATGGCTTGGTTGTGGATTATGGGGTGGAAAGAGCCTTACCGACAGAGACCAGGTTCTGGTAGTTCTCCAACATGACATCTTCATACAGATCTTTTTGAACGGGGCTCAGCCATTCCCACTCCTCCTGGGAGAAGTAGATGGCCAAATCCCCAAATGTCACTGGCACCTGAAAGAGAAAATCACATGTCCTTTCACCACAGGTTTATGCTTCCAAATGGCTGGAGACAACAAGGAACTTGTCCCAAATATGGGAGATCCATGGTGCCAGGAATCTCCAGGAAACATTTGATGTTCTAAGGCCAAGAGGAGCAGGTGCATTAAATAAAATATAACACAATATAATATGACATAGCTATTACTAAAATCTATGTCCCATAAAAAGCAGTATCAACTTGGATTTACTGGGCACTGACAAAGCAAGGCATTTTTCTAAGCACCCTGCAAGTACTGACTCACGTTCGTCAGTGACTGGGGCACTGGTGTGAGAATCACAGCAATGTTACAGATCAGGAAATGGGAGACCCAGAGACGGGAGAGTCACTTATGGAAGGAAGGCCCACAACTAGTGAATGGAGGAGCCAGAGTTCAATCTGGGCAATCTGGCTTCTGATTCACGCCCCTCATTACACACTCTCTAAAGAGCACATGACTAAACTACACAGAGCCAAAGGGTCTTTGCAGATGTAACCAAGGTTACTGATCACTTGACCTTAAATAGGGAGATTATACTGGATTATCTAGGCAGATGATGTAATCGCAGGAGCCCATAACAGTAAGGAAATTTTCTCCAGTTGGAAGAGGAGAGTGGAAAAGGATGTCAGAAATCTGAAGCCTGATATGACCTGCTACTGCTGGCTTGAAGATGGAAGGAGGCCATGTGGGAAGCAGAAGAAACTGAATATGCTAATAAACAATGAGTTCTGAAGAGCCTCAGATATGCCCACACAGCCAGCCAATACCTTTTTTCAGCCTTGTGAGACTCAAAGCAGAGGACCCAGCCAAGTTGCACCGTGCCTGATCTCTGACCCACGAACTGTGAGCCATAAATACGTGGTGTTTTGAGGAGCCAAGTTTGTGGAAATGTGTTACAGCAGCAACAGGGAACATATAACTTAGAGGGCAAAAGTGTTTGTTAGAGAACTCGCATTCAAGATGTTTATTTTAGAAAATCACTTCGGGCGCCTGGGTGGCTCAGTGGGTTAAAGCCTCTGCTTTCGGCTCAGGTCATGATCTCAGGGTCCTGGGATCGAGGCCCGCATCGGGCTCTCTGCTCAGCAGGGAGCCTGCTTCCTCCTCTCCCTGTCTCTCTGCCTGCCTCTCTGCCTCCTTGAAATCTCTCTCTCTGTGTCAAATAAATAAATAAAATCTTTAAAAAAAAAAAAAAAGAAAAGAAAATCACTTCATCATCTAGGGCACCTGGGTGACTCAGTCATTAAATGTCTGCCTTGGGCTCAGGTCATGATCCCAGAGTCCTGGGATGGAGCCCCGCATCAGGCTCCCTGCTCAGCGGGAAGCCTGCTTCTCCCTCTCTCACTCCCCCTGCTTGTGTGTCCCTCTCTCACTGTGTTTCTCTGTCAAATAAATAAATAAATACCTTCAAAAAAGAAATAAAGAAAATCACTTCATCATCTAATGTGGTGAAGCATTTTTTTTTTAAGATTTTATTTATTTGATACAGAGAGAGAGAGAGATCACAAGTAGGCAGAGAGGCAGGCAGAGAGAGGAGGAAGCAGGCTCCCTGCTGAGCAGGGAGCCCGATGCGGGCCTCGATCCCAGGACGCTGAGATCATGACCTGAGCCGAAGGCAGAGGCTTTAACCCACTGAGCCACCCAGGCGCCCTGAAGCATGTTTTTTAACAGAAGCTTGACTCACTGGCCTGGTTCCAATGAACCCAATCTGAATAAAAGGTTATGTGGAATCTCTGAAATCAGAGAGATTTCCTCCTTGTAAATATGGGCTATACAAGTAAAAACAAAGACACATTAATAGATGAACTCTAGAGCATAACCTTGAATCCTCCTCTGCCTCAGCAGATCCTACCTGGGCACTCAGGTCTACCTTGAGAAATTATGGTGGCTCTCCTCTTCCATCTAGGGAACGGCCTAGGCAAACAACCTGGAGATGCTAAACAAATCGGTGAATAGCCATATGCACACTGAGAAAAAAGGAGAGAAGGGCGTGGAGTGGTTACGTGGGTTGCTGGAGCTCTTCTTATCCTCCTACCCTCCGTGGCTGATGGCAGGAAACAGAGACCAGAACCTGGATGGGATTCTGTCAGGCAGGACGTTTCCATGGAAGGAAAGCAAATGACCTATGTCTTACAAGATGGAACTTCCCCACAAGAACAATCACTATTTACCTTGGACTTGGACTTCCCTCGCGTAGCAGGCATCCTTTCCTCCCCCTTGAGGGTCCGCGTTTGGAGAAGGGCAGAGTGCAGAGAAGATGAGGCTGTGGGAGAAGAGAAGTCATGAGGATGACAGGGTCTTCTGGGTAGTCCCAGAGTCTCTAGGATAAGAACTCCCTGGTCCCTCACCCTGGTCACACATGCACGCGCAAGCACACATACACACAGGTGCACAGACACACACGAAGGAAGGTCAGAATATCGTCTGCAGCATTCCTGCCCCTTCCCTGAGGAGCGGAGCCAATGCAGTCTGTTCCCAAGATCACAGAAGGCTCCAGATCAGGAGACAAATGAGACATGAAGACAGCTCTCCATCTGTTTGACAAACATTTGTTGAGTGTCTACTATATGCCAGGCATTGTCCCAGGTGCTGGGGAAAGAGCAGAGTGAGAGAATTACCAGCTCCCCTGTACCTTACATTCCAAGTTCATATAGAACACAGCGTCAGCAGAGATCACTGCTATATAAACAAGACAAAACCAAACCCCCCAAAAACAGAGCAGGGGGTGGAGTGGTGGTTCAGGGAGGCTTCTCAGAGGATGCAACACTGAGTCGAGATGTAAATGTAGTACAAGTGTCAGGCACTTGGACAGTTGGGAAAGAACATTCTAGGCAGAGGTTAAAACAGGTGCAAAGGCCCTGCAGCAGGTGTGTACGTGTGTCTGTGGAGGGAAGTAAATGGTGTGCTGAAGCAGAATGAGTGAGGTAGGGAGTGGTGGTCGGTGAGATGGGTGAGTTCAGGAGGGGCCACATCATGAAGGGGATTGTGAGCAGTTTGGAACTGATTCTAAGCATGATAAGACATCACTGAGGGAGCAGGGGTCTGAGGAGTAGCATATCTGACTTAACATTTAACAAAATTTGTTGAGTGGCTATGTGGTGAATAAACTGTGTATGTTGGTGAGAGGTGGAGAGGATGCAAGTGCTTGAGAGGCAATTCATTAGGCAGGTATGTGTAAATCCAACAGGAAAATTCAGTGGGAGGGACTAGGCCCCTCTATCACTGGTCACTCTGCACCTATGCTGTTCTACATGCATTAGCTACTGGTGACAAATGAATTCTAGAAATAAGGCTAGTGCAACCGAGTGCTTAATGTTATTTAGTTTCAATTATTAGCAAAGTCTTAATAAAATAATAAATATTAAAATTAATGAGTTAAAATTTAATCTAAAATTAAAAACTGACCCTCAATTTAGTTACTGTAAAATTTTGAAGTGTTTGAAACAACCAGGTGTGTGAATCTACTTTTCCAATGATAAGATTTATGAAATTTAAATACAGATCAAGAGGCGCCTGGGTGGCTCAGCTGGTTAACAGCTGCCTTCGGCTCAGGCCATGATCCCAGGGTCCTGGGATCAAGTCCCATATCGGGCTCCCTGCTCAGCAAGGAGTCTGCTTCTCCCTCTCCCTCTGCCTCTCCCCCTGCTTGTGTACTCCCTCTCTCCTAATAAATAAAATCTATAAAAATAAATAAATATGGACCAAATAGTAAAAATTAAGTGTCTGAGTTGAGGTGTACCGCATGTGTAAAACACAGATTTCAAAGACTCAGTATAAAAAAATGTAAAATAGTTCACATTTTTGTTTATATTGATCACAAGTTGAAGTTTAGGATATATTAAGTTAAATAAAATGTGCTAAAATTAACTGTAATGATTGTTTCTTTTCACTTTTTTCAATGTGAATGCTAGAAAATTTAAAATTTATGTCTTGCATTACATTTCCACAGGATAACACTGCTCTATACTAGAGTCTATACCATTCTGCTGCCTCATTTTCTTCAAAGCACAATCTGCCTCCCTAGAACAGCTTGTATATGTTTGTGTTTATGTGGGGACAATTTCCTCCACCTTGACTTGGGCTCCATGAAAGCACTTTGACTGTTTTGTTCACTGTTCTCCTAGGAGCTGAGAATGTGCCTGGCACAGTGCAGTGCTCAAGAAATACCTGCTGACTGGGCGCCTGGGTGGCTCAGTGGGTTAAAGCCTCTGCCTTCGGCTCAGGTCATGATCTCAGGGTCCTGGGATCGAGGCCCGCATCGGGCTCCCCGCTCAGCGGGGAGCCTGCTTCCTCCTCTCTCTCTGCCTGCCTCTCTGCCTACTTGTAATCTCTCTCTGTCAAATAAATAAATAAAATCTTTAAAAAAAAAAAAATACTTGCTGACTGACTCAATAACCAGTCCAGAATGCTGCCTGGCATGATGAAACTGGGGTGACATTTTATGTCAACATCATCTTATAGAGAAACGTTTCTGCTAGCAGTCACTCCGATTCTCTAAATTTGTCTTTTGAGAAAGCCATGGTCTAGAGAAGGCAGAAATGGGAGTGTGCTTTATATATTCCCTTTACGAAAAATCTGAAATCTAAAAAACAATATAATGAACACGTGATTCCTTTTCTACCAAATGTTAACACTGTCCTTTTTTTCTGAAATCATTTCAAAGTTAGAAACATGATCAAAATTCTTGCCTAAATGGTTCAGCACATACCTCTAAAGAATGCCATCAACATACTCCAGTGCCAACAATAGTGCAATTTTGATGTCATAAAAATCTTTTGGTGATTTTTCTTTTCTTTTTTATTTTATTTATTTGAGAGAGAGAGCACGCACGCAAGCAGGAGTGGTGTAAGGGTCAGAGGGAGAAGCAGACTCCCTGCTGAGCAGGGAACCTGATGCAGGACTCAATCCCCAGACTCTGGGATCATGACCTGAGCCAAAGGTAGGTGCTTAACAAGTGAGCCACCCAGGTGCCCCTTTTGGTGATTTTTCTATGAAAAAGGTACAGTAGCATACAGTCTGGAATACAGAAATATGAATGTTTCTCTCTAGAGATGTTCTCTTTTTTTCCATCTTGAGGGTGGAGTTAAGGAGGATAAATGAAACCAAGGTCATAATTACGTTCAGAGTTTGATAATGGGTATGTTTTGATTCAAAATGCAAGTCCTAAGATCACCCTACACTGCTTAAAGGAACCCAGTCAGAACATTTAGTTTATCATGCTTCTCTCTTTAAAAAGAGAAAAACAGTGGTAGTAAACAAAAGTAATAATACTAAGATTAATGCTAAAATGAATACTGAATGCTTAAACATAGAAGGTATCACTTTATGAAGATTATCATTTAATCTTCACTCCCCATTAACCCCATTTCCAGATGAGGAAAGTGAAGCACAGAGAAGTAGGGATCACTTGTTCAAGGTCATAAGGCAGGAAAGTGGCTGACCCAGATACCCTGCTAACCCTCTGGGTCAGGGGGAAGGGCTGTGTTAAACACATTTCTCTGAGGGCACCTGCGTGGCTCAGTCCGTTCAGGGTCTGACTCTTGATTTTGGTTCGTCATGATCTCAGGATTGTGAGATCGAGCCCCACATCAGGCTACATATTCAGCAGGGAGTCTGTGCAAAATTCTCTCCCTCTACCACTGCCCCTCCCCCACACTCTTTCATACTCTCTCACACTCTCCAAAATAAATCAATCTTTAAAAAAATAAGTAAATAAACACATTACACTGGAGTCAGATGACGTGGGTTAGACGACTATTTTCTTCTTTTTTTTTTTAAAGATTTTATTTATTCATTTGACACAGAGAGAGAGAGATTACAAGTAGGCAGAGAGGCAGGCAGAGAGAGAGGGAGAGGAGGAAGCAGGCTCCCCGCTGAGCAGAGAGCCCGATGCGGGCCTCGATCCCAGGACCCTGGGATCATGACCTGAGCCGAAGGCAGCGGCTTTAACCCACTGAGCCACTCAGGCGCCCTAGAGACGACTATTTTCATTTAGCTGCGTTACCATGGGCATGTTACTTAACCTCTCTACCATTTTCTTCCCCTGTTAAATGAGAATACAGAACTACTGGAATTGTCATGAGAATTGACAGAAGTTGAATTCAGGTTCTACATCTCTCTCCTTCCTCGTGCAGCCCTCCCTGCCAGTCCCAGCATGTGCTACCACAGCCCTGCCTCAGTTCCTCCCTCATTTTGCTCTGTGCTCCAATCTCACTTCTCTGCCAGGCTCATCCTAACCCTTCTTATAACACTGCAACCTGCCTCCCACCCTCCTATCACTCTCCGTCTCCCTTGCCCAACCTTGACTTCTCTTTCCTCCATAGCTCTCATCATTAATGTGTTATGTCTGGGAGAATAAAAAAGGTGTATATTGGTCTCTGCCCCCTTCCTTGGTAGCACAGAACTGCTAAAACCCTTCTAAGTTTTTAAGTGATAAGAACACTAGAAACTTTTCTTGTTCTAAAGAGGTGATTCTGGGTGGGCTCCTGGACAGTGCCCAGTCACCAGAAAGACCAAGCCATGAGTAGAAGTTTGAACTTTTCCACCTCTCCCCACCACCTTCCAAGAGAGAAGCTGCAAATGGAATTAATGACTGATCATGCTTACAAGAGGAAGCCTCCATAAAATCCCTATAGCATGGGGTGTGGAGAGATTCCAGGCCAGTAAACACATCCATGCTGGAAGGGCAGCACACTCCAAATCCACAGGGACAGAAGCTCCTGCACTTGGTACCCGCCTAGACCTCATCTATGTACTTCACCTATGTAGCTTTTCATCTCTACCCTTTACAGAGCCTTTAATAGACCGGCAAATGTGTTTCCATTCTATGATCTATGAGGTGCTCCAGCAAATCAGCTGAACTGGAGGAAACGGTCATGGGAACTTCTGATTTGTAGCCAAGTTGGACAGAAGTTGTCCCTGACTTGCGCAAGCTGGTGCACATGCTCACTCTCTCTCAAATAAATCTTAAAATAAATAAATAAATAAATAGAAGCTTTCCAAGGTGATGCTAATAAGAAGCCACAGTTCAATTTTATTTTTTAAAGATTTTATTTATTTATGTGAAAGAGAGAAACTCAGCACAAAAGGAAGGAGGGGCAGAAGGAGAGGGAAAAGCAGGCTCTCAGCTGAGCAGGGAGCCCCACATGGGGCTCAGCCCCAGCACCCCAGGATCATGACATGAGCCGAAAGCAGACGTTTAACCTACTGAGCCACCCAGGTGCCCCAGGAAGCCATAGTTTAGAACCATTATGCCAGTCTCTATGAGCCTCAGAGGCAGGGTGGAAGGTCAGCTCCCCCCACCCCGTTGAAACCCAGACCTTAGTGCTAAAGAAGTCTGTGATAAGCTCCAAGCCAAACTCTTGGATTCCTTCCCATCCAAGTACTAACCAGGCCCAACTCTGCTTAGCTTCCGAGATCAGATGAGATCGGGCGCATTCAGGGTGGTATGGCCGTAGACCAAACTCTTGGATTCCCTGATCAAAGGATACCACCAAGTCACTGCCGGTGGCCATTACTGGCTTTGGAGTTGAATGAGATGGGAAGCCTGGGTGTTAACCCATAATCCTTTCACCCTGCTTTACTTCTCAAAACACTTAAGACTGCTCAACGTAAACTGTCTTCCTATCAAATGCAAACTTCAGATGAGTAGTAATCTGTCTTGTCAGTGAACTAGCACAGTGCCTGACCCATGGGAGGCCACTACACCACAGGACAAGTGAAGCCTCTTAGAGCCTACCCAGACTGCAGACCACAGACAGTTTCGTGACTAGAGACCGTCGTCCCTTTATCACCTCTCTCCTCAGCCCCCTCACTCTCCTCCCTATCCTCGCACCTTAGTAAAGTCCATGGTGTGCCCTCATCGTGGCTCCGTACACCAGTGATTCTCAACTGGGGTGATCTGACCCGTCAGGGGACACCTGGCAATGTGTGGAAACATTTTTGCTTTCACAGCTGGGGCAGGAGGAGATGTGCTGCGGCCGTCTGGTGAGAAAAGACCACGGACAACGCTAAACATCCTACAATAGGTAGGACAGCCCCTCCCCCACCGCCCCCCCACACCCCTAAACAGAAAATTATCCGGCCCAAAGTATCCACAATGCAAAGGCTGAGAAACCCCCGTCTAGACACAGCAACATCTCCGGATTCCTGTGTTACTGGGAAATACTCCCCCTTGGGCCCTGCTACTTCTCAACCCAGGATAGTCACCTCACGGGCTCCCTAGGGACAGCTCCATCCTGGAAGATCCTGTGCTCCCGGTCTCCTCTCCCACACCCCACTACTGCCCTCCCAGCGCCCTGACCAGAAAATTCTGAACCTAAGCTCCAGCTAGACTCCAGGCTTATTTTATATATTGACCTGACACCTTCACTCTGAGCTCAAATTTGCCTTTCTTCCCGTGGATTTTGCTCTCTAGGTGGGTGTGAGGTCCTTGGGGTCACTATTTAATTATTACGCACGCACTGCGATGCTGCTTACTCTCCACCAGCCTAAGACCACTACCACCACCCCTGCTCGGAGCGCGAAACGAGAGCAGTGGATTTCGGAAACCTCTCTCGAAGTCGCACGACCAATGAGTGACGGAACCTGGGGTCCCGGAGTCTGCTCTGCGACGCTGGTTAGAAAGGAGAGGAGCAGCCCCCCGCAGCCACACGTCCCCGAGGCCACGGGGGGCCTTGCTCTCCCCTCACACACACCCTGAGCCTGGGAGCGCGGCCGCTCCGCGGTCGGACCTGCCTCTCGAGCTCGGGGACGCGCTCCTACCTCCGCCCGGGCAGCTGGCTCGAGACCCAGCACCACAGCCCACGGCCCGGCAGCTCTGCGGGGGCGTCTCAGCCGCGTCACCGGCCTCCCTCCCTCCCACCGAGGGGCGGGCGGCCCGCGCAGCCGCTCAGAACCCTCCCGCCGCGGCAGACGCCCGCGCAGCCCAGCAGACACGCTCCCGGTCGCAGGCACCCAGCACACCCCACAGCCGTCCCACACGGCGAGCACCGGCCCGCGGGTCGGAGGCACACACACCAAGGCGCTCCACCGACGGCAGCCCCCGCGCCGCCCGCACACGCCCCCGCCCGCGCCCACAAGCGTCCGCGCCCCCCTCGCAAACGCCCGGCGCGGCACAGGGAACTACCCGGTCCTGAGACACGCGCCCGTCTCCACACCGGCCGCCCGTCTCCCACACACAGCCACCACCACACCTCCCGAAAGGTCCCCAGCCTCCGCGGCGCAAGCAGCCCGGGCCCACGACCCCACACCGCGTCACGACCCCGCGTCCCTCGCCGCCCCGCGCCCGCACCATCTCACCGACAGGGGCTCACACTCACCTCAGTCCTCAGGGGCCGCCGCGTCGCGGTAGCGCCCGCTGCAAAAGTTGCGCAGCATCCCGGCCCCCCGCGCCTGCGCACTCTCCTCCGAAGCCCCCGACGCACCC
>LNAC01001079.1:305713-320869 GCA_002007465.1 Ailurus styani
CGGGGGGGGGGCGGTGGTGGCTAGGACTGCATTTTACGCTTAGCAAAGTGTCAACATCCAGGCAACTGAGTTCCTACAGGAATGTCACTCTTGTCTGTGTCAAGGACTTGTCACACTTCCTGGCCCTGTGTAGGAAAATCGAAGAAATGAAGGGAGAGATAGGCTACCCCAAAAGTCCTTAGTTAGGCTCCGAGGGAATCAGGAGAAATCGTGGCTGCCTGAACACTCTTCAGTATAAACTTGCTCAGAGAAACAGAACTGAGAAGAAACAGACCAAATTGTTAACAGTGGCCATCTATGTAGAATACCAACTATTTTTAATATTTATCTTGATAGCTTACACTCCCCTCCCCTCTTTTTTTCTAAAATAAGCAGTTATCACTTTTCCCAACCAATGGCAAAGCCAGACCACATCATTACAGCTAAATAATGGAAAAGTCACACTTAAACATTTACCACAATTCTGATAATACATAAATTACATTTGAGATGTTTTTTCCTCTAAGTATAATGACTAAGCAGAAGGGGACGTGACTGGAACCACTTAAGACCTTTGGGTCCCCTAACTGCTGCCGATTCAGTTCCTCCACCTGGACCCCTTCCTGCGGAAATCCAGAGCGACGCCCCAGGCAAGGCTGGCCGCCCGTGGCACTCAGGGTGACTTCCCAGCAGCTCCCAACCCAGCAGCACTGTCTACCCCAGAGAAGGAGCCACAGTTACTGGAGGAGGTCCTGCTTAAAACTTCAGCCTTGGCAGCTCTGAGGAACACAGGGCGAGTGGTGGGCGGCAAAGGAGGCAGGACACGCTCCCACGGTGAAGCCCCTCATTCTCACTGTTCAGTGTCGGTGGGCACAGCGCGGGGAGAGACGGTGTGCTCCTAGCCCAGGAGACCCGTCTTTCAGTGCCATCCTCAGATGTTACTGGAATGTGCAAGCAGTTTAATTGGGCAGTCAGGGAAGCATGAGATCCCCTCTCTGGAACTTAAGAGAAATGGCCCATTTCCTTGTGCTCCCAAAGGAGAGATTCAACAATAGTACCCTTTTTATTCAGATGGATGAAAAGGATTCTGGAGGGAATGAACAAGCGCAGACAGTATTTGCATACTGAGTCTTTTTTTTTTCTAAGGTTTTATTTATTTGAAAGAGACAGAATGAGAGAGAGCACTAGCAGGGGGAGGGGCAGGGGAAGCAGGAGAAGCAGGCTCCCCACTGAGCTGATGCAGGACTCCATCCCAGGACCCTGGGATCATGACCAGAGCTGACTGGCAGATGCTTAACCGAATGAGCCACCCAGGTGCCCCAACACCGATTCTTTTCCTGATGGCAAAATCATATGCAGTTTTGGATCTTGTTGCACAAAGCTTGAGGACTGTGATTTCTTACTCACCGTGGCCATTTTCATGTGCGTGACGAGTTTCACAGCCCTGCTTTATGCTGACAGAAACTTGTTCCATGTGACTTTCCAATGGATTCACAGTTTTCTGTTTTGCAATATACTCTGATTTAGCCAACCCTCTTACCTATTCATACTTTTTCTCCTTTAAATATACTGTCATTTCCAGGGCACCTGGATGGCTTGGTCTGTTAAGTGTCTGCCTTCAGCTCAGGTCACGATTCTGGGGTCCTGGGATCGAGTTCCGCATCGGGCTCCCTGCTTGCAGGAAACCTGCTTCTCCCCTTGCCTGCTGCTCCTCCTGCTTGTGCTCTCTCTCTGTGTCAAATAAATAAAATCTTTAAAAAAACCAACAAAAAAAACAAAACAAAAGCCTTTCTCAAGGCTGAAGGGACCACTAGGTCCCCCTGGAAAAGGATGCCTCACCTGCTCCGTGGGCTGAGATGCCCTCGGGCCTCTGCTGCGTTGCCTTCTGGGCTCTGCACCTGCTCCAGCCCACCGAGCGAGGGGCTCCCAGGTTCCCTTTGAGAGGCCTGGTGTTGTGGTTGTCCGCGGCAACGTTGACCTGACTCTGATCAAAAGTTACTCCCTCCTGCACTTCACCTCAAGACCACTTTGCAGAGCTCTGCTACAGGAACAGGGAAGAGGGGCATGGGTTACGGGGACGAGATGGGGGGGGGGCTAGCCATGCCCGCAGGGACATTTCCCATGCCCTTTTATGAAACACAACGCCATGGGCGCCTGGGTGGCTCAGTGGGTTAAAGCCTCTGCTTTCGGCTCAGGTCATGATCTCAGGGTCCTGGGATCGAGGCCCGCATCGGGTTCTCTGCTCAGCGGGGAGCCTGCTTCCTCCTCTCTCTCTGCCTGCCTCTCTGCCTACTTGTAATCTCTCTCTCTGTGTCAAATAAATAAATAAAATCTTTAAAAAAAAAAAAAAAAGAAAGAAACACAACGCCTTGTCAACTGCCATTCTAGCCTGCTGTGTCTTACTCGTGACACCCTGGGTGTCTCCATTCTGGACTTCCGGGACACGTGTCCCTGACCCATCAGAGGACTGGATCTGCCTTGGTCACAAGGGCCCCATTCCTAACTACAGCTGTCACGGCAGCCTCCCTCTGGCTCTAGTGACTGGAGCAACCAGATCAACTCCTTCTATTCCAATAGC
Organism: Ailurus styani; assembly: GCA_002007465.1. Taxonomy (NCBI): domain Eukaryota; kingdom Metazoa; phylum Chordata; class Mammalia; order Carnivora; family Ailuridae; genus Ailurus; species Ailurus styani. The sequence goes on from LNAC01001079.1 coordinate 308,271, forward strand.
AAGATATCTGGGACTTTACACAATTCCCCTGGTGAGTAGCCCTGAGACCTCCATTATTATGCTTAACTACCTCCCTGTTATAAGCATCACTGGCCTTATTTTTTTCTAAGATGTATTTATTTGAGAGACATTGCACACACGAGTGGGACGAGAAACAGAGGGAGAGGAAGAGAATCCTCAAGCAGACTCCCCACTGACGTGGGGCTCAATCTCACGACCCTGAGATCACGACCTGAGCTGAAATCGAGAGTCCCATGCCCAACCGACTGAGCCATCCAGGCGCCCCTGGCTTGCTTATTTATATGAAATTAGTCAATTCTTTTCAGCCTCCTTCTCCTAAATGACAAAATAAGGAAAACCATAGTCTTCCGGTAGGTTGGCGAAAGGACTGAAGAGTAGATGTGAACAGTGAAAACAGACTAAGTCCTAAAGTGGTGGTATTTTGATTTTTCCCCTCCTCCTCTTCTTCATCCTTCTCTTCTTCTTCACCTTCCTACGATCATTGACAGTTTTACCACACAGTGAAATATCAGAAATCATATTAAGATCTCATACCCTCTGATCATCAGGCGTACCAACCTTTCAAATTCTCGGGTGATAGTTGTATCTCGTCTACGAGGTATTATTTATGCATCACTACCATAACAACGATCATGATGGGAGCATCCGTTTAAGCAGCACTCTGACGTTCCTGGAATTTTCTAAGAAATTCTCGTCTTGGACAATCTGCGGTAAAGAGGAATTGTGCTTTCACTCTTGCCTGGGGATTTCAGGAGCTGTGAGCCCCAACCCCTGCACAAACCAGGAGAGAAGAAGAGAAATGCTGCATGCAGCGTTCTTTTTTTTTTTTTAAGATTTTATTTATTTATTTGACAGAGAGAGAGAGATTACAAGTAGGCAGAGAGGCAGCCAGAGAGAGAGAGGAGGAAGCAGGCTCCCCGCTGAGCAGAGAGCTGGATGCGGGGCTCGAGCCCAGGACCCTGAGATCATGACCTGAGCCGAAGGCAGAGGCTTTAACCCACTGAGCCCCCCAGGCGCCCTCATGCAGCGTTCTCTAAAGAAAACCTGATTTGACTCTCCGTTCTTTTATGTGTCCTGCTTATCAGAGAGACGTCTATATCCGTGGTGTTTTCAGGCTTCAGACTTGGATTCAAACGCAGTTTTTAAAAAGAAAGATGCACTAACGAACACCAAAAACAATTTTCCGGCCCTCTGAACGACTTAGTCATGTAACGTATTTCAATAAATGCTATGGAAGGGTATTCTCTCTTCCATTTAATCTAGCTTGTGTTCATGCCAGATAAACAGGGCTAGCCAACCAAACAGAGAGAGAGAGATTTTGAAGTATGTCCAGCATGCTAAAAGATGGACAGAGGCACAGTGGTGCAGTGCGTTGGTTGTCATAGAAACTGAGCCATATTCCAATTAAGTAGCTTTCTCGAAAGGGGAAGTGGAACTTGAATTTTAACTTAAGAGATGAGATATTTACGTACCACGCCATGCCTGCCAATGATACCCTTTCAACAAAAGAGAAAAGAGTGTTGAGAAGGCTGATGGTCTATCACATTGGGGTCCAGACAACCAAGTTTTATAACGCGATCTGCCTGGTACCCATGTTTTCTTTCACTCCTCCCAAATCATTGTACCCTTCATCCTTCTTCTTTTTTTTTTTTTAAGATGTTATTTATTTGGGAGAGAGAGAGCACACGTGTAGGGGTGGATAGGGGGCAGAGGGAGAGGGACAAGCAGACTTCCTGCTGAGCAGGGATTCCCCTGGTGGGGCTGAATCCCAGGACCCCAGGTTCATGACCAAAGGCAGACAGTTAACGAACCAAGCCAGCAAGGGGTCCACCGTTCATCTTTCTTGATGCAAAGAAATGTCAATTTTACTATAAATTTTTTAAAAATCCATAAAAATAAAATCTTTTAAAAAAAGGTAGGGAGAGCCTGGCTGGTTCAGAATGTGGAGCATGCAACTCCTGATCTCGGGGTTGTGAGTTCGAGCCCCACACTGGGTGTAGAGATAAAAAAATAAAATCTTAAAAAAAAAAAAGAAGAATCCACATAAAATAAAAATCCATAAAAAATAAAATAGTACCCTTAATTTAAGTACCCTTAAGACTGAATCATGAGCTAAGAAAAACGGGACAGGGCCAACGGAGACCCACATCTCATAAGTCCTCATACCCACAGCTCCCACCTTACTTCTGGAGAGTCCAATTCACAACACCCCACGGAAAATAAATTTCCCTCAATGCCAATGGAGCTGTCCTTGCTAAGTTTGCAATCATGCAAAATTATGGAGAAATGTTTCCAGGAGGTTCCTTTCACCTTGTGAATATTGGCAGTCTTTATGCCAGTGCCTCATCAAAGGCAAGGATCTTCATCCAGAGTGCCATCAGGTAGGTGGCTCGGGGGGGGGTCACAAGAGGAGCGACTGACGCTCTCTTACGTGGACAAATCCTCCACTTTTTTGTTTCAAATATCGACCTTTCTCTGTGCAGTTCATTTTCTTTGGGACAAATCCACCTCACGCTTGCTTCTGTGAGCGCTGAAGATGCTTCCCGCCCAATTCAGTGTAATTCCATTTACTCGCCACGGTGTTTGGTTCCTGGAAGGGGTGGATAAACAGTGGCCCACAGACCAAACTGTTTCTCTTGTCTGTGGAAGCTTTTGCACAACAATGACAGAGTCCAGTAATTGTGATGGAGGCTGTGTGGCCGGCAAGGCTGGAAATATTTACTGTCTAAGCCCTTTACGGTAATAAAGTTCGACAATCCCTGATTTGCACAGGTGAGCGAAGTCTAATTATTTATAAAGGGAAAGACTGGAAAACCCAGTGCTTTGTTCTTTGGGTCCTTCACATTTCTCCATGTTTCTAGCAAATTCTCTGCCCTGATTTTTGCACCACTAATACAATATGGCATATCAAAATCCCCTATCCTGCATGTTTCATATTCTGGAATTCTTCATCACAAGATACGTGTGGGAAGAGGGAGTAGATATTGTCAGGTCCCCTCACCCCCTCTATGAGTTTGCATCTGGGGTGTTTATTAATAATAACAATAATGAACGTCAAGGGGTGCCTGGGTGGCTCAGTGGGTTAAGCCTCTGCCTTCAGTTCAGGTCATGATCTTAGGGTCCTGAGATCGGGCCCCACATGAGGGTCTCTGCTCAGCGAAGAGTCTGCTTCCCCCCGCCCCCCGCCCCTGCCTGCCTCTCTGCCTACTTGTGATCTCTCTGTCAAATAAATAAATAAAATCTTTAAAAAAATAATAATGAGCGTCAAAAGTGTCATGCCTTTTGGAGAAGCAGCACAGAAAAGAAACGATAAAAACAAACGGAAATGGTTACTTCCAGAGGATCCATGGGAACGAGATGTGAGTGAAACCTCCCTTTGTCTAACTTTTTATATAAACGTGAGTTTAAAAACAATATTTATTTACTTGACAGAGAAAGAGAGCACAAGCAGAGGGAGAAACAGAAAGAGGGAACGGGAGAAGCAGGCTCCCTGCGGAGCAAGGAGCCCAACGACATGGGACTCGATCCCAGGACCCTGGGACCATGACCTGAGCTGAAGGCAGATGCTTAACCGACTGAGCCACTCAGGCGCCCCTAAATTTGACTTTTGAACCCTGTAGACATTTGTACATACTGGAACATAAAAAAAACAGTATTTTATTTTTTTTAAAGATTTTATTTATTGGGGTGCCTGGGTAGCTTAGTTGGTTGAGTGTCCCAACTCTTGATTTCAGCTCAGGTCGTGATCTTGGGATCCTGAGATGGGCCCCATGTCTGGCTCTGTGTTCAGCACGGGGTTGGTTTGTCCCTCTCCCTCCCCTTCTGCCCTCCCATGCACTCTTTCTCTCTTTTTAAAGTAAATAAATAAAAACAAAACAACTCTGGGGTGCCTGGGTGTCTCAGTCAGTTAAGCATCTGCCTTAGGCTCAGGTTGTGATCCCAGGGTCCTGGGATCAAGTCCCACATCAGGCTCCCTGCTCAGCAAAGAGTCTGCTTCTCCCTCTGCCCCAACCCCCACCTTGTGCACTCTCTCTCTCTCTCAAGTTAATCAAGTATTTTTTAAAAACTCTATTTATTTAGAGAGAGAGAGTGCGAGCGGAGCAGAGGGAGAGGGAGAGAATCTCAAATGGACTCCACCCTGAGCACAGAGCCTGACATGGGCTTGAACTCACAACCCCAAGATCATGACCGAAGCCAAAATCAAGAGTTGGACACTTAACCAACTGAGCCTACCAGGCATCCCAAGAGACAATTTTATACACATCTAAAGCTGTGTGGCCTTGAGAAGGCCATTCAACCTCTCGGTGCCAGTCTCCTATGCAAAATGTAGGTAACAACAGAATCCACCTCAATGACTTGGTGTAGGAACTCAATGAAGTCATTTATATATTGCATATAGAAAAACGTCTAGCTTTGGGCGCCTGGGTGGCTCAGTGGGTTAAAGCCTCTGCTTTCGGCTCAGGTCATGATCTCAGCATCCTGGGATCGAGGCCCGCATCGGGCTCTCTGCTCAGCAGGGAGCCTGCTTCCTCCTCTCCCTGTCTCTCTGCCTGCCTCTCTGCCTACTTGTAATCTCTCTCTCTGTGTCAAATAAATAAATAAAATCTTTAAAAAAAAAAAGAAAAAGAAAAACGTCTAGCTTATGCCTAGAGATAAATAAATGTTTGTTATTACAAACTATTGATTTTAAGGTTGAGCTACCCTTCAAGTTGCAGTGCAAATAATATGACAATGATGCAGGAAAAGCATAGGATACATAATAGGCACTTAAGAAAAAGTCACTGGAATGTTGAGAACCAGACCAATACGGTGTATAAAAAGAGACTGATTATGATGAATTGGCTCATGTGTTTATGGGGTCTGAGAAGACCCACAGCCTGCCATCTGCACACTGGAGACCTACAAAACCCTGTGTTGCAAATTCCAGTGTCAGGGTCAGTCTGAGAGAATTTGCCCTTCTTCCACTTTTCCGTGCTCTTCTGTTCTACTCGGGCCCTCAGTGAATTGGGTGCGGCCCATCACAAAGGGGAGAGCCTTCGGCTTTATTCAGTCTGCTGATGCAGATGCCAGCATCTTCGGGAAACATTCTCACGGACTCACCCAGAAATCATCTCTGACCAAATATCTGAGCTGTCCATGATCCAATCAAGTTGACACATAAAGTTATCCACCACGGTCCCCAAAAAAGGGGGTGAGGTTCTCATTTATTTTAAAAATCACACAAGAGGGCACCTGGGTGGCTCAGTGGGTTAAAGCCTCTGCCTTCAGCTCAGGTCATGGTCTCGGGGTCCTGGGATCGCGCCCCGCATTGGGCTCCCTGCTCAGCGGGGAGCCTGCTTCCTCCTCTCTCTCTGCCTGACTCTCTGCCTACTTGTGATCTCTCTCTCTCTAATAAATAAAAATCTTAAAAAAAAAAAATCACACAAGACCATACGAATATATGTCAGAGGCTACACAGCCAGCCTCCAGGTGAGTTTGGCCAACACAGTGTTTGCAAAACAATTTCTGAGTATCCATCTCTAAAAATAGAGACGCTTTCCACATGAACTGGGATTTCTTGGGGGAAAAATCATAACTGATGGGAATCCTAGGTCTGCATTCCCATGTGGCAACACTCTTGTGGAGATTTGGGATGGATTCCATCTTCAACGATCCCCATCGCTCCCCATGTCTCAGCCTGCCAGCATCCCTCACTTGCATCATCTGCCTGGTGGGAACCGAGTTTGAGAACCCCTGCGTACAAGCAACCCCCTTCAGTGCTCCGCCGAGCGATGGCGGCGTGTGGCCACCAGGTGGCACCACGGCTGTGTGCTGTTCAACCACTAGAGGACGCGCGAGTATTCTGAGGAGTTTCAGAACACCACGCACAGGGTTATGACCATGACAATTCGAACGCTCATCAGAGGTGGAGCTGACACAGTATTATTTTTTTACAGCTCCCAAGTGGCTCGGAGGTACAACCAAGATTGAGAACCAATGCATCTACAAAGTTTGGGTTTTTTTTAAGATTTCATTTTTAAGGGGTGCCTGGGAGGCTCAGTCAGTTAAATATCTGCCTTCAGCTCAGGTCATGATCCCGGGGTCCTGGGATCCAGCCCCACGTCAGGCTCCTTGCTCAATGGGGAGCCTGCTTTTCTTTCTCCCTCTGCCTGCCATTCCCCCTGCTTGCGTGAGCTCTCTCTACGTCAAATAAATAAATAGAATCTTTTAAAAAACATTTTATTTTCACATAATCTCTACACCCAACGTGGGGCTCGAACTCACAACCCCCAGATCAATAGTGGCATGCTCCACCCACTGAGCCAGGCAGGCATCGCTCTACAAAAGTTTGTTTTTAAAATGAAATTTCAGCGCGCCTGGGTGGCTCAGTTGGTTAAGCATCTATCTGCTTTTGGCTCAGGTCATGATCCCGGGGTCCTGGGATAGAGTCCCGCATCGGGCTCCCTGCTTCTCCCTCTGACCTTCTCCCCTCTCATGCTCTCTCTCAAATAAATACATAAAATCTTTTTTAAAAAAATGAAACTTCATTGTTCTGCCCAAATGGAAACGCTGCATCACTTGCCATAAAGATAGTCCTAACAGTAAACACAATGAAAAAAAAATATAACCAGATAATAAGGGGATTGGTGAGCATTAGAACTGCTGCACTCCTTCACTGAGGAAGACTGAAAAAGATCTGAGAAAAATAACAACTTCCTGACCACAGGATTCAGAGTTGCCACGCTTTGTGCCTCAGGGTCAAGCAGGGCACTGACCTAGTTAGACCCTGATTTCAAAGACAGGACGAGGAAAACAGAAGCTGCCCAATTTTGCCAGACTTCCTAGTAAGCAGTGAAGGCCTATCCGAGACCGAGAAGAAAAAGATGCTCGATACTACAAAGGGAGAGTAAAGTGGGGTGAGGACAGGGGCACCAGATCTGACTGATTTGCACAGATGGCGCGATGAAGCACAAGACGGCTTACCCAAGCAGAGTTAGGGGCAGTGCTTGCACCAGGAGCTAGAATCCGAAGTCCACGCCCACCATTCTCCACTTGAGGAAACTCGAGAACCGACCAGGGTCAACCGGCAGCGGACATGACAAGGGCAGATTTTTGGAGTTCCAGGGTCTCACTACCCAACCCCACAGCATCCCTCAGGGAGAACAGTCACCGACTGTGCGCTGAGAACAAGATTAGTGCTCACAAAACCCACCAGGTCCATTTCTCAGATCAACACACCCACACCGCAGAGTGAGGAAGGGACGTGTCCAAATCCCCGAAGATCACGAGGACGGTCAGACACTAACACTTGAGAGGCCACTGTGTGCAGGGCGCCGTCCTAAGGTTCCACGAGACGCAAATTCTATCATCATCCCCAATTCAGATGGGTAAACTGAGGCACCGAGCGGGTGCACCCCGCCGGGGTCTCAGCCAGGGAGGGCAGAGGAGCTTCCAAGGTCGTTTCACGAAAGGGGAAACCGAGGCCCACAGAGGTCGAAAGGGTTCCGGCCCAAACTCCACTTTGCGGGGGCGGTGTTACAGGGCGGGTCGCCCCGAGGAGGGGGCGCGGCTCGGAATCCGCGACCTCTTCAAACTGGCCCTCTCCCGGCCGTGGGGGGCTATGACGTCACATGCGGGGAGTGGGGGCTGGGACCGGGGGCTCTGGGAATCCCAGGCGGAAACCCGAGGGTGGGAACCGCGGGTCGCACTCACCTCCCGAGGCAGCCCTTCGGAGCCCACACTCCCCGGGGAAGGCCCCGGAACGAGGCCAGGAGCGCCTCGCCGGCTCAGACGCGGCGTCCCTCCAGCGCGAGCTGCGACAGCGCCCGGACGACCGCGGCTGGCGGACGCCTGGACAGCCCTGGCCGCGAACGCGCGCGGGGCCAACTCAGTGCGCGTGTGCGCCCGCAGCTGTCGTTCAAAGCCGCGGAGCGGCGTCTCTGCCAATCGGAATCCTTCTTCCAGCCTGGCCCCGCCTCATTCGTCAGGCTTCCGGCGTCCGGCTGTCTCCAGGGCAACCGTCAGACCGCCTGCCTGAGGGGCCCAGAAACTTCTGGGTGTTGTAGTCTCCGAGGGGCAGAGAAACGGGAGGCGTCCGGGAATGAGAAAGGTCTCCGACGCAGACGTTCCTGCTTCCTTTCCGCGGCCCCGCTGCCAGGTCCTGCCACAGGGGCCGACCGGTTCGCGGGCCTTGGGGCCGGTTGTGGGGGCGTCGCTGTGGGCGTTTCGGAGCCGCCCGCGGTCACCATGGCAGCACTACCCCCCCAATCCCGGTTCGCGGCCCGCCTCTTGCGTGCTGACGTCACGCGCGGAGCCCTGCGAGAAGGCAGCGAGCGCATGCGCTCGGGGAGGGAGGCGGGGGCGGGCCCGTGGGAGGAGCCAGGGGTGAGGGCGGAGCTAGGGCCTGCACCTGGTCCAGAAGGGAGCATGGGAAGTCCATCCCCCATCATTTAACACTTGGAGGAAACTCTGAGCTGGTCCAGGTGCAACTGAAGAATTGGATATTTTCATGGTAAACTTTTTTATTTGATGATAATTTCGCTAGAGAAAAGTTGCAATTAGAAGGTGCCCACATGCCCCCTGACATTTAACATTGCCAGCTGAGTCAATGATTGGACAACTTTTAAGCGTGTTTAGAACAATCTAGATATGTGAGTCTACTTTTTCAACTAAATTTTATGAAATCTAATCACAGATCAGTGATGTCTGGTGAAAAACGAGCATTCACATTGAGCTGTGCTGTAAGTGAAAAATGCATACCGGATTTCAAAGGCTTAATACAAAAAGGATATAAACCAAAGCATTAATGATGGTTTTATCTGTTACACGCTAAAATGATATTTTGGATATATTGAGTTAAATCACATATACTACTAATTAATATTGATTTCACCTATTTGTTTTTACATTTTCTGGCTTTTTTGAGATACAATTGACATATAACATTGTATAGTTTTAAGGGGTACAACATGATTATTTGATACATGTGTATATTACAAAATGATTCCATAATAAGATTAGTTACCATCTCCGTCACCGCATATAATTGCCTCTTTGTGTGTGTGTGGGTCTGTGTGTGTGGTAAGGACCTTTGAGATCTACTCTCTTAGAAACCTTAAAATATGTAATACAGTGTTGGTAACTGTTGTCACCATGCCATACATTAGACTCACAGAACTTACTCATCTTGTAATTGGAAGTGTGAACCTTTTGACCAGAATCATTTTACTTTTTAATATGCCCCCTAGAAAGTTTTAAATTACTGTGGCTCATGAGAGATTTTGATGGGACACTGCTGCCCTAGGTAACAATGTAACTAACATTTACTGAGAACAATGTCAGGCCTTGTGTTTGACAAATATTATTTCCCTTAAACCTGAAAATAACCCTGAGAGGTAGGTTCAGTAGAATCTTCCGTAAGCAGCCCCCACTGCTGAGTGAATTCTGGGGTGACTGATGTCCCCCATCCCCTCTCGCAGACACACCGGCGGCTGTTGCATGCAGAAGAAAACCCAAGGCAAGCATACTGCTTTCTCAAATGCCTGAAGCAGGGGCTCCTGGCCGGCCCAGTCGGTGTTGCAAGTGACTCTTGATCTCAGGGTTGTGAGTCTGAGCCCCAGGTTGAGTGCAGACATTACTTAAAATAAAATAAAATCTTTAAAGAAAAAAACCACAATAGGGCACCTGGATGGCTCAGTCAGTTAAGTGTCCAGCTCTTGATGTCAGCTCAGGTCATGATCTCAGAGTCATAAACCTGAGCCCCAGCTGGGCTCCGCCCTGGGTGTGGAGCCTGCTTGATTCTCTTCCTCTCCCTCCCCCTCCCCCTGCTCCGGCTTGGGCACACTCTCTCTCTAAAGAAACAACAACAGGGCGCCTGGGTGGCTCAGTGGGTTAAAGCCTCTGCCTTTGGCTCAGGTCATGATCTCAGGGTCCTGGGATCGAGGCCCGCATCGGGCCCCCTGCTCAGTGGGGAGCCTGTTTCCGCCTCTCTGCCTACTTGTGATCTCTCTCTCTCTGTGTCAAATAAAGAAATAAAATCTCTTTAAAAAATAAAAGAAACAACAACAAAAGTGTTAAATTCGAATGGGCAAGATAGTTCTAAGAATAGACTTTTCTCTCTTTTTTTTTCTCTTGTTCCCTAGAAAATTTCTGTCTTCTAATTGCTCTGTAAGAGTGCTTGTGGTTTTGCTCCAGCTTGAAGGGACGAACTGAAAATTGTAGGTCCACAGACCCATATTAAACACAAAACAAACCTTGGTTCTGTTGGACCAAATGAGTGTACATCTATGTGTCTTCACGTGTTTTTAGTTGCCTATTTTTAAAAAGATTTTATTTATTTATTTTACAGAGAGAGAGAGAGAGCACAAGCAAGGGGAGCAGCAGAGGGAGAGGGAGAGGGAGAGGGAGAGGCAGGCTGCCCACTGAGCAGAGAGCCTGATGCGGGATGCGGGGCTCGATCCCAGGGCCCTGAAGCCGAAGGCAGACACCTAAGGCCGACTGAGCCACCCAGGTGCCCCTTCAACTGCCTGTTTTAATGACTGGTCCTGACCATGATGATAAGAGGCCTTCCACTCTTCAATTTCCCCCTTTTACAGATGACAAAATGAGGCACTGATAGACAATCACCTCCCCAAAGGTGCAATCCAGTGAGGGGCGGGGAGCTGGAATTTACACTCAAGAAACCTGTCTGTTGGTTAGAGCCCGGGCTCTGAGCCAGGACCACGGACATCCTGAAATGTAATAGGGCAAAGAAGTCCACAGGCTGGAGAGCTGGGACATGGCTTAGTTGTGGGCTCACCACATCTTCAGATCCTATTTCCTCAGCCTTTGTCCCGCCCCCAAAAAATAGACATGGAAGGGAGAACTGGAACTTCAGCCGCTTCGACTAGTGTAGGTTTGATCAGAGAAACAGTGGGCGAGGGCGAGAAAGGCCAGGGAGAGCAATTGTGGGGAGACCCCCGTGGGTGCGCACTCGCCCTGGGCCTGTCGGGACCCTCAGTGACACCTTCCCGCAGCGCCTCTGGGCAGACAGGCATCACCCTCAGAGGACCCCAGTCCGCCCCCCTCCACACTGGCCTTCTGGGGCCCACAGGCTTCCGGGGAGGCGAGACTACAGGGCAGATGAAGGACTGACGACCGCTGAGCTGAGACGCAGCAGGGGCTCTAGAAAGAGCAGCAGGGGTCGGTCCTAAGGAAGGGGCAAGAGAGAGCAGAGAACGCAGGTGTGCCTGGCTTAGCTCGGCTGTTCTACCACATGGAACGTGCGGCCCTAAGGCGGGGGGGGGGGCCTCGTCCTCCCAGGGGTTCTTGCCACCCGGTGGGAGGGGGCCGCCCCTCCAGTTCCATATTTCCCCTCACAGTTAGGCCTTCCAGGACAGGTCCCCCGGAGGGCACACTCGGTTCCCGCAGAGACCTCCCTGGGCCCCCCACCCCTTCCGTCCCTGGCCCTTCGGTGCCCTGGGACGCTCTGACCCTCCATCCCTCTGTGGCTCAGGTCACTGGCTTGACTCTCTGTCCCTCCCCCCCCCACGCCTCCATGTCCCGGCCCTTCTGACCCCCAGCCCCCCTGCAGCCCCCAGCTCCACTGCACCCCCAGCCCGGCGCGCCGGAGCCTGGAGTGAATATGTCAGGTTTGCCCTGTGCTGGAATCCCGGGATGGATCAGGCGGACTTCTTCCTCCCAGGGGTCTCACAGCGCAGGGCAGGGGTCCCCAGACAGCCTGCGGGTGACTCCAGCCTCCCCCGCTTTTTATAGTTTTTAAAACTGAGGTCAAATCTGCACCACGTAAATTTCACTATTTAACCCTTGTAACTAACTAATCCAGGATCCCTCCATCCCGGAGTAGTTCCTCAGCACGTTAAACAGAATCACCACGCGACCCAGCTGTTCCACCGCTCACTGTGTACCCGAAAGGACGGAACACAAGTGTTCAAGCACAAGCGTGCACACACATGTTCGCAGCAGCGCTATTCACAAGAGCTGAGGTCCTTCAGCTGTTGGGCGGATAAACAAAATGTGGTCCAGCCCTCCAAGGAAATGCTACTTAGCCGTAAGAAAAACAAAGAACTGAGCCCCGCTTCTGCCTGGATGACCTTGAAGATGACCTTGAAGACACCCTGCTCAGTGAATGAAGCCTGACGCGGAGGCGTCCAGACCAAGCTCGCCCACAGAGACTCCGAGAGTTGACTAGTAGTGGTGGATGCAAATGTTCTGTCGCCGGACGGTGGTGAAGCTTGCCCAACATGTGGCGGAGCTGAGCGTTACTGTGGATAAACACAGCTCCGGGACCCTACCACTGCGGTGTCCTAACCCACCCGGGGTTCCCTTCTCAACCTCGAGGCAGCTGGGTCAAGCCCTCCCACCCCTGCCGTGGGCAGAACGCCCTTCCCGGCCTTAACACACCTGATGTCCACTTCCGAGCTGCAGTAATGGCAGTAACACTTGGGAGGTTGAAGGGGAAGTGAACCGGAAACAGAGAAAGGCACAGTAGGGGTGAGGCAGGTCAAGTTCCTCCCCTCCCTTTCTCCCCCTTCCTCCCTTCCTCCCTTCCTCCCTCCCTCCCTCCCTCCCTCCCTCCCTTCCTTCCTTCCTTCCTTCCT
>LNAC01001079.1:330427-343868 GCA_002007465.1 Ailurus styani
TCTCTCTGCCTGCCTCTCTGCCTCCTTGTGATCTCTCTCCCTCTGTGAAATAAATAAATAAAAATTCTTAAAATGAAATAAAATAAAACTTTATTTAAAAAAAAAAACAAAAATCCGGGAAGTGGGCCAGACTGTAGTTGGCCAACTCCTGCTCTAGCTCAGTGGTTCTCCAACCATCTGAATCAAATCACCTGAGAAACCATTTGAAAGAACAGATTTCTAGATCCCACCCGTTGGTATTCTGATGCAAAAACTGTGGGTGGAACTCAGAAAATCATGTTTTGTTTTGTTTCAATTTTCTGATGATCAGCCAGTTTGGGGAACCANTCTTTAAAAAAAAAAAAAAGAAAGAAAGAAAGAACAGATTTCTAGATCCCACCCGTTGGTATTCTGATGCAAAAACTGTGGGTGGAACTCAGAAAATCATGTTTTGTTTTGTTTCAATTTTCTGATGATCAGCCAGTTTGGGGAACCATGTCTTCTGACTTGGGCTCCATCTGGCTCACAGTGCTGTTGTGAGAATTCACTAATATAACAGAGATAGACACTCCACTATTATTTCTCTTCGACTCTTCCCAATTAACAAAGATAGCAGGCATTAGCCGTTGGAGGGGACATTCATTTCCTTCAAGAAACACTTGGGCAGCCCAGCTGTGTCCCGGATCTTTTTCTAGGCCATGGATTTAAAAGGTGGACAAATCTTGGCCTCAGAGGAGGAGAGAAGCTCCCTTTCCCATCCCGTCCCCTCCCCACTTGTTCACCACCTGCCGCCACACCACTGCTGAATTTCTCCAGTGGAGTCTGTTGATACCGACTGTGCTCCTGCCCCAGGCCAATGTCTAAGTGCCAGGTTCTGGACCAACTTTTCCCAGATATTTTAAAGAATTTCAAGGCCCAGTGAGGTTACAAGAATGTAATCTCAAGGACACGGTACTCACTTTCTTCTTCTGTCCTGTCTGGAGGGGAGAACGCAGGCAGCCGGGTCCCAATGGAGGTGCGGAGTAGAGAGAGAAATGGGTATTAAGACCGGGAGCCTCGATACCGGCAGGTGCGTGTCCCTGACCGGTCAGAAGAGAGCAGAGGCCAAGGACCACTGGAGGTGAGGCAGATGAAGACTCGGACTTCATCATGCACTCAGTCTCTCTCTCCCACAAATCTGGATGGAGCGTGTACCGTGTGCCAGGCGTGAGGACACGCGGATGGCAAAGCGGGCGAGGAGTCAAGTCAGAGAAGCAGTGACAAGGGTCATCTCCGGAGCGCGAGCCGGTGAGCACCCTGCGGGGTGCGGCGGGAACCTGTAAGGGGGGGTGAGGGCTGACCTTGTCAGGGGGCCAGGGAAGGCATCTCGGGGGCACTGTCGCTGTGTCTGAAACCTGAAACGTGAGTGCGGTTAACCGCAGGAGGACCTTGGAAGCGGGCAGAGGAACGCGTCCCAGGTGGAGGGAACAGCGTGGGGTGGTCCTGGGTAGGAAGGAGCCCAGGCCTTGGGAAGGATTTGATGGCCCACGAGTGTCCGGAGCCAGAAGGCGCACAGCCGTGCAGGTGAGCTCAAAGCCCTCAGACTTCATCCTAACAACAGGGACGCAGCATTGCAAGACTTGAACCCTTGTCCAGATCCCAGCGCTCCGCACACTAGCTTTCTGACCTTCAGCGACGTGCCCCGCCTCTCCGTGCCTCAGTGTCCTCGTCGTAAGAATGGGTTCTAACAGGACGACCAGCCTTTCTGGCTTGCCCGGGACCGAAGGGAGGGGTTCCCTCCGTGGCACTCGGGACTTGCAGACACGAGCGGATTTCTCCTGGGGTCCAACGGAGGGGAGTTCCGGCCCCAGACGGGTGAGAGCGGCTCTCGTCAAGCAGCTCCAGCAGCGAAGAGGGATCTGGCCTCCCGAGTGCCCGGGCTGCGGGCTGGCGGGGCTGGGCCAGCTCTAGCGGCTCCCTCGCCCTGAGCTGTTCCTGGGTTTCGTCTTAACAGCGCAAGCACTAGCCCTGGGTTGCGGGCAGAAGACAGACTTGTCCCTGGTCCCTCGGCTGCTGAAGAGGAGCTGGATCGGAGCTCCGGCCGCACCTGCTTCTGGAAGGCCCGCTCTCACCCACTCGGCCTGGGCGTCCGGGGCCATGGGCACCCCTGCGACGTGGATGTGAGCCCTCGGGGACGGCTGGGGACCTCAGGGGGGCCAGCCTGGGGTGGACTGGGGGCCGTTCCCCAATCAAGTGCCTGTAAGCAGAGGGAACGTCTCAAAACGAGGCTGGCTCGTCTGTTGTCCCCTCTCCAGCGCCCTTGCCACCAAAGCGGGGAGCACAGGCTTCCGACAAAGGGTCTCAGTAGAGACCAGCATCGCGTCAGAATTCACTAACACTCTATTTTCATTATACATATTTTTTACAGTGTCTGCTTATAACGAACGATACTGGCTTTCTACTTTCTCACGGGGGGTCTTGTTTCCTTTTTTGAGTGTCTCTGCAGGTAAAAGAACGGAGTCCGTTGAAAGAAAAACATAAGCGGTGCTAAGGCTGGTACGTGACTGCGGGGGGACCTCCCCCCGGGTCCAGTCTCCCTGATTCTAGGAAATGAGGACCCAGTTTTGTCAGCCCTCCCATCACAAACCAAGACGTTAGCGAATTCCCTGTGCACGGTCGCTGGCCGTTGGCGGGGGTGTACGTGTGTGCAGTCTCCGTCCATGTTTCAGGTGCCTGTGCCCCTTGACCCACACGTGCGGCAACGCAAACCCGAGAAAAGCCAGAAAATCGAAGGAGCGCGAGCCCGTGTGGCACAAACGCGAGCTGAAGGAAGCCGAGTCGAAACGAAGAGGGAAGCAAGGGTTCTGTGAGCAGGAGACTCGTTAAATTACACAAGAGTGAGTGCAATGTTCGGGTGTTTGAAAGGAAGAGGCAAGTTCTGCTGAAAGACACAACAGTTTGAACTCAAAGAGTTGAGGGGAACATGTGTGTGTGTGAATGTTTCTGGCAAGAAAGCACCAGAGACTCGACGGACCTGGGAAGGAATGAGGAGCAGATTTCTGTCATTGCTTTTATGTCCCCTTGACTTCTCCCACGTGCATTTACTAATTCCATAACTTCAGAAATCTACAGCCTGGTGACTCTCAGGCAGAGTTCTAGCTCTGCCACGTGGGAATAAAAAGTGTCCATCACCTTAAAACTCAAAGAAACACAATGGGACTGGATACTGTCTGAATGGCTCTTCCCGATAAATGCATACATAAAACACGTATTTTAAAGGAATAAGTAAATCACTCCCCCCATAAGTCCGCATAACTGTGTAGACAAGAGAAGGGAAACCCCAGGAAGGGTGTGGGGCTCCCACTTACCATCCGTTGACAACCTGGTCATCATACCTGAGGAAGAAGATCCATCACACAGATGCAAATATGCCACAGAGAAATAGTCCTAATAAGTGGCTTCCCCAGCTCAAGAGATGTAATGACCTCCCTTTTTTTTTTATTTTTTATTTTTTATTTATTATTATTATTTTTTAATGACCTCCCTTCTTTGGGAAGTAAGCTACGGTGTCTCAGGCATGATTTAGGGTTTCCCTCAACACCCCCACCGTCCCGTTTCCCCGTCATCACTAGCCGGCATCCCTGGTCTCTAACGTCGTTTCTGTTTATGTCTCTGTTCTCGGCCACTGTCTGAGTTCTCAAACGGTGAGCATGTCTGATCCCTCCCATCGGGCACAGAGGAGATGCTCAGGAATTCGTGCTCCAAGTCCCCACCAAAAAGTCCACAGTCCAAAGCCATCGCCAGTGTAGCAAGCGACTTACCGAGGATTCCTGAAGCGATCCATCCAGAGGAGTCAGCATGGTGGCGGCCAAGGTCACTGACGTGGTACAGAACGGTGGGATCGTGGAGGAGGAGCCCCAGGTAGAAAACCAAACATGAAATGAGATGCTGGGGTCAGGACCAGGCTGAGGAATACAGTCCACAGTGGGTGGTGCTCGGCAGGGAGGGGCTGAGACCCAGAGTCCTGGGGGAGGCTGGAGTCTTTGCACTTGACCTTGGAGGGAGCTTCAGGGAGCTGGGGAACCGTCCCAGACATGCCAGGAAGAGAGACGGGAACGACCTGTTCCTGACTCCGGAAAGAGGTGCGAGGCCCCCCAGCCCTCCCAGATCCGCCTGTGAAGGTCGCACAAGAGAAAGTATGTGGTTTCTGAGACTTCCTGTAGCTGATGAGTGGGTACAGGGGCTCAAACTCAGATCTCTCCGATCCCCCGTAGACCTTCCACGTCCTCATCCACCAGACGGGAATGTTGACACCCGCCGCGGGGGTGCGGTGAGGTTTCCTCCGAACCCACGAGTTCTACTAGGTTTGTTACTGGACACTTCTGTGTTTGAGCCGCTCATAAAGCCACGCTCGAGGTCAGTTAGCGTGATACCCTGGCTCTACATTTTACGACCTGGGTGATCTCGGGCTGGCCACTGAACCCCCAACGCCTCTGAAAAATGCAGATGTTCTGTCGCATCTGGAGCTGTAGCAATAAGGAAGGAAGAGAATGCATATGGGCGGGGGGTGGGGGAGGACTTAGCCCAGTTCCTGGCTCAGCTCATGATCCTGGGATCGTGGGGTCGAGTCCCACGTCGGGCTCCCTGCTCAGCAGAGAGTTTGCTTCTCCCTCTGCCCCCCCTTCTCTCTCTCTCTCTTAAATAAATAAATAAAATCTGGGATGTCTGGGTGGCTCAGTGGGTTAAGTGTCTGCCATCAGCTTGGGTTGTGATCCCAGGGTCCTGGGATCAAGCCTGATGCGGATCAGGCTCCCTGCTCAGTGGGGAGCCTGCTTCTCCCTCTGCTTGTTGCTCCCCCTCCTCATGTTCTCTCTCTCTGACAAATAAATAAATAAAATCTTTAAAAATAACAATAATAAAATAAATAAATAAAATCGCTTTAAAAAAAGAAATAGTAATATGATAGAAGTAGTAATAATCATGATAATTGCATTCTTACCTAGAGATGAGAGTGTGGGGTGTGTGTGTGTGTGTGTGTGTGGAAGGGGTAGATAGAAGCAGAAAGAACTGTTGAACCGATTTCCTTAGGTTGCATTAAAAAGTGCTTCACGTCTATGACTGCATTTAGCCCCGTGAAGTAGGCCCCGAGAGGTGAAGTGACTTGTCCAGGGTGGTCCAGCGAGGAGGGGGTAGACGTGGGCTCTGAGCGCAGAGGTGCTTGGCGCTGAGCCAGGGCCCTTTGAGCCGGTCAGCCCCTCACGTCCTGACGTAGCCTCCCGCCTCCCCAGCTTTGAGGCAAAGCTGTGGACTCACTTCCCTGACCTGGTTCCAGACCGCCGGCGACTACTGAATGAGCGTGTATGTTCCCCCTACATTTCCATGTGGAAGCCCTAAGCCCTAATGTGATGGTCTGGGGGGGGTCTCTGGGGAGGTAATTCGGTTAAGAGGCGGGCAGGAGGGGAGGGGTCCCCCGATGGGATTAGTGCCCTCCGGCCCCCACTCCACCCCGTGAGGACCCCGCGCGAGGCTGTGTGCCGAAGAGCGGCTCTCGCCAGGCGCTGAATCCCTGGCACCCTGATCTCAGACTTCCAGCCTTGAACCCTGAGAGGGAAGTGTCGTTCCTACCGCCCGGACTCGGTAGTCTCCTAGAGTAGCCGGGCTGCCTTCGACACCCTCTGTGGGGGTTCCTGAGTACATAGCGATGGTGTGGCTGTTTCTATCCTACTCAGAAAGCAGATGGAAATCAGTCTGTCCAACTATTAGATTTCAGGTGGGCTCAAATTTAGCTCCGTGGCCTGAAGGCTTTCCTTCAGTCGTATGGAAACTATGAAAATGTGCTCAATTTCTGGGCGACTGCACTTGATTGATTGAGCGATTGATTGGCTGGGAGAGGGGAGGAAGGGAGGCGGTATATTGTTTTCTTCAAGATATTCTAGTACAGGTTTCTAGATTAGAAGCGAGGCTGAAGACGGCCAGGAGAAGAAAGACCCACTGAGGGTCAGCCAAAATTACCCCTGTCGGATGCGCACAATCAAACCAAAGGGTGGCAGGTGAGCCAAGAGTCTTACCTTTCAGCACTGTTGACAGGCAAGCCCCAGGAAGGAGACCAACGATGGCCAGCAGGAATCGTTTTCCCAATAAAGTTTCAGAAAGAATACAAATCAATCAAGTCATCCTTCATAACTTCCTTGTTCCCCATAGGTCCCCAGATAGGCTAGGGAACCAGATTGAGAAGCTGTGACCCGTCCTAAGAGACCTGGACCCCTTTGGAGACACATTTATCCCAAAGTCAAAGAACCCCAAGGATACCAGTTTCCTGGGGCACCTGCCAGGGTTTGCAGCAGAGGGGTCTGTCTCCGTAACAACCAACTGTCATCTCCATGTCTCAGCTGGAGACCAAGATTAATACTTGGAAAAGAGGGAAGCTTCTCCACTCTGCACCATGTTTTTCTCATCTAAAACCCACCAAATAGGGGCGCCTGGGTGGCTCTGTGGGTTAAGCCTCTGCCTTCGGCTGAGGTCATGATCCCAGAGTTCTGGGATCAAGCCCCGTGTAGGGCTCTCTGCTCAGCAGAGAGCCTGCTTCCTCCTCTCCCTCTGCCTGCCTCTCTGCCTGCTTGTGATCTCTCTCTCTGTCAAATAAATAAAATCTTTATTTTTTTTTAAAGATTTTTTTTTAATTTATTTATTTCACAGAGGGAGAGAGATCACAAGGAGGCAGAGAGGGAGGCAGAGAGGCAGGCAGAGAGAGAGGGGGAAGCAGGCTCCCAGCTGAGCAGGGAGCCCGATGTGGGCCTTGATCCCAGCACCCTGAGATCATGACCTGAGCCGAAAGCAGAGGCTTTAACCCACTGAGCCACCCAGGCGCCCAATAAATAAAATCTTTAAAAAAATAAAATAAAAAATAAAACCCACCAAATGAATACATGCAATCTATTCCAATCCAGTTGTACTTTTTAGAGCAGAAGTTCACTGATCCTACTGAGAGTCTGATCAAAGCTATAAAGTCCACATTCCCAGAAAACCACACCAGTTCTCGATCCTCTTTCCGTCTCTTGCACACTCAGTTTTACACACGATTGCAAAGGCTTATGGACCTCCCTGAAGTCCACCTATCTGCCCCCTGGGATCTGCAGATTCTGGGTTTGGAGGCTAAGTCAGGACTGAGAGTCTCTCTTGGGATCTGTCCTGGTTGATCGTGGTGGTCAACACTTTGCCTCTTCCTTGCACCTCTTCTCTGGGTTGAAGGGCTCCCTAGCTAGGTAAGGGGAAGGAGGTAGGACTTACTTACATTTGACTGGAAGAGCAACAGAACCAGGAGTCAGTGGATTGACATGGAAAATAAAAGCAAGGGGGAGAGTAGGGTTAATGCTAACATTACCCATCTCAGTGTCTTTATTCCTTCATGGGGCATTTGTGTCTTTACCACTTACAGGTCTTCCCTGCCCCCAAGACAAAGCCTGTGTGCCGGACCCAAGTCCCACTTTCCCCCAACACTCCCTGAGGGGTCTTGACATCAGAAGGAACATGAGAGGAACTAGCACCGGGGATACACACTTGGGGGTTCACACAGTTCTTACTTTTCTCCTCAATGGCGACTGGAAGCAAAAGTGTTAGCCATTCAGATTCCAACAGGAGCAGGAAGGAAGGAGAGAATTCAGGTTAGATCATGGTGATGCTCACGGAGACAGAGGACACACCACTTTGTGTGTCGATAAATCTACTCAGGTCTCCAGTCTCCTGTCTCCTCCCACTGATCACATGAGGGAACAATGAGTGTCAGAAATTCGCCCCCAGGGGACCGGCACCAGGTCCCGGGAGGGAGCCAGACTGTGGAGTCGGAAAGCTGTAGAGTCAGTCCTCGGCTTCTCCAGCTCCGGGTTCTGTGAACTTGGACAAACTATTTCTCCTTTTCGGCCCTGACTTTCTGGAGAAGTAGAAATGGAGACCTCACAGGAATAGCTAACCCTTGTTAGAGCACTGGCTATAAACCCAACGCCCTTCTCAGTGCCTTGGCTTTCGGGAACTCCTACAACGCTGCAAGACAGGAACCATTACGGGCCCCATTTCAGAGATGAAGAAACTAAGACCCAGAAAGTGTAAGGTCAACACAAAATCACATGGGCGGGACTGGGCTTTGGAAGCTGAGCGTCTGAATACGCTTCGCACGCTCTAACCAGCCCCTTCCAACAGAACTTTCTCCAGCGATACGCGCGGCATGTCCTCCCCGTGCTGTCCAAGGTGGCATCGCACGTGGCTGCTGACCCTTTGAAATGACACCCGTGCAGGAGGGGAAATGAACTTTTACTTTCATTTCATTTTAACTCGTTTACACTTGAATAGCTCCATGTGTTCGTGGCTGCCATCTCAGGACGGCACGGCTCTAAGCCACTAGCCAAAGCTGCCTCTCAGCCTTGTCAGACCGTCTGGCTGGTGGGTTGTTGTCATGAGCCGGAAGACAGAACCACATGGGTAAGCCATCCGCACTGCGCAAAGTCGACCCCATGTGGATGCACCATGTCTAGCTCTAAAGCGTCTGTACCCTAGTGCAGGAAGACAAATGGTAGTATGACTGTAGCTACTGGTCATCGCTGCCAAGAAGGTACATAAAACAGGGTCATGTGGCAGAAAGAGAGGGTGCTGGGGTGATGCTCTAGCCTGCGGTTTTCCGGGAAGACCTCACCAACGTGGTGCTCAGGTTTCGGTCTGATCTGGGGTGGGGGGGTTTGGATACAGCTTGTGCAAAGCTCCCGACACAGAAAAGAGTGGGAAGGATTGGAAGGACAGACAGACATGGAAGCCCGCACTTTCCCGTTAGCCTCTAGGGTCTCTTCTGCAGGACGCTCTGTCCAAGTGATGCATTTTAGAAAAATTTGCCCACAGCAAATCGGAAAGGCAAAATTTCTTATGGTATTGCTTGTTTCTGCAAACCACAAATGAATGAAATCAAGAGCCAAAGGCTAGTGGAAAATGTTCTAAAGATGTGTCTTACATCTGTTGGCTTAACTGCTGATGGAAATGATGTAATTTTTAAAAAATCTATGAGTTTTGAGGCTGTAATTTGAAAACTTTGTTCCAGCGGATCAGTGATCTCAATGGAATAGAACCACTCTCAGAACGAAGGTCACAGAATGAGCTCCTTCAACAAGGAACAACAGTAGCACCAAATGGATGCGTGTGTGCCTCCCTGGCAGGTGGAAACACACAGGAGTCTTAAAAATCTTAAAAAACCCTGGGGCTCCTGGGTGGCAGGATTTGAACCCGCACTCAACTTTCAGATCAACTGCTTGACACACTCCCAAACCCCCACTGTGGGAATCCTTCCCAAGCTGTTTCCAGCCCGTCGAACGCGAGAGCCTTCAGGCTCTAAGATTCTGAACGTGCGTCCTTCGTGCATCCCGCACGTTCTTCTCGCACACGGGCAGGACGGAGGAGAGGCCGGGCCCCCAGGGACCAGATCTGGACGGGCTCGCTGGCCGGACTGTGCAGCCGCAGACCGCAGAGGCACCGCCCGGGCCCGGCAGGGGGAGAACGGGCTCGGAAGCGCAGGCCAGGAAGATGCGACCCAGGAACTCAGAGGTCGCCCCGAACTCAGCGACACACAGCAACGGCTCTTTGAGGACCTGCCGTGGTTTTGAGAGCCAGGAACTCGGGGAGCATCCCCCGGGGGGGTCCTGGCTCGGGTCCATCACGGGATGACGGGAGCAGCTGGGGCTGCCACCGCCTGTCTCTGCGCGGTCCCCACGCGGAACGTGCGGCGTGGGGCTCCCTTGCAGCGTGGTGGCCACGCGCTGGGAGAGAGCCCGCCACCGTCCTGGAAAACCAGAGCAAAAGCAAAGCCGGTGCTTGTCTGTGTGTCCGTCTGTGTGTCCGTCACCTCCACTGGGCCGGCGGCGAGGTCTTCGCGGGCGGGAACCCTCCGGCTTCCGTGGGTCTCCCCAGTGTCCACGCGGGTCTGGTTGGAGCCTGTCCGGGTGGCCCGAGGGATGGCCCGGAGGGGCAGGTGGCGCAGAGTTCTGGAAGCCGCCGGAGGCGCCCCGGCCCGTGTCCGGGAAGATCAGGCCGAGACAGAGAGGAAGACACAGGAAGGCTGCCGGCTTGCCCACCAGGTGAGGACAGTGGGAGTCTCATTTCTGCACACCGGCGACCTGTCCAGTACGGAGGGCTCTCCGCAGCCCACGTCCCAGAAACAAGTGTTCCGTGTCCGCCCGGTCACTTCTCTGGAGAACATGGAGATCAGCCCCTGGGTCCGTCTCCAGGGCCCCCGGGGAGTCACCTGCTTCCAGAAACATCCCTCCCAAGCCGGCGTGTTCTCCACGCACACCCTCCGTCCTGCCTCGGGCCCCCCTCAGTCCCCCCGGCCCCTGCTTCCCCTCCCCTTGGTCCTTCCTCCGGACCTGAGCCCGTGCAAGGCAATCCCCCCGCGCTCGGAGTTCTCTGGGCTCATCAACCCTCTGGGGTTGGGGTCTGGGGTGCACTCCCGGGCCCTGCAGCCGGGCAGCCCCAGACCCCGCGGACCCCGCTGACCACTAACAATGGGCACTTAATTTCCCCCTTCAAACCTGTTTCTCATCTCGAGTTTCTTTTTGGGAGAAAGCCCCAAAGCCGCCGGTTTGCTTTTCCTTCCCACCTGCTACGGACGAGCCATCACAGCTCCTCACATCTGTATAGTTCACACACACACCCGTGTATGCATGTATGACGCATGTATGTATCTATAAACACGCCTTATACACACTCCCACGCATGGGGAAAATATCAGAAAGACTCACACTAAATAGTAAAACTGCTTGTTTCTACCCAGTGGGATCATGGGCAGCTTCTCATCGCTCCTTATTGTTCAAAGGTATCCAATAAACATACATGTATCCTCTCCATGATCAGAGCCTCCCGTGATCACTGTTTGTTCAATAAGCAGTTGAAAGAAAACGGGGCCCCCCAGGAGGCTGGCCATCGACAATGTTTCCCAGACCTTCAGAATGAACTTTCTGGTGCCCATTTAGCACCACGACGGGCAGAAAGGGAGACTCCAGCCCTGGGACGTGTTAAAATCCCTTTCACAGCCCTCACAGGGACCCTGCAAGTGAGGAAGCCGTGTTCTTCATCCTTCCTGCAAGCTGGGTAATGACGATCGCTCATTCAGCAAACCCGGGGCTGCAGGAAAAACAGCTTCCCTTTGGGGGCGGGCGGTGCTGAGATGCCCAAAGGAAAAGCCCTTGGGCCCCAGGCAGGCGAGCTTTGGGAATAAATACATTTGAATGCATGCGGGGGGATTAAAACTTTGAAATAGCAAGAGGAGAGTTACCTGGGGCTGCAATTAGGCAGCTTTGCCCCTGTGAACGCTGAGGCTGTTTTCGGTTTTCTCCATCGGCCTGAGGACGGCAGCTGCTGGTGGGTGGTGGTGGCAGGGCAAGGCGTTCGGGTTCAAGTCAGCTCCCTTCGCGGACCCGCACCCCAGGCTCCCGGCCGGGTCTCGGCCACACTCGAGCTCAACAATCAGATGCACGTTTGTGTTTTTGTCTCACTAAATAGTCACCGAAAGCTTTTAAACTAAACTAAAAGTATCCTTATCGCTTCCAAAGCGAGCAGCTTTAAAAATGCCCAGGAAGCTCAGACCTCCCTGCTCCTTCCCCCCTGCCGTTCCCTCCTCACCGTGGCCCTGTTTGCGGTCCGTGTAGGTCTTTTACTTGCATTTCGTGGATTGGCACGCCTGGGTCACAGCCCCGCACGCACCTGTATGGAATATGCAAATGTGGGACGCACCACGTCTACAGTGAAGGAAACCGCTTTGCTTTTTTTTTTTTTTTGTAGTTATCAGTTAGGGACATTTTACCAGAGCACGAGGTAAAGATCTATCTTGTTGTTTCTCAGTGACTGCACACCTTCCACCCTTTGGATGAGCCATGGCGCTCTCCGTTCACCCCTTCATCGCATATTTACGGAGCATGTGACATATACCGAGTCCTGTGAATAAAGAGTAAAAGACGTATACCAATGGGATTATTTAATGGAATTTACTAAGTAGATTATTATTATTTTTAATTAATTTGACAGAGAGCAAGCCTAAGTAGGGAGAGAGGCAGGCAGGGGGGAAGGGAGAAGCAGCCAGAGGGAGAGGCAGGCTCCCCGCCAAGCCTGGAAGCCCATGCAGGGCTCAGCTGGGGGCCCGATTCAGGGCTCGACATCACCTGACCCGAAGGCAGACGCTTAACAACTGAGCCACCCAGGTGCCCCTAATAAGTAGATTCGCAATCTCATGGAAATGCATTTCTTGAAAGAGGCATACAACCTAGGTGAATCTCAAACTCAAAATTCTCGAAAGAAACCGCATCCAAAAGAGGACATGCTAGCTGAATGATTCCATTTATTTAAGATTCTCAAAGATGTAAACTAATCTGCATGATGCAAAGGGGCCTAGCAGCCACCTGGGCCGGAGGGAGAGAGGCCCGACAGGCTCGGGGGTGATTTGGGGGAGGATGGAAACGGTTATCCCGGATGCGATGTGTCTTCACGGGTCTGTGCGCACATCGAAACGCATTGAACCATAAACTGATAATATATGCAGTTTATTGTACCTCAATTAAACCTAAATAAAATCGTAATATATATGTGTGTATATATATGTAGAGAGAGACAGACAGGGAGAGAGTCTTAAGCAGGCTGTGAGCACAACTGATCTCACAATCCCTTGCCAGAATCAAGAGTTGGATGCTTAACCAACTTAGCCACCCAGTTCCTCCCCGCAAAAGATATTTTTAAAGATTTTGTTTATTTATTTATTTGAGAGAGAGTGGGAGCATGAGCAGGGGAGGAGCAGAGGGAGACGGACAAGCAGACTCCACACTGAACACGGAGCCTTATGTGGGGCTCGATCCCACAAACCCAAGATCATGACCTGAGCTGAAATCAAGAGTCAGATGCTTGGGGCGCCTGGGTGGCTCAGTGGGTTAAGCATCTGCCTTGGGCTCAGCTCATGATCTCAGGGTCCTGGGACTGGGCTCCTTGCTCAGTGGGGAGCCTGCTTCTCCCTCTGCCCCCTTCCCCCTTGTGTGTGCACACGTCCACTCTCTCAAATAAATAAAATCTTTAAAAAAATTATTTCTGATACTAGGAGAAATAAGATAGTAGCTTAGCAGTTTATCCTAGAATGTGTTACAATTACAAGTGTGTAAAATGACGATAATTTCGGTCTCATAAAACTGCATAAATAAATAAAACAGGTTATAATCTAATTAGAAGATCCTTATTAGTAATCACAATTTTATCTCTGTGTAATATGTCGAGGTTAATAAAAACAGTTTGTATAGCAAGTATTTCAAGATGAGATTTTTCTCAAGTTGTTATTTACATTCCGGTTAGAGAAAGGACAGGGTCACGCTGGTTTCGGGAGCAGAATTCAGCGATGCGTCGCGTCCCTGCAACGCCAGGGCTCCTCGCCGGCGCCATCCTAGTGCCCATCCCCCTCCAGTCCGCCCTCCCCCCT
>LNAC01001079.1:356529-377555 GCA_002007465.1 Ailurus styani
CCCCCCCCCCCCCCCCCCCGCTCTGATCAGCTGGTCTGGTTTACTTAGTTCAGGGTGGGGCTGCGACAGGATTTTTTTTTTTAAGCACCCAGGAGATACAGAATATTATTCAGCCTTAAAAGGAAGAGAGTCCTATCAGCCCCTTGAGGACGTTATGCTAAGGGAGATAATCCAGACACAAAGGGGCAGATGTAGGGATTGAAGACAGCAAGCGGGGCCTGGGGCCTGCGGTGGGGTCCTGGGGAGTGGTCCTTGAACACGGGCAAGAGGAAAAGCCCTCTGGGATGGGATGGGGGGGTGACGGCTGCACAGCATCAATGTCCCTTATGCTACCGACTGGACGGTTAAACACGGTTTCGATGGTCAGTTTCGGGGGCGCCTGGGTGGCTCAGTTGGTTACGCATCTGACTCTTGGTTTCGGGTCAGGTCCTGACCTCGGGGTGCTGGGATTGAGCCTCAAGTCGGGCTCTGCATTCGGTGTGGGTCTGCTTCTCCCTCTCCCTCTGACCCTCCCTCTGCCGGCGTGCTCTCCCTCTAAAATAAATAAATACATCTTTAAAAAAAAGAAAGTTGGTAAATTTCATGTTACATGTATTTGTCACAATTTAAAGGTTTTTTTACTTAAATTTTTTAAGGTTTTATGTTTAAGTAATCTCTACGTCCAACGTGAGGCTCAAACTCACAACCCTGAGATCAAGACTCGCGTGCTTCACGGACTGAGCCGGTCAGGTGCCCCTTAATTAAATATTTTTAAGATACCAGGTTGGGAAGCTTGATTAAGGGGAGGGACCACAGCCCTTCCCTTTACGCACATGTGTCCCTCACCTGATCTCTGGGCCCCGGCCACCGTCTCTGCTTGTTAGGATTCGGTCATTCCTCACAGGGCACGTGGAGGGAGGTTTGCAACTGGAAGGAAATCCCTGTCCAAGGACCTTTTCCAAGGACCCACTCCCCTTCCCCATCCCCCTGCAGGGGAGGTGTGGGGACAGCTCTGGTCCAGCTTCCCGCTCACTCTGCATACAGCCTGGGAAGGAAAGGCCAGTGCAGTGAGCGGCCCTTGGTGGCCCGAGCTGTGCAGCCGGGGGGCGGGGGTGCAGCTGAGCTGTGCTGAGAGGCTGAGCAGAGCCCTCTCCGCCAGCATCAGCCCTTTCCTTCCCGAGCCGGGGGCAGGAGTGAGGAGTGATGTCTAGGCCTGGCACTCTGACCTCACAGCCGCTCTGGGGCAGGGCCCTGCGTCGCGGACCGTCGGGTGCCCTTGGCCCTCCGGGAAGGAGGCTACCCTGGCTTATGACTGTCAGCAGGTGAACATTCCAGATGCCCAGCCGAATGTGAATTCCAGCTAAGCCACAATGTTTAGCATAAGTATGTCCCCTGCAACATTCGGGATATACAAGGGCGTTTGGATTGAAGATGAACAGTGGGAATTCTCGCAGTGTGAACAGACTGCGATGTGAGCCCGTGTCGCCGACGTCAGGATCAGCCCTCTGCAGGGCTCCAGGCCCCTCAGCAGGGGTGCAGTTCCAGCACCCGGACGAGACCCCGATCCCTTCCCCTCACCTCCCACCTCACCTTCCCCCCTCACCTCCGCTCCAGACTTGCCATCTGCCCGGGGCCACAAGGCTCATTTCAATACGGCCTCTACTTATGTTTCGTCCATTTTCCAAAACAAGGCTAGTTGCCCCCCCCCCACCCCTGCAGCCGCGCCTCAGCCGCCAGGCCCCAGACCTAACCTGACTCTGGCTCTCCCCTATGGCAATGCGCCGTTGCCTCCAGCTCCTGAAAAGTCTTCTCCGAGGAAAATTCCCTCCCCCTCAGCCTCCTCCGAATGTCCTTCAGGTGGTCACCGTCACTCCGTCACAGTCACTCCCCGGAGGGCTGTGCTCCGGACGTTGTAGTGTTACCATATCCTCGGATGTTTCCATGCCCGGTGCTCTCGGCCCCGCGACCTTCTCTCCACCCTCTGCCACACACTGCGTGAACCCACATCCGTGAATTCGTCACCCCAATAACCACAGAGCCTCCGCCGTCTTTAACCCCACTCCACTCTGTCCTCTCCCTGTCTCGGTCACCGGGACCAGCAATCCGTCGAACCCCAGAGCTCTGCCCTAAGACCCCTTCTCTGCTCTACTCACCATCAAGCGCCGACAGTGCTCCAAATCACACACCCACTCTGCACCTCTCCTCCGAGCCCCAAGGTGCACACCCAACTCCCTTCCCCGCCCCAGCTCAAAGCCAGGAGGCGTCGCAAGCTTGTCCCAGATCCAGCCCCTGCTCTCCCTCCAGATCCTGACCCCTGCATGCTTCCCATAACCTTCAAGGGCAGCCCCCTCCCTCCGTTTGCTGAGACTGAAAAGTAGGGGCTCATCCTGGACTGCTTGCTCAAATCCCACGGCAAGTCCGCTGGGAAGTCCTAGCAGCTCTGCCTCGAACTGCATCCAGACGTGCCTGCCTCTCACCACCTTCTGGGATTAGAGCAGCCCGGGTGGGCTCTCCTCCCAAAGTTGGTCAGAGGCTCCTTGACCTGGTCCGGTGCCCCTGCTCTCAAACCGTGTCCCCACTGTGCCCCTGTGGACGCGTTTGTCTGGCTTCTCCCTTCGTGACATCCTCAAAGGCAGGCCCAGGCGGACCCAGGCGGCTCTGCTTTTGTCCCTGAGACTTGATGTCGCCTCTGTCCTCTCCTTCTGCAGTTTGAAGTTGCTGAGCACGGGGCGCCTGGGTGGCTCAGTCAGTAAGCCTCTGCCTTCGGCTCAGGTCATGATCCCAGGGTCCTGGGACAGAGCCCCGCATCGGGCTCCCTGCTCAGCTGGGAACCTGCTTCTCTCTCTGCCTGCCCCTCCCCCTACTTGTGATTTCTCTCTCTCTCTCTCTGACAAATGAATAAAATCTTTAAAAAAAAAAAATAAAGTTGCTAAGGGCTTAAAATGAGATTTGATATTAGATCGCCTGTGGCCGGAGATCCAGGAATGTCAGAATCCCGCGCAAGCGACCCCGCCGCATGGTTCAGGGAGGTGGTGAAGCATCCCTCCCCCACCCAGAGACCAGGCTTCATGGCCCCAGATGGCAGAGCCCTCCCGCCAGCCCCACACTGCCTCCTTCTGGACCGTTCTGTGAGCGCAGAATCAATGTGTTTCTAGTTTGCTCTCTTGCATGGGGGGGCGGATCTTTGTGACGGCAGCTTGGCCGTGATGAATGTCCCGGATAATGAGACCCGAGCCCTGACTACCACGCAGGCTCTGGGTCAACCGGCTGACCCCAGCCTCCTACCCACAGTCATTGAGGCACCAGACACGTGAGCCCCAGATCGGTCCAAACACAAAAGGCATTAACAGGGATCAAGGGAGGCATCCTGTAATGATAAAAAGATTCCTCCAGAAATTTAGAAAACTTACAAACTTACACGAGGGCAAAACATAGCTTCAAAATATGTAAAAGTCTGGGCGCCTGGGTGGCTCAGTGGGTTGAAGCCTCTGCTTTCGGCTCAGGTCATGATCTCAGCGTCCTGGGATCGAGGCCCGCATCGGGCTCTCTGCTCGGCGGGGAGCCTGCTTCCTCCTCTCTCCTCTCTCTCTGCCTGCCTCTCTGCCTACTTGTGATCTCTCTCTCTGTGTCAAATGAATAAATAAAATCTTCGAAATATGTAAAAGTTTGACAATGAATGGACTAATGAACAGAGAGTAGGTCAGGCATCCGAATATGGGCGGCGGGCGGAAACGGGAATTGTGATCAGGACTTCTCATGAGATAATCCGAGATCCATCGTCTCCAACAGGATGCAGTCTCCCGACCCCAGCCCTGGCCCTCTCAGCCGCGACCTGGCTGCCGCCACCCGTTCCCGTGCTAACACAAGAAATCATGGCTTATTTGAAAAGAAATGTTTTATTCTGTGCGCTCTGCTCCCGCGTACCTCTCCCCTCCCAGCTGGAGGACGCCCGGCCGGCGTGCGGGGATGAGGGAAGGCAAGCCAGGCGCCCAGCAGAGTCTTTTTGAGTCAAGACATCGCAGACCCTTAGAGGCAAATGGGATATTCATGTCACATTAGCCGACAGCTCGTGTTATGATTGGGGTGATTCCAAAGAAGACAGCGACTTCACACGGACGCCAGAAATACTCCCTCATTGCCCCGAATCTCTTACGTGGCCCCAGAGTTGACCCTTGACTTTGTGAACGACGCTTTCTACTTATGCCAAGGATGAATCACTGAAACCTAAGACAGTCTGGCGACTTTTAAGAAAATCCTCCCAACGCTCCACAAATTTTCTGTACGCGGTTTAGGGCCTTAATCTCAGGATCTGCGCCTCCGTGGAGGGAGCTAGACGGGCGGGGGGTAGGAGGAGCTGGAGAGAAGGACACCGAGCAGAGGTCCGGAGAAGTTTAGGGCCGCCGGGCATCTCCCTCTCTGGGGGCTTTCCCGCGGAACTTGCCCAGATCTGTGGGAGAGAAAGAGGCGAATTTGGAAAGGTTAAGCTCGCCGCCACCACCCAAACCAGTCCAGGCCGGAAATGGACCCGGGGAGGAAGATAGCTGTGGTTCATCCTATGTCCACTTCCCTTCCCTGTTCTCTCTCCCTCTCTTCTTCTTGCTCTTCCTCCCTTACTTGGCATCTACCCACGTTTCCCTTTTCCGCCCCATTTAAGATGGGACGTGGTGGTGGTGATGAGTGTTTTCAAGAGCCAGAGCGTAGCCAAGGTTGGCGTGGGGCTTGATGAACTCAGAAGGTGTGTCACCTCCAACACGGTAGATGTCCAGCCCGTCTTTCCAGATGGGTGAGTGGAGCTGGCATGAAAGCCCGGTGTTCGTTTCCAAAAACAGGGTGAGAGCTGAAGGAGGTGGAACTGGGGTGAAGATGCAGCTGGAGGGAGGCAGGCGACACTGACTTAGGTCACAGTTGGGTGGGAAGCCTGCCCTTGGATAGTTCGACTCGTGCCAACTTTAGCACACATTTTCCAGGAATCTACTGTGGATCATTCATTGCGCGTAGGCTGTGAGCCCGTCAAAGGAGGTCCCTACACACGGGGAGGTTAGATTTTACCGGGAGAAGACAGAGAGAACAAGCAGATGAGCACAGGATGCAAAGAAGACACACTTGCAGACAGAGATCACGACGAAAATTGGACGGGATGACAAGAACAGAGGAAAGGGAGGTTGGCGTCAGATAAATGGTCAGGGAGAGACCCCAAGGCGGGGGCGCTGGCCACAGCGATTTCTGGATGACGTGAAGGGTCTCGCCGCGCAAAGCTCTAGAAACAGAACGTTCGAGACTGAGGCCTCGGCTGCGGCAAAGACCCTCAGGTGGGAGGGACTCGGTGGTGTGAGAAAGCCAGAATTCAGAGCGGGAGCAGAGCGTGCCTGAGCGTGAGTCGAGACGGGCCCGGGGCCAGAGTGAGCTCAGACGCTGCTAACAGAGACCGAGGTCGGGCCTGGGAGCAAGGGGCTGCGGTCGGTGCTGCAGCTAAAGCCTGGGGGGCTGATGGCAGGGAGACCAAGGCTTGGGAGCGGGGTCGTCACGGCCGCGGCCGGTTGTGTGCAAACAGCTGGGATGGGCCGGGAGGTGCGCGTGGGGCCGGGAGGTGGGGTGCAGCGGAAACGCGCGGTCAAGGCCAGCGTGGGCGCTCGGAGTCGGCCCTCGAGGCCGAGCACGCTCCTGACCCGGGTCCTGTGTGTTCCCTCCGGTCTCAAGCGCTCACCTGCAGTCTCTGGTTTGGCAAAGGTCTCCCTCAGGCTCCTCCTGGCGGCCCGCGGGGGGCGGGCGTGGGGGAGCCCACCTGGAAACAAAGCCGCAAGTCCTTAGGCCTCCCCGCCACGCGGATCGGTGCTTCGTACCACGCAGCGTGGCCGTGGTCCCCTTGCTTCCTGGGCACTCGGGGCACCTAGGGGTTCTCATCCTGGGTCAGTCTGCCCTCCCCGCCCCCCCGGAGATATCTGGTAACGTGCGGGGACATCTGTCGTTGTCACACTCGGAGACGCCACGGCCACGTCATGGGTGGAGGCCAGGGAGCCGCTAAACATCCTGCACGTGAACGGCCCACAGCACCCGTGATGGGCACCCCTGAGCACCCGAGGGTGGGAAACCCGCCTCGGACACATCACGTGGCCTGGCAGGGACAACAGTGGGGAGATTTGGGTCAGGTCCCAGGCTGCACCCCGTGATTCTTTCCCTTGAGATGTGGACAGGAAGGAGAGGGAGTCTCAGACACGTCGCGTGGCCGGGAATGGCCCTTCCCCACGCTCCCCCGACCAGCACGTGGCAGAGCGAGGGACGGAGACCACGGTGGCCGGTGGCCGAGCAGCGGGTGATGGAGACGGACCCCACGCGCACTCACCAATGGCCTTCCACAGGTCTAGGACCTCCAGCGCTGTCTTCCTCCGGCCGCGGTCCGCGCCCTGGGGAAGGTGGAGCACTGGGGAGGGGAGGGCAGAGCAGGGCCGTGGTCTGGGACATGCCGCAGGAGCCCAGGGAATCCAGCCACCCCCCAACCCCGCTCCCTGCACAGAGCACGGCCACCACGTCCGTGGGACGGCCAGCCTTGCGAGCATCCGTACGGCCATGCGAGGAGGCTGCGGCTCTGAGAAGTCACGCCAGTCGCCCAACGTCACCCCCCGGCTAAGTGGCAGCCCTGCGAGCCAAGCCCGCCTACGTCTGGGCCCGAACCCCAGGTCCTCGCTGCTCTGCCACGCGCTCCCGGGAGCCTGGCGCACAGTGAAGACGCACTCGGGGAACCGGCGAGTCCAGGATGGAGGGGCACGAAAGAGGGGCAGGCGAGGATTCTACCACTGAACCACCCATGCAGGGGCACGAAAGAGGGGGAGTAAGCGCGGTCACGGCACCCCGCACGCGGGGCCGTTCTGACTCGGGGCGGGCGCACTCACCGGGACCCAGGAGATAGCCCACGCTGTTGAGGGCCCAGCCTCCTCGGCCCTGGACAGAGACCGAGAGCAGCACTCAGGAAGGGCGGCGGGCACCCCACGGGCCTGGGGTCACGGGGGCCGGCTGCCACTTTCCCACGGGCCTGGCAGGTGGGTTTGCTTACTGCACATTTCACTAGTGAGGAAAGTGAAGGCTTCCCAAAACGTGGCAGCTCAGAATGAAGAGAGAGGTTTAAAAACCGCTTACTTATTGTTGCAAATCAGTCACACACACACACACACACACACACACACACACACACACACACACACACGGGTTCAAACCCAGGCACCAGAGCTGGGTGGCTTCAGGCAAGTGGCTGTGTTCCCTTGACAATGACAGCGCCTAATATTTACTGTGGGTTTTCTACGGGCCCGCGTCCCGTTCTAAGCAGGACTGGCTACAGAACGGAAGGGGGCGCAGAGCAGAATGAAAATACGGGGCCCCCTGCCCACAGCCCAGCCCCCGCTCCAGGTCCTGACCCCAGGGGACAGCCCAGCCCCTGCTCCGGGTCCCAGCCCCGGGGGACAGCCCAGCCCCCCCTCCGGGTCCCGACAAGCTCCGAGAAACTTACAGGGCCTGCAGAGGACCCTGACAGCAAGCCAGGTGGCTGCACCCAAACCCAGGGCGTCTTGAGTGCCCAGCCTGGTCCTCCGGATCGGGCAGTGCGCCCGCTAACACAGCTGGCATGAAGGAACTCAGCCCTCGTGGGCTGTGATTTTACGAAGAACTCAGAGGGACAGAGACATTAATTAGGCAACTTGCCAGGAGTCGTGTAGCTAAAAAGTGACAGAACCAGGATTCCAAATCCAGCCGGGTCTCCACGGCCCACGCTCCCAACCAGGGGCTCCCAATGTGGGCCTGGGGCCAGCAGGGCCCGCGAGGGCTCGGCAGAAACCAGGGGCAGGGCCCAGGCCTTGGACAGAGCTCATCTACCTCCTTAGAGCGTGTTCACCTCCCACCCCCCGTGTCCGCCACCCACCCCACGCCCGCGCGCACCCCACCCGGGGCCAAGGCGCCCGACAGCCCGCGGCTCGCGGCTCAGCCAGGAGCACTGGAAGCAGCTCTAGGAGGCAGCGACTGGGGCCGCCGCAGGTGGGGAGGCGCCGGCAGGTCTCACCTGGGGACAGGCACAGAGCCAGGGGTGTGCGCCAGGCTGAGCAGGACGGCCAGCAGCAGGACCGGGCAGGCGCAGGGAGCCATCGGGGGGCCGGGGGGGACGCGCTGGGAGCCAGGGGACGCTGCCAAGAGAGGGTGGCGAGGGTGTTCATGCATTTTCAGCGTCATTGGGTGTAATTGCTCTACAAACAGACGGCAAGCGTTGACCCTACACCTCGGGGTGAGTCTGGATAGACGCGCACAGCCCACGGTCCCCGCTGTCCTTGCGCCGGATGTCCGTTTTAGGTCTTCGTTTCGTGACCGGGAGATCTGGCCTGGCGTCTGTCTCCCCCAGTGCTCTCGGGGGACCCCACGTGCGCACAGGGGGCGCCAGGCGCGCTGACCCTGTGGATCGGGAGAAGGGGCTCCTCGGGAAGTTTGGGTCACCCTGGCCACCTCGTCTAGTTAGGGCGGAAGCTACTTCTCTCTTCGCACTGAGGGCTTTTCGGATCTACTGTCTTGGGGCAGCTTCTGAAGACCCGCACGGCAGCGTCACCCCCGGTCGCCGGGCCGTCCCCGCGTCCCCGGCACCTCCGCGTGCTCGGCCAGCCCCCGCTCCGCTCAGCCCCCGTCCCCTCTCCTTCCCCGAGGGGCTGTGGTTCCAGATTCCACCCGGAAGTGAGGTCGTGCAGGCTTCGGCTCCATCTGTCCGGCCGCTAACCAACGGTCCAGCGCGCACTCCGGACACTTGGGAGTTGGCGCCGCTTCTGTGGCGCCGCACTCGGGACCGCGTGGACCGCAGCAGAGCCAGAGCGGTGCTTGGGGGCCAGGCCCGAAGGAAGCAGGGAGCGGCGGGTCACCGGGCAGGGGAAGGCGGCCCCCAAGAGCCCGGGCGCGCCGGGGACCCAGGCCCCAGAGCCGCAGAGGCAGTGGCCCCTCGCCGCCCTTCGGCCCGCTCCGCCCCTGCCCTGCCCATCAGCACGTCCCCGGGTCCCCCCTGCTCACTCTCCCGCTCCGCTCACCTCACCGGAGCCCGCCGCTCTCCCCGCTCTCTGGGCCCGGCTCTACTGCGGCTTTTATGCCCCCGAGGAGAAAGGAGGTGAGGTGGCAAGAGCAGAGCAGAGGGAGGGGGTCTGCCATCAGGGGGAGTCGGGACAGCGTGCCAAGGAGGGGCGTGGGAGTGAGGCTCTGCGCACGGAAGGGCTTTTATTTTTTTTATTTATTTATTTTTTATTTTTTTAAAGATTTTATTTATTCACTTGACACAGAGAGAGAGATTACAAGTAGACAGAGAGGCAGGCAGAGAGAGTGGAGAGAGGAGGAAGCAGGCTCCCTGCGGAGCAGAGAGCCCGATGCGGTCCTCGATCCCAGGACCCTGGGATCATGACCTGAGCCGAAGGCAGCGGCTTTAACCCACTGAGCCACCCAGGCGCCCACGGAAGGGCTTTTATGAGCTGGCCTGCGGGGTCAGAACGAGGACGCCGACCGCCGCCAAACGTCTCTGCTTCACCTCGGCTTCCCCTGCGGGCGCGACGCACTGCCCTTCCTCCTCCCCTTCTGCGCCCCCTCTTTGGGCCTCGTATTCAACCCCCCAGCCTGCGTACCCCACTTCCATCCATGCCCCTTCCTCTCCGCCCCTGCGGCGCGGGGCTCTCTGGTCCCTGCACGCCCTCAGGGCTCTCTTGCCGCGACCGTTGCTTCCCCGCCCTGCGCGCAGCACCTGCTCGGGTGCGTCCCAGACGCTGGCCGTCTCCCCTCCCCGGGAACAGGCTCGGCGAGGGCGGCAACGCTTCCTGCTTCTCACGACGCCTGGGGCCCCGAGCCGTTTGTTCCCCGGGGACATCTGGCCACGCCCGCAGACGTCTTTGTGCACCATGACTTGGGGGCGCTTCTGGCCCCCGGGGGGAGGAAGCCAGGGTTGCCGCCCCACATCCCGCCGCGCACAGGACGGCCCACAGCGAAGAACGGTGCAGCCCCGGATGTCCGCAGCACCGCGGCTGGGAAACCGTGCCCGAGTGCCTGCAACAGTGCCTGCAACGGTGCCTGGAACTGTCGGTATTTGTGGGGTGAACGAAAGCCTGTGTCTGTGTGTGATCTCCTCCTCTGTTCCTGGTTTTTATTTGATCTTTGTTTCAATCCCTCTTGTCCCCAGAGATCAGCAGCTTTCCAGAGGGAGGAACCCCAGAATCCAGGAGGGGCATGCACACCTGTCCTTTGCTTCCTGAAAGTCCTGGTCCTCGCCAGACATGGGGTCCCCGTCTCTACGGGGCAGAGCCTGGGGCTCATCCGTACCTTCCTGCCTTCGCCACATCTCTCCCCCACCCCCGCGGAAGGGAGCTGGCTCATCTCAATTATAAAACAAAGGCCCTCGGACAGGGGTCGAGTGAGAGCGAGACACAGGACCGCGAAGGTCCTTGCTGGCTCCCGTCTCCATTTCCGGGCCTCCGTCATTTCTCCTCTGGAGGAGAAGGGGGGGAAGTGACAGGAAGGTGCAAATGGCTTTGCTGGGAAAGATGGGTGGTGCGCGCAGGGGACCGAGGGAAGGACCGACAAAGCTGGAGGCCCAGAGATGGTTACCTGGAGACCGATGGAGAGTCGGAGGAAAGAGAATCACCAGTCCTCGCTTCCTTACGTAACCCACTCTGGAAAAATAAATGAAGGGAGCCCAACCTCATGCCGAGAAAAAAAATTAAGGTGTGCAAAAAATGCTGCTTTCTTCGCATTTCTGTGACTGAGCCTGTCGTCTGTCTTGAGCCCGGATCCCTCTTGCTAGTTTGGAACGTGGACACTGTGGTCCCCATCCGATGCTTATTTGGTCCTATGGGTGAGGACTCTGCTGGGTTTTAGCTAAATAGCCACAGTTCTTGTACGTGTTCCAATGTTATGGGGGATGCTCACACATCCCTGCCCCGGAGGGGACGGCAGGAGACTGGGGTTGAAGCTTATCCTTCCTCCTTCCCTCTTCTTTCCTTCCAAAGATGGGTATTAAGAACCTGAACGTACGGGGTCCCTGTCCACAATCCAATGAGCCAATGACTCAACTTTTCTGGCCACTGAGAGCAGGAAAGATATTTGTTGGGGGTTCTGGGGGAAAAACAATTTCTTCCTTTTTTAAAACTTTTTATTTTCCAACAATTTTAGCCTTACAGGAAGATTGTCCAAATAATTCCCCGATACTCAGATTCCCCAAATGTTTACATTTTCTGCATCGGACGTTGTGATCCTACCTTCATCTTTCTCCTCTCCACAGACGCTCATATAAATATTCTGACTGTTTGAGAGTAAGTTGCAAACCTTATGCCCCCTCGCCCCTAAATTCTTCCACGCATCTTCCTAAAAACAGGGGCAGTCTCTAATATGACCACCATAAGATTATCACCGTTGTAAAATGAATGTCGACACCACCCTGATATCGAAGCTACAGACCTTCTTAACACGTCACCCATTGTCCCAACAGCAATTATCCTTTTTTGCAAAAGAAAACAAACAAAAATCTAAAGAAACACCCCCACTCTACGCCTCTTCAGTGCCCTTTACAACTAGATTGTCTCTACTTTCTCTTTCACGACCTTGATGTTTTCCTTGGCACTTTTAAGAGGACTGGTGAGCTGTTCTGTGGCTTGCTTCTCAATTTGGGTTCGTCTGACACTGTCTCACTGATTAGGAGTGGGTTATGCACGCTGGGCAGGAAAGCCACAGACGTGGTCGGGATGGTGGTGTGTATATGACGTCTTCCTCCTCCCGGGTGGGTCCCGCCACGGGAGCCACGGGAGCCACGGGAGCCACAGCAGCTCTTCCTGCTCTTGGTGGGGTGAACTTTCACCACCTGATTAAGGTGGCGTTGGCCAGACATCTCACCGCAAAGTTACTTTTGTCCCTCCGTAACTGGTGTCTTTGGGGAGATACTTTGAGCCTATGTAAGTGTAGTTTCAGTCTTTTGAGAGATTTCCGGAAGCACATCTCTTGATAGATATGTGTTCCCCTGTGGGTCTTCCTTAAAAAGAAGCCCAAAGCCCCAGGAGGTGTTCTGTCGCCACCGCCACCTCGAGAGGGCGTGAAATGCAGGCCTGACACTGAAGCCCAGAAGGCAGGATGGGAAGACAGAGAGACCGCATCAGGGAAACCCACACAGATCTGAAAGCTCACCCGGTTCCTGCACCTCCAACCCTCTGGTGCTACACTGTCACTAAGCCACGGTGAGTTGGAGTTTTAAAAGAACAGCTTCATGGAGGTATACCAGATGTACAAAGGACTGCGTGTACTGATGAGTTTGGACTCGGGCAATCACCCATAGCGCCATCACCAAATTCCAGGTGACAGACATACCCAGCACCTCCCGGAGTCTCCTGTGTCTCTTTGGATTGGGGTGTGTGTGTGTATGTGTGGGTGTAAGAACACGTAACGTGAAATCGGCCACCTTGACAAATGGCGATGTGGGCGAGGCTGTGGTCCAGCGGATCTGCAGAACCCAGCATCTGGCACCACAGGTTGACTTCCCCAACCACGAGGGTGTGCAACTAGATCAACTGGAGACTTCACGAACACGTGGAAATGAAACAACAGCCAACGGGGCAGAGAAGAAATCGAAAGGGGAATCAGAAAATGTCTCAAGTTAGGCGAGATGAGTTGGATTTCTAGAATCTTCAGTGAACATTTGCTGAGCGACTACACCTCCCTCCTCCGCCCTCTGTCCCCAGTTGTCACCGGGTGGCTCACGTGCCAAAGGCGGCCCGGCCTCGGTGCTCTCCTCTGAAGGGGGGCAGAACGCGGGCTTTGGTGATTATGAGCTGCAGGCAATTGAAAAAGAGCAAATGCAGGGAGAGGTTTCCCCCACCCGCACTCTCCCCACTCATTCCGCTTCTGCTGGAACACCCATTAGCATCCGAACGACACGTCTGCCCACCCCACTTGTTTTCCATCAAGTACTTGAAGAAATGAGGGGGACGATTCAGCCTGCCCCCAACGAATAACATATTTTAAGTGTCTAAGGGATGAGGTTGTGAACTGAGAGACAGAGTTGAGAAAAAATAGAGAATTAGAGATGATGGATGATTGAGATATTGATAGATATAGATAGATAAGTAGATAGATAGATATAGATAGAAAGATAGATAAGTAGATAGATAGATAGATAGATAGATAGATAGATAGATAGATAGATAGAAACGAAAGGTAACTGGGAGTTATCTAGCTAAGCAACAATATAGTGCCTGAATTGTAACTTCCTCACCGAGTTTTGTGATTAAGTGCCTTAATATTTAAAGTAGCTAGAACAGTTCCTGCTACTTAGGGAATACTCAGAAATGGGAGACATGGCTAGGTAGCTACATAGTTAGGTAGCTACAGGGTGGGTGGCTAGACGGACAGATAAAATGGACAGACAGAAAGAAAAAGACACAGAGGGTCAGAGAGAATATCTGCATCTACGATTGGATTCATGCTCCTCCTCAGAGTTCAGGGAATGGAACAAACGTTTGCAGAGCATTGCTAAGTGGATGATAAAAGTGACAGCTTCCGTATCAGACCTTCATTCTATGCCAGGGACTGTGCTGGCATCTTTACATGGATCATCTAATCTGAGAAACGACCCTATAAAATGCGTACTAGGTGATCTTATTTTAGATGGGAAATGTAGGTTTTGAGAGTAACATGCCCAGGATCACACCTGTCCCAGGGGACAGGGGCTTCGACCACATACTGGCTGGCTGGGTCTTTGGCTAGTACCCCTTACCACTCCACACTCATGGATTCAATCCTAGGAAGCAGGCAATGAGCATCACAGAACATAAATATTCCTACACATATCTGATTAATTCTTCTTTTCTAAATTTATTTTTGAGAGAGAGCGTGCGTGAGCAGCAGGGAGGGACAGAGGGAGAGAATCTTAAGCAGACTCCCTGCCGAGCATGGAGCCTGATGCAGGGCTCAATCCCATGACCCTGAGATCATGACCTGAGGAGAAATCAGGAATCGGACGCTCAACTGACTGAACCACCCAGGCGCCCCATGTCTGGTTAATTCTTTGGTCTCCAATTCTAGAAGAAAGGTAACTCAGTGAAAAGTTATACACATTTTGAGGTTCTTGATGTATATTTCCAAGTTGTCTTTCAGTGAGAGCACGAGTCTGTGGTTCCACCAGCACCAGGGAGAGTGCCCATCTCATCCCAGAGTTACAACTGCGGGAGGTGGGGGGTGGGGGGTAGATTACCGAGAGCTTTGGGCAGCATGAACCTCTGGTATTGCAGGATTAAGACCTACCTGAATTACTGACCCAGGGTTCATCGAAGAATGCTCAGATTTTCAAAGGGGGTTGGCTGGTGAGGGCTGGACTCATGACACCAGAAAGATTAAGATTCTGAAATGACAGGATAGGAATCTGTGATCAGGAACGGGAATTTCGGAGCCAACCCCCCTAAGAACGTTTCTGTGCAAAGCCGAGGAGAGCCAGAATGGAGTGGGACCAGTGATCATCATGGTGTCAAGGGCAGCGGGCGTAAGCCACCACTGATGCCTACACAGGCACAGACTCGGGTGGTGTGGCTGACTCATGGGCCAGAGTCACCAGAGGCGACCAACAAAGGCAGGAATGGGGAAAAGTGGAAAAGCATATGAGTAGATATCAAGTTGTGAAAAATTTTAGGAGTGTGCAAAAGATGTGTTGGCTTCCCTTGTTTCTGAATTGGAGGGTGTGTGGAAAATGGTACGGGGTGGTTGTGTGGAAGAGGACGGACTCCCTCGTGTTAGTGGGGTCGGCTGTATCTCTCTAGCTTCTGCTTTCCTTGTAGGGGCATGGATAATATCAGTGGAATTGAAAATGGACAGAGAGAGCTGCTGTTGGTTCTGCCTGGAATGCTCCTGCATTCTTCCTCCACAGTCTGCAACACAGTAGACCGAGAAATAGGGTGAAGAAAATAAAATGAGCTAAAAGATGATAAAGAATATGGGGCAAGACCTTGACATGGCCATGGCAGGCTGTGTCTTCCTTGTTAATAACTCTGGTTACCATGATGGTTTGAGGTGAAATACGGAGGGATCGTTACATGTTATTAAGGAGAAAGGGATTTCTTTCTAAATATGCATGTCTTCGAATTTTACCCCTTTTGAGTTAAGAGGGCTCTACAAATCCATGCTCACCTCCTATGCTGTCCAGCAATTTGGCATTCATAAAACTCTCCTGAGGTCCAATTTAGACTGATGTTTGTCTTTTCAATCTTACCAAAGAAATCCCTTCACATAGGTAAAAATGGGTTTAGGGGAGTCCGGTCGAATACCTCTTCCTTCCTGGAGCTCAGCTTTACGCAATCACCTCTGTCCATTGTGCTGAATTATTCAGTGCCCCTCAACCAGTTCTTCATTATCTTGGACCCAAATTAAGGGATTACAATTAATCTTCTAAAGGATACAGGCATGCTCTCACTTGGGGTTGGAAACTTTCTTATTTTTAAGATTTTATTTTTATTTATTTGAGAGAAAGAGAGCACATGTGAGCAGGGGAAGGGGCAAAGGGAGAGGAGGAGCAGACTCCCCACTGAACACGGAGCCTAACTTGGGGCTCAGTCTCACAACCCGAAAATCATGACCTGAGCGGAAAATCAAGAGTCAGATGCCCAGGGGCGCCTGGGTGGCTCAGCGGGTTAAAGCCTCTGCCTTCGGCTCAGGTCATGATCTCAGGGTTCTGGGATCGAGGCCCGCATCGGGCTCTCTGCTCAGCGGGGAGCCTGCTTCCTCCTCTCTCTCTGCCTGCNCAGGGTCCTGGGATCGAGGCCCGCATCGGGCTCTCTGCTCAGCGGGGAGCCTGCTTCCTCCTCTCTCTCTGCCTGCCTCTCTGCCTGCTTGTGATCTCTCTCTGTCAAATAAATAAATAAAATCTTTAAAAAAAAAAAAAGAGTCAGATGCCCAATCGACTGAGCCACCCAGGCGCCCCATGAGGTTGGGAACTTGGCTTAGGATTAAGAGCCCACTCCCTTTCCTGCTCATAACTCAAAGGTCAGTGTTGTTCCAATACCTCCAGGTTCTCCACTCCTATGTCCACTTCATCCTACCCCCATGGCCCGGAAAGAAACCTAACTCTCTCCGACATCCTCACATCTCACTTTCCGGCCATGAAGTTGTGATAGAGTCACACTCCATTGCTTCACTGGTAAACTGAGGACCCAGATCAGATGTTGCAAAGGGGTAGCCCCGACCAGACCCCCGGACATGCTTTGGGTGCATCGGCTTGTCTGCTTTTATGGGTTTTTTTTTCCATCTGATTTGGTTCTTCTGCAGTATTTTTGAAGAATTGCAGGC
This sequence comes from Ailurus styani, assembly GCA_002007465.1. NCBI lineage: Eukaryota > Metazoa > Chordata > Mammalia > Carnivora > Ailuridae > Ailurus > Ailurus styani. Next base: position 372,820 of record LNAC01001079.1, read on the forward strand.
TGAGTCACCGGTGTGTAGAGTTCAGGAATTTCACATAAAGATCTGGATCGCTGGCTTCTCTCGATGTGTTGGAGGTCTGTAAACACTGGGTCCACGTCTCCAACTGGTAGCCACCAGCTGAGGCTGAGGAGGAGCTTTTGATAGAGTGTGTTCTTTCCAGCTCACCACAGACCTCACCAGTCCCTAGTGTGTACCCCAAGCGCCATCACCTGTTTCTGCAAGCTCTTTGGCCCCTGTTATGTCATTTGGAACCCCCTGCCCTAGATGCTCAAGATTAAAAGGTGAATCTGAGACTTTCCCTTGGGCTCTGTGATGGGAAAGGGGCACGTGCAGTGGCTTGACCTGGCTCCCCACCCTGGGATTCAGCTCTTCCCAACGTCTCGGTGTCCTGGCGTCTCTCATTCCCTGGGCCGCTCTGTTTGTTCCGAGCGAGAAAGGGACATGGAAAGAGAGCTTCGGAACCAGATGTGCCTGGGTTTGAGTTCCAGCTTTGCCACTCCCTAAGTAGCTGTCGATTTCCCCCCATCATTTAGAAATGATTTTTCAAAAAAGAATAAAAATAATATATTCCAGGAGTTTAGTTAAAGTATTGAGACTTTGTGCATAGAGCAGGCTGGGAAGGGGCCCAGTGTGGAAAGGTGCCTTCCTCAAATATTAGAATCACACTTACAGCAATCATAGGCACTAACTGGGCTCCAAGTGATGTGCTAAGGACCTTGTGCCCCTGACCTCACTGAATCCTCCTGATAACCCCATGGGGTAGATATTACCCTTGCCGAACCAATGGCCAACACAGTGGCTCAGAGAGGTTAGGTAACTTTCCCAAGATTGCACAGATAGTAAATAACCAGATCCAAACCCAGGCACTTGGATTCTGGAGCCGACTTGCTTAACCACCATGCAGCCATGCCCCAAAATACTACTAAGCTCCGTTTGCGTGACTGGCGAAGAGGGAACATGGTTGGATCCAAGGTTACCAGTAAGGGCATGAAAGGTACCAGTGAGGACTGTTCTTTTCCCAGAAGGGGTTCACCCTCACCTGCATCTTACCGACTCTGAGCAACGCCTCTGAGTCTCCCGCTTTCATCCTCTTCCCCCCCCTCCTCCACCCGTTTTCCACACAGCAGCCAAAATAATTGCATTTAAAATACAAACAGGATAATGCAGTGCCTGCCCCAAACCTTCCACGGGCTTCCCAGTGTGCCGAAAATATAAATAACCTCTCACATGTGCCCGGACATTCAGGACCCCCCCCACCCCCGCTCCAGCCACACTGGCTTCCTCCCAGCCCCAGGCTCTCTCTGCCCCAGGGCCTTGCATCTGGCTGTTCGCTCTCCTGTCCAGTCTTCCCCAGGCCTCACCCAAGCCCCTCTTTGCACCTTCCCGACTCCCTAGTCTCCACTCTGCCCCAAACATGTCCTGGATCATTAGTGTCTGCTCAGCTGGACAGGGACTCGTTTTGGTTCACTGCTCTTTCCACGGGCCACTCGATACCGGCTGTGGCCACGGCAGGTGCTCACTAAAGATTTCTGAACAAATGGGGAGTTTTTACCAGATGGGTTACCCTGGGGGCCTCACCTCTTCCCACATGCAAACCGTCCGCAATGTGACCCCAGGACTTCCTCATCAGGATGGGGCTTTCTCCCCATCGCGGGACACAGCCAGCCTTGCAGCGTGCTTGCTAAGAAAATACGGTGGAAGTAAGCGGTGCTGGCCTCAAGCCTCGCCCCACGAGGTCTTGTCCATCTCGGCTCTGCTGGCTCACTCTCGAAACCCTGCTGCCCTGCCGTGCGGGAAGGCCCAGGCCCGTCTGAGAATGGGCACCGCGTCCTGGGCTGGTTTTGCCTGCGGACAGCTGACTGCCGTTCACGCTGCGACCGGGAGCCGTGACGGTTTGCAGCAGGGGGCGATGAACAAGAGCAAGCAGCTCGGGGTAAGGCCTGGGCGCCTCGCCAGCAAGTACAGAGCAGAGTTGGAGTTCGCACCTGATGGCCGACTCCCTTTAGGGACAAGGGAGGGGTGAGGAGGCAGCAGCCGGGCGGAGCCCCGGGGGAAACAACTCACCCCACCGGCCCCCACGGAGCTGCTGCGTCAGGACCCCAGGAGACGAATGAAGCAGGAGGGAAACCCCCACGTGGCCGACCGGAGCCTCTGGCCGCCTGCAAGTTCCCACGGGGACCGCGACGGGCCCCGGTCTCGCTCCTCGTCGCTAAAGAAGGAAGCGGGGAAGCTGAGGCCAGTCTCCAGAACCACGAGCCAGACCTCCCGGTCCGCGGGCCGGTGGACGGCGGTGGGACCGCAGAGGAGGGGGCCCGTCACGCGGGGGCTCTGAGGTCACCGGCCTCATCAGAGGAACGGGCAGGGCACGCTGCCGGGCGTACCTGCTGGCTTCCCTTCACACGGGGGGTCCGCGACCGTCATACCCTCGCTCCCGCTGACCAGCCGAACGCGAGCTGCTGGGAGGAGGGGCGCGGGGACCGGGCCCGCGGCTGGCGGCGGGGCGTCCGAGAGCACCGGCTAAGGGCCTGCGGGACGCCTGGGGGTGCCTCGTCCACCAGCGTGAACAAAAACAGCCACACGAACTGGCTTTGTGCACCTTCACCTCCAACTCGGTGAGCGTGCTCAACGGCTCCGAACAGCGGCTGGTCGAGCACAGCCTCACTGACAAGATGAGCCCCGGGGACTGTCGCTCCACGCCCTGCTCGGTCCCGCGAGGCGGCTCCGCCGAGAGCTCTGATTCCCGAGCCCGGGCTTCTCCCCAGCGATGTCGCTGCACCCGCTCTTCCCCGCCCTCCTGCCACGGACGCTGGGGTCGCCCCCGCCGGCTGCCGCCCAAGCAACTCGGACACACCCCTGCGGCCACCGCGCGTCTGGGGGCGTCCTGTCTGCAGCAGCCCGCACCCCCGCGGCCGGCGCCATGCTTCCTACTGGGCTCGGGCGGGGTCCTTCTGTGGCAGCCGCCAGCGTCTCCCTCCTGCCCCGTCTCGGAGGGGGACTCGTCCCCCGATGGGACGCGGACGCCGGCCAGAGAGGGGCACGGAGGGGTGAGCGCCCGAGTGCCGGCCCCCACGGCTCCGCACCCCTAACCACGAGCCGGCTCGCGAGGACTCTGCGTCCTGAGGGGCACCCTCGGCAAGTCCACACTGACGAGGTGCTGTGTGTCAAGGGGCCCCCCGAGGACAGCGGGTCCGGGCAGCTTGTCAGAAGGGGCAGAGCCCCTGCAGCCAAAGCCGCGTTCGCACGGGGGGCAGGGGTGGGGAGCCCCGAGCCACGCGGGAGCTGGAGTCCCTGCGATCGCCGCGTGACGAGTGGGCGCCGGGCCAGTGCGGTCGCAGCCACTTCCCCCTCCCGTGTCTCCGTTTCCCCGCCGTGTGGTGGGGACGGCTGCGGTGAGAAACGAGACGGAGGACTGGAGGGTTTCAGCGCCGGGCAGAGGGCCTGACCCACGGGCAGGAGCAGCCTGTCCTGTCACGCGGACCCCATCCTCGGACCCCCCCGCCACGTGCTGCAGCAGCACACGCGGCTTCTCAAGCCCTTTCCTCTGCTGGACAGGAGCTGCGGCGACAGGGCGCGGGACGGGGGTGCGCGTGGGGGCTCAGGCTGCGCTCCCTGTAACGCCGGGCCTCCCACCGCCCGTCCCGCCTGTCCCACAGGGCGGGCGCGGAGACCTCGGGGCGGCCACAGGGCCCCTCGACAGACACGCGGCACTCCGAGACCACGGGCACCCGGGCCTCCCTGGCGGTCTTGGGAACCGTCCTGCCTCACAGCCGCTGGAAGGGGGAGCCAGCTCCAGCCGCAGAGGCCAGACGGCCCCGCGGGTCACCTCCCAGACTCCCTTGCGGCTAGGGCCTGGGCTGTGGCCTGGGTCTCGCAGGTCAGGTGCAGCAGCATCTTCCTAAAGAGAAAACACCAGGATTCGAGCCCCAGGATTGCGCGGAACTGAGAACAAAGCAGGTGGGGATTGGGGGAGCTGACAAGGCCGGCCAGGGTCTGCACTCCACAGTGAGGCACGCAGTTCCTCCCCCTCTGAGGGGGTCCCAGGCAGACGGCCCCCAAGCTCATACCCGATCCTCAGCAAGAGACTGGATTCTTCTCTTGGCGACATGGGTTACCCACGACTTACTGAGACTGGTATTTGGGGGTCCCCATGAATGGGTGGCCTCCCCCAATGAAGACTCTGGCAATGGACGTGGGGACCACTGCTGTTTACAGATGTGGACACCGAGACCCGGAGCGGGTGTGGCCTAAGCTCGTGCAGCCAGGAAGCCACAGGCCAAGATTAGAACCCAAGTGGGTCTGCGACAGGCCAGTCCCTCCACTGAGCATCATTCTGGCCTCTAAAGACAGCCGCGGAGACACCTGCTCCTGGCCGCCGCTGGGCTGCATGAAACCCAACGCCCGGCAGCTCCTCTCCAGGCTCAAGGACGAGGAGCTGGTGCCCGGGGCCTCCCACGCCAGGGGGAGTCGGGGGTGGGGCCTGCCTACACAGAACCCGGGACTCCGGTCGGCACCTCTCATCAATAACTTTATTGATCTCCAGATCTCCAGATCCAGATCTCCAGATGCTGGTGAACTGCAGTCTCCGCGGTGCTTCCCAGGAGCAGGCATCTCCGTCCATCACGCGCCTCCCCGCCGCAGAGAGGGGCGAGCCCAAGGAGCCCAGCAGCGGGGCCCGGTCCATCCGGTCAGAACCACCACCCCTTCCCCCACACCTGCCCCGCCGGGGAGGGGGTCTC
>LNAC01001080.1:0-31735 GCA_002007465.1 Ailurus styani
GCCTGATGATTCACAGACCTGTACCCCTTGGGCAAAGAATAAAAATAAATTAAAAAAAAAAAGAAAGAAGTACAACTATCATTATTTGCAGAAGACATGATTTTATATAGAGAAAATCCTAAAGATTCCGCCCAGAAAAACAAATTAACAGACTGTTACAATAAAGGAATTTAGTAAAGTTTCAGGGTACAAAATCAATCTGCAAAAATAGGGTTTGTTTTTCTAAACTAACAAAAAACTGTCGGAAAGTGAAATTAAGAAAATAAAACAATCCCATTTACAGTGGCTTCAAAGAGAATAAAATGCCTAGGAATAAATTTAACCAAGGAGCTGAAAGACCTATATTCTGAAAACTTAAGACACTCATGAAATAAACTGAAGACACAATAAATGGAAGATCATTCAAGGCTAATGGATTAGAAGAATTAATGTATTGTAAAAATGTCCATATTACCCAATGAAATATATAGATCCAATGCAATCCTTATCAATATGCCAATGACATTTTTCACAGAAACAGAACAATCCTAAAATATGTATGGAACCAAAAAAATCCTCAATAGCCAAAGCAGTCTTGTGAAAGATGATGTCATCATGCTCCCTAATTTCTAACTATATTACAAATCTATAGTAACCAATACAGTATGGTATTGGCTTAAAATATGAAGATCAATAGAACAGAATAGAAAGTTCAGAATAAACACAAGTATATATAGCTAATTAATTTATGATACAAAGGCAAGAATACACAGTGGGGAAAAGACAGTCTCTTCAATAAATGGTGCTGTAAAAATTGAACAGCCATATGTAAAAGAGTGAAACTGGACCACTAATTTACATCATACACAAAACTATTAGAAGAAACCATAGCTGGTAAACTCCTCATATTGCAAAGCCAATGGCAACAAAAGCAAAAGTAAAAAATATGGTACTACATCAAACTAAGAAGTTTCTGCAAAGTGAATGAAACCATCAACAAAATAGAAAGGCAACCTACTGAATGGAAGAAGACAGTTGCAAATCACACATGCAATAAGGGGTTAATATCTGAAATATATAAAAAACTCATATAGCTAAACAACACAAGAACAAAAATCCAAGTTAAAAATTAATGAGAAAAGAATCTTAATAGACATTTTCCCAAAAACATACTGATGACCAACAGACACATGAAAAGATACTTATCATTACTAAACATCAGGGAAATGCAAATCAAATCCACAATGAGATATCATATCATACTTGTGAGAATGGCTATTTTCAAAATGACAAGAAATAGCAAATATTGGTGCAGACGTCGAGAAAATGAAACCCTCATGTACTATCAGTAAGAATGTAAATCAGTGGAGAAACTATGGAAAACACTATGGAGTTTCCTCAAATTAAAAAAAAAAAAAAAGGTCACAAAGCAGAAATTCTGTTTCTGGTATTTATGACAGAAACCAGAACACCAGAACACTAATTCAAAAAGGTTCATCACAGCATTATTTACAATAGCCAATTATAAAAACAACCTAATTGTCCATTTATAGATGAATGGATAAAACAGATGTGGTATAAAACACAATGGAGTACTACTCAGTCATAAAAAGAATGAAATCTCGTCATCTCCCTCAACATGGATGGAACTTGAGAATTATTACACTAAGTGAAATAAATCAGACGAAGAAAGACAAATAACATGGCTTCACTTATATATGGAATCTAAAAAAAAAAATTAAAACAAACAACCAAAAAAAAACCATAGATAACATAGAATAGATTGGTAGTTGCCAGAGACAAATGAGGCTGGAGAGGGTGGGCAAAATACCTGAAGGGAATGAAGAGACACAAACCTCCAGTTACAAAATAAGTAAGTCATGAGGATATAATATACAGAATAGTGATTACAGTCAATAATATTTGAAAGTTGTTAAGAAATTAAATCATCACAAGGAAAAAAGTGTATAACTTTGTATGGTGACAGATGCTAAGTAGACATCGTGGTAAACATTTTGCAGTGTATATGAATGGGTAAGCATTATGTTTTACACCTGAAACTAACATAATGTTGTGTGTCAATTATACTTCAACAACAAAAGAAGGAAACTTACAGGAACACATTTCCTTAAAAGTTTTATAGAAACATTTTCCTCATGCTTTACATTATTATTTTTTCTTTTTTTTATATTTAGTATTTACTAAAATACAAAAAAGAAACATGTAGAAAATAAGATGAACTTTTATTTTTCCTTCTCCTGAAACAGCATATACTTTAGCAGTGACTTAATTTTCTCCCAAAAGGGTAAATTCACATTTTCTAAGAATTTCAATCTTTAAAAGACCACTTGAAAACATTCATTTGGCCAGAGGACTTTAATACGCAAGAGTATTGATTTTTTTAATCATTAATGATTTTACTATATAGTATTTATGAAGACTATAATGACAAAAATATATGGTCTGATTGGAAATCCCAGACTTGAGAAACCTGATGATTTTTTAAAAAACTATACCAGTCTTGCATTCATTATAAATAACCTACTTACCCAGATAAAATTTAAATTAATTTTTATTTTTTAATAAAATAATATATATATGGCATTTTAAAGGCTGAATACTACTTCACATAATTCATGTTTCATTCCACACTAAGTTTACTACTATTACTTTGCATAAATTCATTTTCACCTCTTTCATCTATTTTGTCTGCTATTTTCTGTGTGTGTATAAATAAAATATTTATGCTAATCCTTGATTTAATTTCAGGTATAATCTATGGCTTTTGTCCTTTGGGAAATAAGGACATAAGTCTTACACAACTCTCTTCTCCAACACATATACTTTATCCCCTCATATATCCAAAAGTTATTATAATTTTTGGTGAAATTCATATTCAGTGTTCATTATCATTACAAATATGTACATACTGTCTTTGACTTACCCATGTATATATTTATTACATTTACACAATTATTAGTTTTCCTATGCTCAATTATTTGTATATTTTCTTGAAGATATTGCTTCTGCAGTTTATGCCTCCTGACCCAATCTTGGCTGACTGCCTCATGAACCAACTCCATACACATATCTGTGAGAATTCCCTTTGACTTTCTCATTAGTTCACTTAGAAAATAATTACTGAGGGGCGCCTGGTTGGCTCAGTTGGTTAAGTTTCTGCCCTTGGCTCAGGTCATGATCCCAGGGTCCTGGGATCAAGACCCGCCTTGGGCTCCTGGCTCAGCAGGGAATGTGCTTCTCCCTCTCCCTCTGCCTGCTGCTCTGCCTGTGTTCTGTCTGTCTGTCTGTCTCTCTCTCTATCAAATAAATAAACAAAACCTTAAAAAAAAAAAAGAAATACTGAGCTCCAGTTATGCACCAAGCAGTAAACAAACAAACAAACAAAAAAAAAAAACAAGCAACTGTAAAAATGTCTGAAAACATGCAATAAAATTCTGTGAGGGGAAATGTAGCATAAATATATAAATGAATGTGATAGATATACTAAAAAGATGAGGTGGCTGTAAACGAAATACAAAAAAGTTACAGAGCAAGATTTTCATTAATATACATGCAAAAACCTCCAACAAACACTTATCAGCTAAAATCTAAAATGTAGACAATACATTCTAATCAAGTTAAATCTAAGAATGCAAGATTTGTTCAAGATTTGAAAATCAGCTAATTTAATACTTACAGTTAGATAGTAAAGGAGAAATAGCACATGATTTTCTTCACAAATCCAGAAAGAGCATTTGACAAAATTTAATATCCAATCATGATTAAATCTCTTAGAAGATCAGGAACAGATGGAAACTTCTTCAAACTGATAAAGGACATGACTTTAAATTATACAACTAACATCATACTTAATGGAAAAAGACAGACTGCTTTCCTCTAAAATGAGAAGCAAGCAAAATGTCTCTCCCCACCACTTATATTTTTAAGATTCTTATTTATACATTTATTTATTTGAGAGAGAGAGAGAACGAGAGAACGCACATGCATGGGTGGGGTTTAGGGACAGAGGGAAAGGGAGAAGCAGAGAGCAGGGAGCCTGACACAGGGTTGATACCAGGACCTTGGGATCATGACCTGAGCTGAAGGCAGATGCTTAACTGACTAAGCCACCCAGGTGCCCCCCCCACTTATTTTTGATGTCCTGGTTTATCCATTTTAGCCAGCAAGAAAAATAAATAAACTCTTGAAGCTGGAAAAGGAAAAATTACACTTTTATCATGTTCCATGATTTTAAATCTTAATGAATTTATGAAAGATGCCTATAACAATTAATATGTGGATTTTACAAAGCTATAGATATAAAATTATCACATAAAGTCAAATATATTAACAAGGAACCCCCATAAAATAAGACAAAATAAAACACCACAACTAACAATAGCATTATAAAGTTAGAGGTAACTTTTTAAAACATGGATAAGACCTATACAATCAAACTACAAAGCAGAAGTGAGAGAAATTAAAGACTACTTGAATAATTGCAGAGATATGTCATCTCCATGGATAGGAAGACTTAGTATTATTCATGTATCAATTCATCCCAGATTGACAGATACGATGCTATCACAACCAATACCCCAGTAGACTCTAACATTTACATAAAGATATGTAGAATGTAAAATAGGTAGTGAAAGTAAAAAAATCAGTGGAAGAGAACAAAGGACTAGTTTTAGTTATATGATTAATTTTTGACAAAAGTTTCCAGGCAATCAATAGATAAACAACAGTAATTTCAACAAATGATGTTGGGACAACATACACGGTATTAATTCACGATGAATCAGGAAACTAAATATAAAAGCTAAAGCTTTAGGGGTGCCTGGGTGGCTCAGCCAGTTAAGCATCTGTTTTGGGGTCAGGTCATGATCCCAAGGTCCAAGGATCAAAAGCCCAGCTTGTAGGGCTCCTTGCTCAGCCCTCTCCTTCTACAGCTCCCCCTGCTTGTGCCTCGCTCATGTGCTCTCTGACAAATATGTAAATAAGATAAAAAAATAGCTAAAGCTCTAAAATTTATGAGAAATTATAAAAGGATAGTTTTGTGACCTTGGATAAGGGAAGTTTCCTTAGTAAGGCATGAAAAGTAGTAAGCATTATAGAAAAAATTGATAAATTGGACATTTCTCAACAGCAGAAGACAGCATTAGGAAATAGGACACTTAACTGAGGGGGAAAAATTCTCTAATACATATATATGCTGATATGTAACATCCTCAGTATTTAATAAATATCTATAACTCAATATTAAACATACAAATGAAAAAAAATGCTTGCACAGATACTCCAAGGAGGAATATATACAGATGACCAATAAGCACAAGTAAAAACCATAAGATGAAAGTAAACTGAAACCACAACGAGATATCATTCCATACCTACTAGAACTGCTAAAATTTAAAAACCAAACAAAATCCAGGAAAAAAAACTGGCAATCTCATACATTGCTGGTGGGATTATGAAATAATATAATCATTTTTTAATAATGTGAGACATACATCTGTCCTATGACCAAGCAATTGGAGTAACAGGTATTTATAAGAAGAAAGCACATTTTCACAAAGAGATGTATACACAAATTTTCCTAGCAGCTTAATTCAGAGTAACCAATAATTTGAAATAACCCATGTGTTCATCAAGAGAATAAATACATGATACTATATTCACACAACAGAATAGACTTCATTGACAAAAACAAGTTAGTATTTGATTGACAATTTCAAAATTTTATGCTGAGCAAAAGGAGGCAGATATACCATTGATAGGAAGCTCATGACAGGCAAATCTAATATATAATGATAAATATCAGAACACTGGTCACCTCAGACTGGAGAGATGGGGGGGAAGTACTTCTTTTTAGGGGGCAGTATTATTAAGAATAAGAACAAGGAAAATTTCTGGGGTGATAGAAATGTCCTATATTTTGATGTGCTTTGGTTTATACTGGCGTGTATTTGTCAAAATTTATTGCATTATTTACTGAAAATGTGCACATTTCATGATATGTAAATTGCACTTCATTTTTAAAAGGACAAAGAAGATGAAAAAATCCAAAATAAGTCTTAGCAGAGATCCAGAGAGAAAAGACTGAATGGTGAAAAGCAATATCAAAAGACATAATAGCTTAGAATGTTTAAGAATTCATGAAGCACATCAATCCTCAGATTCAAAAAGTTCAATGAATCTCAAGCAGGATAAATAAAAAGAGGTCTACCTTAATTCACATGATTTACTGGAAAATCAGAGAAAAAGAGAAAAATCTTAAGAGCGGAGGGGAAAAGAAACTACTTATGAAGAAATGGCAATTAGATTTAAGAGTCGATTTCTTTATCTCAACGGTAGAAGCCAACATACAGTGGGAAAATGTCCTGAAAATATTTAATAGAAAATCATGGCCAAACGAAACCTGTATGCCCAATGAAACATTATGTTGAAATTAAAGCATTTAATCAAATTAGATTTAACATCAAAAGATCATCATTAAAGGGATTACTTATACTTCATGTTTCAGGAAGTAAGAAAATACTCTCGGTAAAAAGATCAGAGAATATAAATAGAAAAAATGAGCAAGAAAACTGGGTCTAAAAATGTTGAACCTTTTTCCTGTATTAAAATCTTTCTAGATGAAAAGATTTCAAACAGAACATGCATATTCTGGCACAAAATTTTATATTAACAATTGTGGTATTTTAAATGATACTCCGATTAAATAATTTTATTTTGGTTATCTATCCATATGTCTGTTAAAGCAGACAGTGTTCATTGGAAATCCAAAATATAGTTAAAATAATATCCCTCGGATATCCTAATTCTCAATATTTTTTTCCACAAAACAAAAGAAATAGCTCATGTGGAAAAAATCCTAAAGTGAATAAAGAACATTTTGTTGGAACAATAATACAGTTAAAAATTAAAGTATTTTAAACTGCATCTCTCCATTACTACATAAGTAGGGTACAGCCAATTGGCATTTCAAGTGAAGCTGAAATTTCCCGACATATTAAGTTCACTGGGTCGTGAAATATATTTGATTTCACACAATCATATTTTTCTTCCAAGGAAACATAATCTCTATTGTTTCACTTACCCTCAACCATTCAAATAGCTTATCATATGACCTTTCTTAGTTTTTATGTAACTGGAATATATTTTGGGGGCACAAACAATAAAAATAGTATAACTTTACCTTGATAACCAAGATAATATGCTGATAATGTTATGATTTCTAACTTTGCTTATAGTATAAATATTTCAGTAAGGATCAAGCTTATAGGAAGCACAAACACATATATTACTTAAGAGATTACAAATGTGGTGCTCTTTTTTGAGTTCCCAAGAACCAAACTGTAAATGCAAAAGAGCATATTTAACTTTCAAAAGTATATTTCAGAGAATTATGTAATGATATCATATTACCATTTAGTAAGAAATGAAATATTCATTATAAACTGGTTTATTGAGTACTACAATTTAAATTATTTCAATAGTTATTTAACAAATACAGTGTAAGGTGCTACCTATAAAGAGTTTATAGAACAGTGTCTTTAGTTAATTCCATTCTTGAATTTCATCATTTCCTAACACTTTATCCAAAAAGTGGTGATTTTTATTTTCCAATTCTTTATTCTCTCATATAAAAATTGGTTTTCCCTTCCTTCTTCCATGCTCAATTTTTTTTTAACTTATGTGTCCTTTTCCAACACTTTCCATCATACGCTCTGATTCTACTTGCAAGCAAATTATTCTGTATTCTCAGAATCAGAATGGCACATTTGGAAAACCCATACAAGTAATCAAAACAATAAAATCAAACATTTGTTCCAAATGCTTGATTGATCATTATTTAAACACAGATAATACAAATTACTCTATTTAAAAACATAATGTGATTTGATAGAGAGGATTATATTTATGAAAAATTACTGAAATACTTAAAGCAGTGATCTGTCATGTGGTCCCAAAGTAATGACTCCCAGAATTGACTTCCCAAGAGGCCAACTATCAACACAGAAATCACAGAACATCTTTGTTGGTGACATCTGGAAAACTGGAGATCCTCTAAGTATAACTAAAGACAAGCCAATAGCCAAATAAACATCATAATTACACAGTAGCCAACAAATGCAGCCAAACTGAATTCAACAATACATTAAAAGGATTATTCATCATGATCAAGTGGGATTTATTCCAAGGATGCAAGAGTGGTTCAATATTCTCAAATTAATCAATGTGATACATCACATTAACAAAATGAAGGATAAAAACCATATGATTATCTCAACAGATGCAGAAAAAGTACTTGACAAAATACAGTATTTGTTCATAACAAAAACACTCAACAATGTGGGTTTAGAGAAAATACACCTGAACTTGATAAAGGCCACATATGAAAAACCCACAGATAACATCATACTCAATGAAGAAGAACTGAAAACTCTGTCTCAGATTAGGAAGAAGAGAAGGATGTCCACTCTCACCACTTGCATTCAATATATTACTGGAAGTCCTAACCACAGCTATCAGACAAGAAAGAAAGGAAAGGATCCAAATTGTTAAGGACAAAGTAAAACTGTCATGATTTGCAGATGACAAATACAAAGTAAAACTGTCATGATTTGCAGGTGACAAGTATTATATACATAAAACTCTAAACATTCCACCAAAAAACCTCTTAGAACTAATGAATGAATGAGGTTGAATACAAACTAAGATACAAAATTTAAAGGAATCCATCATGTTTCTTTAAATTAAAAATAAAGCAGCAGAAAAAAATTAAGAAAACAATCTCATTTACAATTGAACCAAAAAGAAGAAAATACCTAGAAATAGCAAGAGATTAAAAAAACAAAAACAAAAACAAACCCTACACTCTGAAAACAAAAAGACACTGATGAGAGAAACTGAAGATAACACAAACAAATGGAAAGATATACCATGCTCATGGACTGGAATAATTAGTTAGTACTGTTAAAATGTCCATACTATCCAAAACAATCTACAACTTCAAAGCAATCTGTATCAAAATACCAACAGCACTTTTCACAGAACTAGAACAAATAATGCTAATATTTATATGGAAACACAAAATACCTCAAATAGACAAAGCAATCTTGGGAAAAAAGTACAAAGCTGTAAGTATCACAATCCCAAATTTCAAGAAATACTACAAAGTTCTATTAATCAAAACATTATGGAGCTGGCACAAAAATAGAATCAAAGATCAATGGAACAGAATAGAAAGCCCAGAAATAAAGCCACATATATATGGTCCATTAATCTGACAAAGGAGGCAGCAATATACAATGGGGGAAAGACAATCTCATCAATAAATGGTGTCGGAAAACAGAACAGCTACATGCAAAGGAATGAAATTGGACTGCTCTCTTACACCATACACAAAAATAAACTCAAAATGGGTTAAAGACCTAAATGTAATTCCTAAAACCATAAAACTCCTAAAAGAAAACTTGGGCAGTAATCTCTTGGACAACAGCCTTAGCAACATACTTATAGATGTTTCCTTTGGCAAGGGAAACAAAGGGAAAAATAACTATTGGAACTACACCAAAATAAAAAGCTTTTGCACAGAAAATGAAACCATCAACAAACAAAAAGGCCATCTATGGAATGTGGGAAAATATTCCAATAAAGGATAATAGCTAAAATATGTAAATAACTTATACAACTTAACAGCAAAAAAACCAATCTGATTAAAAAGGGGGGGGAGGGAGCTGAATACGCATTTTTCCAAGGAAGACATAAGAATGGCCAAAAGACAAATGAAAAGATGTTCAATATCATTAATCATCAAGGAAATACAAGTCAAAACCACAATGAGGTATCCCTTCACACCAGTCAGAATGGCTAATGTCAAAAAGACAAGGAATAAGCGTTAGCAAGGATGTGAAGAAAAGAACACCGGTGCATTGCTGTTGAGAATGTAAGTTGACGCAGTCACCATAGAAAACAGTATGGCAGTCCATCTAAGCAGTAAAAATATAAGTACCATATGATCCAGTAATTCCCCTATTGGGTATTTACCCAAAGAAAACAAAAGCACTAATTTGAAAAGATATAGGCACCCTTATGTTTATTGCAGCATTATTTACAATAGCCAAACTATGGAATGAATCAAGTGCCCATTGACAGATGAATGGATAAAGCTCACACACACACAGGGATACTAGCCATACAAAAAATGAAAGTTTGTAATATTAAACAACATGGATGGAACTCGAGGGTGTTATGGTAAGTGAAATAAGTCAGAGAAAAGCAAATAGCACGTGATTGAAGTTACATGTGGAATCTAAAAAACAAAACAAATGAACAAAAACAGACTCTTAAATACAGAGAACGGGGGGGTTGCCAGGGTAAATGGGGTGATGGGCAATATAAGTGTAAGAGGATTAAGAGGTACAAACTTCCAGATATAAAATAAATAAGGAGATCAAAATACAGTATAGGAAATACTGTTGATAATATCGTAATAATATTGTATGGTGAAAGATGGTGACTACACTTAGTTGTGGTAATCAATGAGTAATGCATAGACCTGTTAAATCACTACGTTGTACACCTGCAACTAATATAACATTGTATGTCAACAAAATAATGAAATTCTTGCTTTAGCATTTAAAACAAGTATTTAAAAAATAGCACTTTGCCATTAGCATTTAAAACACTATATAAAACACTTTCCAAAAAAACCAAAACATTACTAAGAAAAATTAAAAATCACCTAAATAAATGCACTTACTCTTGCCATACAGAAGGTTAATATTTTAAAATATTAATTGCTTTCTTATATACTAATAAAAAATTTCAAAAACATATCTCTTATAAAACATTATAATTTTCATTAACATAAAATATTAAACGCCTTTACCATTAAACTACATTACTGAATCTTTCAATCCAAGGAAATAAAATGTTTTTCCATTTATTGCAGAAGAGAAATGCTATACGCCTAACTATTGAGAGTTTTATTACAAGAAGCAGGAAAAAAACTGGCTACTGCAGAACAAATAGAGCACACCTCCAATCCTGGATGATTCAATAAAAAATGATATCTTGTTTACACAGCTGCGCTTACTTTTATATAGTTAATTTGTGTAATAATTACACTGTAGTAAAGCCATATGAAAGAATAAATTTTCAAAAAAAAAACCTCACTGGTTACCTTAACTAAAGAAAAATTTTAAATTAATACATTGCCAATATTAGCTAATAAAAAGAAAAAAGGTATACACACACACACACATATATAATGGATTATTCAAACATAAAAAAGTACAAAATCTTGGTATTTGCTGCAATGGTGTGGATGGGGCTAGAGTATGATGCTATGTGAAATAAGCCAGTCAGAGAAACACAAACACCATATGATTTCATTCATGTGTGGAGTTTAAGAAGCAATATTAATGAGCAAAGCTATAAAAAAATGAAAGAGAGGCAAACCATAAAACAAACTCTTAATTACAGAGAACAAACTGATGGCCACCAGAAGGGAGGTGGGTGGGGGAATGGGTGAAACAGGTGATGGGGAGGAGGGCACTTATTGTGATGAGCACTGGGTGCTGCATGGAAGTGTTGAATCACTGTATTGCACAGATGAAACTAACACTACACTGTATGATAACTGGAATAAAAGTAAAACCTTAAAAAAACCCAATATGTAACATTATTACTAATTGCTACTAATATAGTCTATAATTGTGAAAGAAGTATTCGTTTCATGAATTTAAAATTGATACATGGGACAAATGATGTGAGGAAAGCCCCTGAATAAATATTTATAAAACTGCTTACTATGTTATGCTATATCCAAAACTGATTTTAAGTATTTTAAATATACTGGCTAGCATATTTCCAGAAATGTTCTTTACACAAGTTGAACTGAATTTTACACAATATCTGTTGTATGATCTATAAAACTAGAAGAAAGAAATTTCATAAAATAGTTTATCACAGCAATACAGAAATGTGGGATAGGAGAAAGTGAAAGGCCAGGCAGACACCTAGTTGCCATAGTGAGAAAAGTTTAGTTTTCCTTGGAATATAGAAAAAAAGCAGATGGGTTCCAGAAAAAATTGATTGTATTAACAAAGAAAAGAGAGGTTACGGAGTCAGTGATGTTATTAGTTATTACATCCATGAACAGAAGACGGGTATTTTTTTCAATGGACTTACGTGGCACCAAAAAAAGCATAACTCTCAAACTTGAAGAAGCCCAGTCAGTGTCTCACTGTTCAAATCCAAACTCTCACATGTCCAAGTGCTGGCTAACTGTATCCACCACTGTGTCCAACTGAAAACTTAAGCTAAGCATAGCCTCTTCCTACACGCTGTTAGTAATGTGTTCTGAAAAAACAGATATTGGGTTTTGAAATGCTACTCCTGTAGCCAATTTTCCATTATTTAAATAGGAAAATTATAATGCATTACACATCTATCCATCTATTTACAACTAAGTTCTAAAAATGCAAATGAAACAGTGAAACACCAATAAAGCTGTTGTATTTATTATTGTATTTTGAGAGTCATAAATTCATTTGAGCCAGCAATGTCTGTTGGTTTGATTAGCTGGTCTTTTGAGTGTTCACTGTTGTCTTCCTAAGACTAACATGACATGTTTACATGAACAAACTTAGAAGTGAATCCGGCAATGAGATATTCTAAGAGTTCTTTCTTTCTTTATTTTTTTGGTCTACCACTTCAAACAGCTCTCCTTGGTCAAAATGTTGTATTTTTCTTTCTCTTCTCTTACATCATAAACTCTTTCACTTGTTTTGCTTTCCTTTCCACAGATTTCTTCATGACTTTCTCAATTTCTAGAAGCATTCATTGTTCAAATTAGACAATGCATGACTACCTATGAAAGTCACTGAAGAAACACAGTCAAGACAAAGGCACGATAGAATAATGGCTCATGGTGCATTTGCTGCTGTGATACCCTTCTCGTAGCCATAAAAATGCCTGATATGAACATCCTATGTACTGCCAGTGCAGGAAATTTTGAAAACATCTTTGTCTACCAATTGCATTTGGAATGGGACTTAAGATTTTCTCCATAGAATATATTGCTTAAAAGAGTATTCTAAAGCGTTTTGGGTGATGTAAATATATTTTCCAGGATCAATATTAGTGCCCTGTCCCAACAAGAACAAATAATAAGGAAGAAGAACTACATGGATACAAGCATGCTATGCATTTGAGTATTAAACCAAGAGGTATTCTACTGTAACATTAACTTAGAAAACACTCTATAAAGTATGCCTGTATAAACTTCTTTCCTCTTCCCTCTCTGGATCATACCCAGCCATGTCATCCACTTCTGTGATTTTCAGGAATATTTCTTTCCCCTGCATGATTATGAATAGTAAATGAAATCAACAAATTCATTTTTTTATTATTTTCAAGGGTAGAATTTAGTGATTCATTCAGCAATGAGGTATTTGGGCCTTTTGTGAGAGCAATTTCTTTGAAGGGAATGAGAAAGGCAGAGCAGGTCTGAACCCTTGCTTTGAGTGATAAGTGAAACATGTTGGAGAAAAAAATAGCAAGTGGACAATATGCTTTCAATAAATTTCAATGTGTACACAGTGAAACTTGCAATCTCTTTAGCAGGGAAGAGGGGTAACAAGAAAAAAAAGTAAGTAACATTTGTTGAGCACCAACTATTTTGCCAGGCATTGTTTAAAACACACTGCATATTATTATCCTATTTTTCAAATCACTCAGAATTCCAATAGTCCCATTTTTGTAGACAAGGAAGATAAGAACTAGAGAATTAGAAGTTAAGTAGATCAGATGACGTGATACATGTAGTGGGCCTTGCAAAGTTCCAAGCCCAGGTCTTTAAACCTCAGACACATGCATTTTGCACTAAGCATCTTGTGCAGAGTTCACTAAATTAGAGCCAAACACAATCAGCCAGATTTTCCTAACTCAGGACTCTGCCTGAGCTGCTGTTCCAGCATTCTCATCAGTAGGTAGCAGCCTTTTAAATATGGCCAAATATTTCAGGGAAATGAGTGACCTCAAAGAGGAGCTAATCCATTTAGTCCCCATTGCCTTACATTTTTTTTAAAGCAAAAGTTGGGGCGCCTGGGTGGCTCAGTGGGTTAAAGCCTCTGCTTTCGGCTCAGGTCATGATCTCAGGGTCCTGGGATCAAGGCCCGCATCGGGCTCTCTGCTCAGCGGGGAGCCTGCTTCCTCCTCTCTGCCTGCCTCTCTGCCTACTTGTAATCTCTCTCTGTCAAATAAATAAATAAAATGTTAAAAAAAAAAATAAAGCAAAAGTTGATTAGCATGTGATATCCCAAAATATATTTGTTGTATAACTCATATTTGGAAATGACTGTGGGGATTTAAAACACACACACACCCACGCACACACATACACCTGCTCCCTGCTTTCATTATGCTCGGAATTTTTATTAAATATCTGCCAACAATGCAGAGAATATGATAGTGACTAAATTTGCATATGGACATTTAGAAGATGAATCTTGGTTGCCTTTTTCTTATTAATTAAAATTCATTAAACAATTATTTTTATCCATCATCACTTAGCAATTAACAAAATTGCCATCAAAATAGGCTCTTAAACATAACTTCTAGAGACTTAATAATAATTTAATATTACTTTTGCTAATAAAGTCCTGGGTCTTATTTGACTAATTAGAATCACTGATTCCAGATTCAGTTCAATTGCGTTTTCCTAAATATATATGTTTTGTCTCCTCTTGCCTTTTCTATTTTAAGCCATCCTTGATGGAGTTGTTAGCCTACCCACATGAGTATCAATGAAAAGCTTTTGATTAAGAGTCATTTTCAAAAGTTTAATGGATATAGACACTGTTCATGGCACATAATGCCATTTACCCCTCTTCAATCTGTACAAATTCCAAGTTAAGTGTTTTCACAGTAAAGAGAAATTAGCAACCATTCAGCCTTTTCAAGATACATATATACACGCATTATTCATGACACATCAAAAATATTTAATTAGACTGTAAGTGACAAGACTGAGTAATTACAACGCAACATGAAAAAAATTACATGTTTGTGATCGCTGCAAGAAAAAAAATTTGTCAAAACATATGATATTCTTAATAAAGTGCAAATAATGGAGGCTCTCAAATATCTATACCTAAGGAAAACTGACAAAGATGCCCAAAATAAATGATAATATGAGTTGATTTTATTGAATAAATGTTTACCATGCACCAGACATGAGACTAGGCAAATTACATAGGCAGTGACCTCTTTATTCTCAAGGGCCTAAGAAATAAGTGATACTCTTTCTGCTTTATGGCTGAGGAAATTGTGTCTCAGGGCAGTTATGCAATACATAGTAGTAAGAAGGGAGTCTGAGATGAGTAGCTAGTCTGCTCAAACATGGTACCTGGGCTTTCACATTTGGTATTGGGGAACATATTTGTGCTTCTATTTAAAGAATACAACTGCAATTCTTAGAAATTCATGAACTCTGCCCTAACTAATGGAACCCCATAGGCAGACCTGAAAATGCCCTAGAATATTCACTTCACCTCCTGGACTGTCCTCTATGGTGGCCATTAGCCAGAAGCGGCTACTGAGCAACCGAAATGTAGCTAATCCCAATTGAGGTGTGCTGTGAGTGTAAAATATACAGAATGTAAAATATCTCATTAATATGTTTACATTGTTCCTGTACTGAAATAACATTTTTGATATATTAGATTAATGAAAATATATTAATTTCACTTTTTTTTTTTTTTTAAATAGAACTACCAGAAAATGTAAAATTACCTATGTGGCTTACATTTGTGACTCTTTTTATACTTCCATTAGACATTCATGGTATCAGTGATGTGTTCAGGATACTACCCTCCTCCACACACCCCCAAAATCTACATAGAGAGTGTGCGTTCCTTTAAAAACATCAGGGACTCCAACAGAGTCCTCTAAATCATGATGAAGTCATAATTTGTCAGAATCACTTCACGGTTAAAGTCTAAACAAGGTGTAGCTTTTCATTGTTCCCAAGATAAAGCCATATACTTTTAGTTTCTGGAGGCACAGTTACAAATACCTCCAACAGTCCATAGGAATGTTAACTCCATACACACATATTTCTCATTTGCCGCATTTGAATGTGGGCATTGTAGCTAAGGGAGACAAGAAAAAAATTCAAGTGTTTCACCTTATTTTTCAGAGTGCTCATTAATAATAGAAATAAGGACTTTTTTTTTTTTAATTTTTTCCTCTTGGAGTCCTCCTCACACAGCATTTCTACCAGTTATCACTTTATGCAAAGAAATACTGTACCTCCTTTTTAGCTCTTACTGTTTCCTTTGCTTTCCCTTCCTTCCTTTCCTTCCTTCCTTCTTTCTTATTTGTTTCCTAAGACTAGTCAATACATTTTCAATGCATGTTCATTTTGGGAAAGAATGGAAACAAACTAATAATTGAGGTGGTCCCAGGTTAGCTTCCTATTTCTTTTGTAATATTATCACAGAGACTCAGCGATACTAGGTTCCTGCTTCAGCCAAATTATCAACTCACAGGACAGGCCGCCTCGGCAGCCTGTATGACACCATCTCTCCTGTCTCATGCCCTAAGGCGTGCCCACAGTGCTTTCCTCCCCACATTCATTACTTGGTCTACTGCGCTCACACATGGCGACCCTATCCAGCAAACTGAAGGAGTCTTTCCTTCCTACAAGCCCCAGATGAGGTTCCAAACTCCTGCACATCCTATAAATAAGCCTCAAATCAGATGTTCTTAACTGGGAGTTTTCTTCATTTTCTTTGCATCCTCATAAAGTTTTGTATATTTCTCCTGGAATTTAATTATAGCCTACACACTATCAGAGCTACTTGAGGTGTTTTTCCTATTCCCACTTACCAAACTGAATTATTCTTAAGAGCAGAGATTCTTTCATTTTCCATTCATCAAAAAATTTAATATGATACTTCAAGTATCATAAGGATATACAAAGAACTCTATCATTATTAATATGTGTCCATTTGATAATACATATTTTATGCCACTTTGCAGATACTTTTCATTTTTCCTTTTGGAACTTGCTTTTAACTTTTATCCGAGATTTCACAATTTAAGAATCTGACATTCCCAACAAGACTGATTTGTTTTTCATGCACCCCACTTTGTAGTTGCTCATTAATGTTTGAAGTGGTTGAACATAAAACCTGCTCCCTCACTACTTAGATGTTATTAGATTACTTTTTCAAAAGACTAGACCTATACACAAGCTGGTATAGCCACCATCCAAACAGTCAACACAGAATGGAAAGCAAAGCTTTTCTCAAGGAAGTATATGAAGTCTGAGGTATCTGAAATGCTCCTGCATTACAGTTACATGAGGACACTTATACCTAAACAGCCTTCAAATGTTCATTTGTTTTTCTCTATGCTATTCCGCATAGTGCTAGAAACATGTCAGGGAAAGACTCTGTTCAACGAGTAGTTAACTGGGAAACACTTATCTAGAAACTTCTACTTAGCCAAATGAAAATACTACCTTTGACATGAATGGAAAAGTAAAGGGAGAAATGCAATGTTCCTTATTCCATCGACCATGCTAAAAGCCAGAGCAAATATTCGTTTTTTTTATTTTTTATTTTTTTAAAGATTTTATTTATTTATTTGGCAGAGTGAGAGATTACAAGTAGGCAGAAAGGCAGGCAGAGAGAGAGGAGGAAGCAGGCTCCATGCTGAGCAGAGAGCCCGATGTGGGGCTCCATCCCAGGACCCCGAGATCATGACCTGAGCTGAAGGCAGAGGCTTTAACCCACTGAGCCACCCAGGGGCCCCAAACATTCGTTCTTTTTAAAGCACTTTCTTTTTCACTAATTATAAAAGATATAATTTACATACCAAAGGAATGGCACTATTGGTTTCTTCAATAAACTCAGGGTTTAAATATTAATATGTCCTATAAATTGACAAAATCTGCTGTTCTTTCATTTTAATATATATACGACATTTGTTTTCATTCCATACCCCTGACAGATAATGCAGATCAATGGTGCTTGCTATTCCCACTTGCTACAACGTTGTTACTATACACATTATATTGAACATACACACACCAATATTTTAATATAATTCCTTAGACAAATTACCAAAAGAGAGTTTAAAAGAGTATATGGACATATTCAGTCTCCTGAACTATTTAAATATGTAAATGCAACCATTCAAATCGCAATGTCCACAGGTCTAGAAAGAATAAAGTAAATGGCACATCCACAGTCATGCCTAATTAAAATCAAATAACTCTGTTTCTGGTGTTCTTATATTTTATTGGGTAAAATGATATTTGTTAAGGATTGAATTCTGAATCAGACTGCAAACAAAGGAGTCTTCTCTTTTTTTTTTGCTGATCTAAGTAGCAGCTGACTAAACAGAACTCAGAAACTGGTAAACACACCAAAGCTTGGAAAAAATTTGGAGGACAGTATTATGAGTCAAAGCTTGAAAGATTTTTTTTTAAGATTTTTTTTTAAATATGAAAGCAATGAATTACTAGGTGTTTATGCTATTTCTTTTCCATTTCTTTACTTCCCTTCCACCTTCCACTCTATAAAAATACCAAGTAATCACAACTGAAAACATACCTGTTAGAAGAGGCTCTGCGAGATCTTCTTTCATGGAGCAATGGGGTGACAGACAACTCTTTGTAAGCACAATGTCATCCAGGGCAATATCACCATGGTGTCCTTCACCCACTCGTCCTTCAAATTTGAGCTGGAAGTCCTCATCGCCAGACAGTGATAGTTCTTTCCGCTGCCAGAAATTGCCTTGTTCTACAGTGAGGTTAAATAGGACCTTTGTTTGGTTGGAGACGGATACCTGGATCAAGGTGAGTGCCCCAATGCCATTTCCATATATGTGATAATGAAAAATTATCTGTAACCAAAATAGGAATATTGCATATAATTAGTATATATATAATTAATCATATATAATATATAATTACGTATTATATATAATATATTATATGCATAATATATAATTATATTTTTATATGTGCATGTTATTTTTATATGTATTATAAATATGTATATCATTTATATAATAAATATATTATATATATGATTAACTCCACTTTACTTTCAATTATAACGTATTGCCCTCTCCTTTATCAACAGACTCCCCAAAGAAAACTAGATCTCCATGCCCTGTTGTTCTGTGAGTACTCTAATACTGAATGGAGTCAGGCCAGCCTTAAATCGTAAGTTACGACCCATGGAAGACAGAGCAGTAAGAATCAAGTAGAAATTTAGGTGAAAAACTGAGCAGAGTTTACTTTCTTTCTCTGACTGCTAAATGGAGAATTTCCCAATAAACTTCTAAAGTCCACTGTCAAAGGAATAAAAAGTCATTAAAAAGTGATCCATCATCTAAAGACTTGTTGTGATTAAACAATAGTAGGAACTAAAGAAGACCATTTTCAGTCTTACAAAATTTAAATCATTTTCTTCAAAACAGCAGTGCACTCTGCTGCTTATTCTACCATATTCTTCCACTTGAAACACATTTTTAGATCCACAAGATCTCCAGGGCTCCACTATCTACCACCAAACTACCAGAACAGCAGTTATCCAAATTTAGTTGAAATGCTAGAGACATGATCTAAGAAAGCAGCCTTGGGCATTTCTCCGCCCACCAAGAAAAATTAATATAAGTATTTTCAAAGATTAATAGCTCAATGTTTCAAAGATGGAGTTCACCGTATTTTTAGTAATTGTTACACAGAAGGGAAAAGTCAGGGGGAATTCTAGAAGAAAGAACAGTGTAGGTTAGAAACAATAGGAACTCAGAGCACTTTGAAGATTTTGTCTTGTCATGTGTATGAATGAGGGAGCACAGTAAAGGTGAGTGATCCCCACACAGAAAAAAAGGTATTTTTGAATACCAGCAGTCACATATATTACACTCTAGAGAAAGAAAGAAATGAATGTGCTTAAGGGAAAAGAATTTGATTAAACAAAATATGCAGTACACACTTCAAACAGCATCAACTTAGAATAAGTAAGCCATGTGAAGTGACACTACTCAAATTTCCTAGCTGGTGAAACCTTCAGGTATTCTTCTGTGATCCAAAATTGTTTCTTCTGACGAATCTTTCCAACAACAGCTCTGTGACCATTATGACTTTTTCTGGGAGAGGACCCATGAAATCTGGGTTATATGACTCATTAGAGTAAGAAACATAAGGGGCCAACGGCTAACCTCTTGAACAGCATCAACAGACACCAGAGAAAACGGTCTGATGCATATAACACATGCCTGTTTGGATTCCCTGCAGTCACAGACATGGCCTTTCCAGTGGTCTGCCTTGTTTTGTCTTATTTGTGCAACAAATCTGAGGCCTACCTTTCCAGTTGCAATAAATATTTCCCTGTCTTCTTGAGGTCATTTTTTGAATGATCCCATGTGGTTAACATGCAAACAAACATATAAACATCTCCATTTCTACACTTGACAATAACATAGTCTAACAACAAGGCACTGTGAGGGAATAAAACTCTGCTAAGTATGAGATTCATCTAGAGAGCCACTTTCTCTGGAAATTTCAGTTACTCAAAGGTCTCATCCCTTCCCACATTAATCTGTCTCATTCCTCTCACCACCCATCCCTAAAAAGGAAGAAAAATCTTCTATTTGATTTTGTTCTACTTGAAGGTATCCCACAAGGTCAAGTGACAGAATGGATTTTTACAAAATCTGGGAGGTCACCCTGCTTACCTGATATACATATTTTTTCTATGAGCGACACAATCATTCCCAGCATGACCTTTCCTCACTTCTTTGTATTCAATCTATATCATAAATATTCATAAAATGAACCATTCATCATTAATTTTTTGACATTTCTTCTAGGCATATTTCATTATTCTCACACAGATGTTTAAAACAGTGGGGACTACAGTTCCGTGACCAGGGAAAAATAGAGATGGATGAAATCCTGAGTTGCTACAATATGAAAAACAAACCTTTGGAGCATTTTCAGAGGAAGCCTACATAGAAAAGCCGAGAAGTCAAGCTAGAATGCCATACATTTTACATTTAATTTTTAATTAGCTTCCTAAGACTAAAACAAATTTATAAATTTCAGAATATCTATGAATGTAGAGAGATATACAGATAGAGACTTAACATACAAAAATCTAGTATGCTTTGGCTTTGTTCTGGAGAAAGTTATCAAGTAATTTGGAAAACAACAAAATAGACGAGAAATATATTTGATTAAAATTCACTTTTTTGCCAAACTAATTAGATAAAGTTTAATGTTATTCTGTATAATTTGTTATATCTGCTTTAGACTGCTGAGTTCTCTAAAACTCTGATCAGATCATGTCACTCTCTTGCAGAAAATTCTATCAAATGTGCCTCACGAGATAAAAGAAATAAGGTTGCCCCTGAGAGATAAACTATAACATCAACTTAAGATGAGACAAACTAAAAGATTAACATATATTAAAACCAATACAAACTAAAAGATTAACATATATTAAAACCATGACAAAGGTAGAAAGTGAAGGCGGCTCAGCACAAAACAGAGGAGCAAGCATCTGTAATGGGTGCAGGAGATTTGGGGAGTCCTGGGGCAAAGGTTTAAAATGTCTCCTTCCAAAGGTTCTATGGTGGAGGTGGGGACACAAGAATATTATAGGTTGAAGACAATAAAGATTTCAATCATGCTATTTTCTTCCAGCCTGATTCTTTGATCAGGTGACATCTTTCTGAATGTAATTTGCTTTCCTTTCAGTGTTTGGACATTGAGAACTCACCTGTGAGAATATGTGTATTCAGATCCTATGGAGATTACACTTCTCATTGTAAATAGAAATGGCATATTTATTCACATACTATTCTCTTGTAAGCAAGATTCTTGTGAAGTCATCTCTGATTCATTTATATTATATGTAAAGCTAAGTTTAGATCCTAACTCAGCTGACTCCCATTCTTTGTGAAATGAAAGCCATCAATAAACAAAAGGGAAGTACCTGAAAATAGACAGTCATCATAGAGCCTGATTGTCCCAAAGAGCCATACAATCCTATTTATACTTTTAATAGTACTAGCATTTTCCTGAAAGTTCCACAGATAATGGCCAAACCCTCTTTTCCTCCTGCCTACAGAAATTCTTCTACCTTTTTTAGGCCTAATTTTAGTCTTTCCTTTTTCATGAAGACTTCTTCAACCATTTTATAGTGGCTCCAACTATCTCTAATATTCGTTCTTGGGAATATTTAACTATATACTACTTGAATTTTCTTTCTGATAGTGCAATTCTCATAATTCCAGTAGGTACTAAATTCCTTGAGGGGAAGCAACTGCATTTTACTTCCTTTGTACTATCCATAGTTTACAGACAATAACCATGAAGTTTTCCAGTGGTTTCCAAAATTCAAATATCTATGGAATTTATCAATAGGGTAAATTCTTCCCACAGTACTAACAATCCTTCTCTTTCATCCTTACTGTACTTTCTCCTTGCCATACTTATCCTAGGTTGAAGAAATTAAAACTCAGCTTTGGTCTGGTCCTGGCCATTCCATTTTCTGTATTAGCGTTCTCAGCAGTCACAACATTTCTAGGTATTTTTCTTACCTTGCAGTTTTTGCTTCTTCTACTTATGAGTGGGCTGGAAATTCTGGCGGCTCTCATGGGCTGCTGAGGGAACAAGCTCTTTATGAAGATGTAATGACCAGAGGAGTTTCCTAAGGTGTGATCAGCAGCTGGCTCTGTGCCAATAGCAGGGATGCTGCTAGCTTTCAGATTCCAGTCAAAGTCATCATCCTGCTCCTGCTCCCAAGAACAGAGGTCAAATTCAAAATCACAGCGCCCCCTGGAGGTACCTGGAAAACATTTCCCAATTTATGGTAGAGAGAAAAAGGAAATTAGCGGACTTTAAGATATGCAATCCAAAATTACAGTGATCTTGAAACATCATGTAGCAGTTGGCACCTTAGAAGATTATCCTGACACCAGCATTAAAATAGAATATTTTAATCCTATGTTTAGTAATTAACGTTTCAGCATTTTATCTTATTTGGAAAAGACTCAGATATCCAATAAATTCAACCCAATTTATTATTTAGTCGAGCAAAATTTCAAAGTGTTAGGATACCAAGATATTGAAAGCCACTTAGTAATTTGTCTACAAATCTTTTTATCTTTCAACCAACTTGTTTTTTAACAATTACCTATGAAAACTTCCAGAGACAAACAAACCATCACCTTAGGTCATTTTTGCTGGCAAGTTGCACCAGTCACAACATGAACTGAACTAATAAGTTCAGGTAAAATAAAAAATGATTATCTAGAGAGGCTTGGGAAGGTGTGGGAGTAGGACAGTTCACAATTTGTTACTACTTAGTTTTTAGAAACAAAGGTTTCTAAAAATTAAAATTCTGATAAATGTAATTAAGACGCTAGAATGGCTCAGGGAAGCAACTCTGTATGTAAGAAAGAGGTACATAAAAAGCCAAAAGGAATGAAAATACATTTTTGCTGAGGGAAAAGAAAGCAATTTTGACTTAAAATGAAACTGGTTATTTAGAGACAGAAGGCTTACACCAAAATCTGTATTGAAAAGGAAAAGGAAAAGAAGAGGAAGAGGAAGAGGAAGAGGAAGAGGAAGAAGAAAGAAGAAGAAAGAAGAAAGAAAGAAGAAAGAAGAAAGAAGAAGAAGAAGAAGAAAAGAAAACTTGTAAAACATTTGTGAAGGGGGAATCTCTGGAAAATTTTTTTCCCAGGGTCAGGACTGACTAGGATTGGAATAAATGAGTTTTAAAGGTACACTGGTATAAAATTGAAATTTGGCTTCTCTCTCTGCTAAAAAGACAAAGCTTTTTGGATTATTGCTCTGCTTTTAATAAGAAATTGTAAGCAGAGTTTCTGTTTTGTCTTTATCAGGTCTTTGACTATTTGAAACAGTTAAAACTTCTCAAAATTAAAGGAGCAAAGTTTTGCTAACAACTAGATAATATGATGTTTTTGCCTGCAAAATCTCCTGTTACCACCTTGGTTAAATAAACAATGAAACATTAAGTTTTATAGTGACCTGCAATCCTATTTAGGCATGTGCTTTAGAACCTTCTGCTATTGTTAACAAACTTCGCAAACATTCAAATTCTCAATAAAGTCTTTCTAAAAAAAAAAAAAGGAAAACAAAGAAAAAAAATATTTTAGTTTACTACACATAGCTATTTCCACGGCTTGTGCAAGTTTATTTTTCCACAAATCTGGTTCTAGGTCCCAACATCAATGAGAAGATATTTTAGCGTTACACACATTTCCTCTTCCAAACAGCTATTTGGTCAACATAATTTTATTTCTTCTTTCTTTTCATCTTTGCTCCTCAGGTCCTGCTAGGGAATTTAGGAAGCTTCTCATTCTATTCATTCTAAGTTTGGCTTGGAAAATGCTAGGGAATTTAGGAAGCTTCTCATTCTATTCATTCTAAGTTTGGCTTGGGAAATGCCACCTAAACCAAAAGTTATTAGTCACTGAAATTGTTTTTTAAAACATAATCCTCATTTTAGAGATGAGAAAATTGTGAAACAGAAAAGGTAAAAAGTGTACTAATTGGAATTCATTATAATAAGCTGCAGAAATTAAATATGTTAAGTTGCATGAAACACCAACTATCTCTCCCAGGTTCTTAAAAATATTTTATTACATTGCTAAAGCTTTCTTCCACTTCCAGGACAGCAAGAATTATTGAATTCAACTATGACCTTATTGATTTTCTGCCTACTGGATCTATCCATTTCTTTTCTTTTTTATTATGTTGTGTTAGTCACCATAGAGTACAGCATTAGTTTTTGATGTAGTGTTCCATGATTCATTGTTTGCATATAACACCCAGTGCTCCATGCAATCTGTACCCTCCTTAATACCCATCACCAGGTCCACTCATCCGATGCCTGACTTCAAGCTGTATTACAAAGCTGTGATCACCTAGACAGCATGGTACTGGCACAAAAACAGACACACAGACCAATGGGTCTATCCATTTCTGATAGATGGGTATAGAAATCTCCAACTATGATAGTGGATTCATCTATTCTTGCAATTCTATTAGTTTTGTTTCATGTTGTTTGATGTTTTATTAGGTGCATACACGTTAGGGATTGTCATGCCTCCTTGGGGAAGTGACGTCTTCATTGTTATATAATGCCTTTATTTATCCTTAATAACTTTAAAACTTTTTTTTACCTTCACTTCTCCAAGGTTCTCTTTCCCTTTTGTAGATTTGAGTTTCTGATTTAGATTATTTTCCTTCATCTAAAAACTTTTTTTTTCAAAGTAGGCTTTTTGGTAAAAAAAAAAAATTCTCTCAATCTGTGTTTGTCTGAGAAAGTTGAGAAAGTATTTGTCTTTCACTTCTGAAGGATAATTTCACAGGGAACGAATTCAAGGTTGGTAGTTTTTGTTGTTGTTTTTCCCCCACAACACCTTAAATGTTTCAATCTACTGAGTTTTCATTTGTGTAATTCCTAAGAAGTATAATCCTTACCTTTGTTCCTCTATAGGGAAAGTTCTTATCTCTCTGACTTCTCTAAGGATTTTCCTTTGATTTTCTGTAGCTTGGAAATGACATGTGTAGGTGTAGGGGTGTTGTTTTATGGTTGGCTGGTTGGTTGTTTTTTGTTATGTTTTTGTTTTGTTTTTGCATTTATCCTGCTTCATGTTCTATGCTATGGTTTTGTGTCCAACATTCATTTTGAGGAAATTCTTAGTCATTATTTTTCCAAATGTTTCTTCTGTTCCTCTTTCTCGTCCATGTGGTATTCCTGCTATCACGTTACACATTTTGTTGTGAAGTCCTTGGATATGCCGCTGTGTTTTCTCAGTCTTTGTTCTCTCTGCTTTTCAGTTTTGAAGATTTCTATTGTGATGTCCTCTGGCTCAGATATTGTTCTTCAGCTGTGTCCAGGCTACTAATATGCCCACCAAAGCTTATTCGTTTCTGTCACAATGGTTTTGATCTACAGGATTTCTTTCTGATTCTTAGGATCTCCATCTCTCTATTTACATTGCCCATCTTTTCTCGCATGCTGTTTTATCCACGAGAGGCCTTAGCATATTAATCACAGTTATTTTAAATACCTGGTCTGATAATTTCAACATCCCTGTCATGTCTCTTTCTGATTCTTCCTCTCTCTCTCTCTCTTCAAATTATGGGCTTTTGTCTTGGTGGTTTTTTGGGTTTTGGGGTTTTTGTTTTGTTTTGTTTTGCCTTTAAGCAGGCCATGTAATATTTTCTTGATAGCTGGACATGGTAACGCTGGGTAAAAGGAACTGCTGTAAATAGGCCTTAATGTGGGAGAGGGCAAGAATTCTATAGTTATGTGATTGGGTCTCAGTCTTAGGGAAGCTGTACCTCTGGACTGTGAATATCGCAAACGTTTCTCAGTTTTTTTTCCTCCTCCCCTTACATGGAACAAGGTATCTAGACAGGGTTAGCAATGGAGATTTCCCTTCCAACAGGCCAGTTAGGCTCTGAGAATACTGTGGCAGTCTAGGCTTTCATTGTCTGAGGGAACACCTTGTGAGAAAGAGCAGAGTGACCCGTGATACCACAAAATGTTTCTTCCCCCTCCCACTGTTGGAAGCAAGAGAGAATTTTTCTTTGATGTTTACTGGGAACCTGGCCAAACTCCTCACAATATTATAAATAAATGTTATAAATATATTATAAATATTTAAGTAAATAAGTATTATAAATAAATATTATAAATATCAATCTCACAATATTATAGGGTGTCCCAGTAAGTGGGTTTCATGAAGTTTTCAACTCTTGGGCTTACCCATGTGGCAACTCCAGCACTACATCAATAGCCAACTGAGATTTCTTACCCGGGTACCAGTTCCATTAGTGGATTCTGTTCCTGAGTTTCTAACCTGCTAATGCATATTCCCTGGGTACACTGGGTTCTCTTCAATCTCGGGGACATTAGTCCTGTGTCCTCCTCTCTTCTATGGATTCAATAAGAGTTGATTTTTTAGTCTCTTCAGCCTTTGACTTGTTAGAACTGAGTTGTGACCTCCAAAATCATCAAACACAGCACTGAATAGCAGGAACTACACAAACATCTTCCTATAATTCTGCTGGTAAATTCTACAGCTAATGATGTAAATGATGATGTTGTAAAACTGAGCATTGTGTTACTAAGAGCTTGTATCTTACAAAATTGTATGTTTAGGATACTTTTCATGTTCTTTATTTTTAAATTCATGATAAGCATAAGGCCAATGAGCAATCTGATCTTAAGTAACAAAAGGTATAGGTTAGAATTCTTTGATATTGTAATTCTTTATTAGATTCTCTCTGAACATTAAACTGAAAATGAAAATATTAAAAGTCATAATTTTATGTGAGGTGGTACCCCAAAAGCTAAAGATACTTAAGAACAATCTAAGTTGCAGCATGTTAAGTATTTATGTAAAGATTTGTCTCTTCCAGAAAGTTCATTTGAACAAGTATTCAAATATTTCAGGAAATTTAATGTACACGAGAGTAGGAATGATTCTGCCACCAAAGCTCTCAGGGCCTTCTCCTTCAGTGCACAGGCCAAAGGAAGATAGGCGTACTTCCCAGCTGAAGCCACAGCAACTCTGGGACAAAGATTCTACACTATTCTATCAGACTCTTTAAGACTCTCCAAATTCAACTAGGCATCAAAATTGTATCTTTCTTTATGGATTCATTCTTACAGTTAGCACAGATCAGATATAATTGTTTAAACACACAAAAATAACTATTACGTTATTTTAGCTAATAAAGTGGAAAATTTGAAAATACATGGGTCTTGGGTGCCTGGGTGGCTCAGTGGGTTAAAGCCGCTGCCTTCGGCTCAGGTCATGATCCCAGGGTCCTGGGATCGAGGCCCANAAGTGGAAAATTTGAAAATACATGGGTCTTACCATTGTTTTGGTACCATTTTGGAGTGTAAAGATCACTAAGATGAAAGTTAATTTTATCACACCTTCCAGCAAAAAAACTTCCCTAATAGTGAAAAATGGTCTAAAATAATTTTCAGTTTTTGAAATAACTAAAAATTAACTTGAGAAAGCATCAAGACTAATATGCTTTTTAAAATGGTTTAACAGCCAAGCTAACACTGATTTTTAATACTTTCAAAGATAGAGAAAATTTCTCTGTCATATTTCTGTCACCAAATGAACAGGATGGCATTTTCTATCCAATTGCTGATTTGATTTTAAAATTGCATTCGAAACTTTCTGGTAATTTACTCTTTCCTACAATAGACTATAATAGTCCCTTTGCTTTAGAATAGTAAAGTTCTCCTAAGTATACTTTCAGAGGCCTGGGAGGTAAATACATTAAAATAATGAACCCCAATTCAGCATCAAGTTTAGAATCTGAACAGTTGTCTTAATTAAACATTATAAAATGAAGTAATCAATTCAGTTAACCCTGGGTTGGAAAATTTAGCAGCCCATGAAGACTAGTTTGCCATATAGACCGGCATCCAGAAAGGCCAATTGTATAAAGAAATGGTGTGTGCTAGGGAAAATCAGATTTGTTCTGTTTCAAAAATCATACAAATGATGCTATATGAATTTCTATCATGTAAATTCTATTTTTCTTTTGATATTTACTATTGTTTTAAAAGATGTGTTTCTTTGGAAAGTTAAATTCTAATGTTTCAGTGGGGAAAATACAATAAGCAGGCATAAGCTGTTTAGATTTCATATCACTGTGGTGAGAGGGAACAACTTATAATTTCATATTTCACAATTTCCCCTGGGTGCCAGATGAGAAAAGCAGCAAACAGTCTTCTGTGAAGATGCCAATTCCTGTCATTTCATGGAGCAATTAATGCCGGCACCAGACAGGTGTGCCATCAGGAAGACAATGATCACCTTTGTCTACAGCTGTACCATCCATCAAACCAGTTTCTACCTTTCTAAGTGCTATAATTTTTCCATTGATCACTATCTTCATAAGCAGGAAATATCAGTTTCATTACAAAACTTCATAATTTTGAAAGACCATAACCTAAATTCCTTTTAAGACCCAACCATCAAATTCCTAAAATTAAGATCTCATCCTTCAATTATTCATTTAATATAAACTTATTGAGCATATGTTATAAATAAAGCACATTTAGGAAGATAAAAAACTAACTGGAACAGGGGCTACTGTGTATTGACCATAATGTGTGTCAGGTTCTGAGCAGTCTCTTTATGTTATTTAAGTCGCACAACATATCAGTATGATAGTTGTTATTTTCAGTTTGGTTGATGATAAAGCTGAAGTTCAGAGTACGATACTAAGCAAAGTATCATAATGTAAGTAGCAGAACTATGAGCTGAATATAAATGATATAGACAGAATGATATA
Source organism: Ailurus styani (assembly GCA_002007465.1). Classification (NCBI taxonomy): domain Eukaryota; kingdom Metazoa; phylum Chordata; class Mammalia; order Carnivora; family Ailuridae; genus Ailurus; species Ailurus styani. The sequence goes on from LNAC01001080.1 coordinate 29,393, forward strand.
AACAGAACCCTGTGCTACTACTCCCCTTTATAATGTAATATGCAGTGCTCCAGGGTGGGAGCTGCAAATAAATAAATAAGTAAACAAACAAATAAATAAATAACAAATCTACAAATACTGCAGGATAAGAAACTATATGTGTCTGTGAGGAAATCCTCAAAGAGATCTCTTTGTCTATATGTAGGCAAATATGAAAAGATGGCAGCCATCCACTTTGGCTTTATTCTTCTTGAGGTAGCATGGTATAGTTTTCCAAGTCTTTAACACTGTTCACCTAAATATGCATGTCCTATGGATGTCAATTGGTCATCCAAAGGAAAAAGGTTCTGTAGTCAAATTAATATGATGAATCCTATAAATTATATCCCTATTAGCGAGATTTAAAAATACACGAGCATATTATTAACACACTAGCTCTGAGAATTCCCACAATATGGAAACTATTTCTTTATATAACTATTTCTGTATATATATAAAGAATATTCCCAAACTATCTAAGGAAGCTATGAATTTATTTATTTACTTATTTAGTAGAACTCTGAGAATTGTGTAGATTACTACATTGTTGACGCATAGGACAAGCTTTACAAATTCTATTAAAATAAACAAGAAAAAAAAGCATAATTTGAGAAATTAGTTTCCAGTTATAAATGGGGCACTTTCTCAGTTTTGTGACTTTGGAGACTGTCTTAGTTTCTTAATGTTTCCACGATAAATTACAACAAAACGGGTAGCTTTAAACAATAGAGATTTAGTTCCTCAAAGTTACTAAGGCTAGCAATCTGCAATCAATGTGTCTGTAGGGCCATGCTCTCCCCCGTGGCCCTAGTGGAGAATACTTCCCTGACTCTTTATAGCTTCTCATGGCTACGGGCAAACTAAGCATTCTGTAGCTGACAGGTACATTCCTCCAATCACACGGCTTTCTCTCTGTGTGTTCTCACACTATCTTCCCCCTGGATGTCTATGTCCATATTTCGCTCTTCTTAAAAGTACAACAGTCATTAAGTTAGGGCATACCTTAATCTAGTATGACCTCGTTTTAACTCAGTACATCTGCAAAGACCCTGCTTCAACTAAGGTCACATTCACAGGTTCTTTGTGGACATGTGTTTTGGGAAGACACTACACAACCAAGTACTGGAATGATTATGTTTTTTAAAGTAACTCTCTTGGGTTTTTGAGGTATATAATCACATCATTAGAAAATAATTATAGGGGCGCCTGGGTGGCTCAGTGGGTTAAGCCTCTGCCTTCGGCTCAGGTCATGATCTCAGGGATTGGGCCTGGCATCGGGCTCTCTGCTCGGCAGGGAGCCTGCCTCCCCCTCCCTTTGCCTGCCTATCTGCCTACTCGCGATCTCTGTTAAATAAATAAAAATCTTAAAAAAAAGAAAAGAATTATAATTTCGTATTACTATATTTCATTTTATGCCTTACATACTGCCTAGAACCAGGACAAGAGTATTAAATAATAATAATAGTAAACACTCTTAATATAATCTTGATTTTAATGAAAAGATTTCATTGTTTGCTTCAATTTGTTTAATCATTTCTAAGATGTTAACATTCCATCATTCTATATATTACAGAAAACACCTATCAGCTTGTTATGAATTTTTTAGGTGTTTTATCTGTTTACTAGACAGTGTGTTACTTCCTTTAAATAGAGTAAGATGCTTACCTCCAAGTCTGTGATATAATGATTCTATTGCTGAATTTGGCTTGCTACCATTTTCACTTCTTCTACATTTATATTCACAGGGAGTTCAAACTATAGTTTTCTAATTTTTTGGAGGCTTCATTATCAGTGATATATTAGCTTCATGAAATAAATTCAGTCATTTTTATATGGTTAGAATAATAGTTTCTTTGGTCATTATCAGTTCATTAAAATGTGATAGAACCCTGTAGTACCTATCTCAAGAGACAAAATTGAGGACATTTGTTGGTAACTTTATTTGATAGTTAAGGGTCTATTCAGGTTTTCTACTTCATCAGTTAATTTTGGTCATTTTTCTCATAGAGAATTAACTACTTCATTGACATTTTCAAACTATCACAAAGTTAGTGGTTTCTATATGGTTATTAATTCCCTTTTAACAAGGCTACATTTATTCAAATGTGTTTTTCTCCTTTTTTAAAACTGAAAATTGGTCTTTTGTCTACTTTAAAAAATAACATACTTTTGAATTTATCATTTGAATTGCTTGTTTTCCAAACTATTCTTTCTCCTGAGTTTCTTAATACTACTTCATTTCTTTTTTTTTTTTTTAAAGATTTTATTTATTTATTTGACACAGAGAGAGAGAAATTACAAGTAGGCAGAGAGGCAGGAAGGGGG
>LNAC01001080.1:33960-120744 GCA_002007465.1 Ailurus styani
AAGATTTTATTTATTTATTTCACAGAGGGAGAGAGATCACAAGGAGGCAGAGAGGCAGGCAGAGAGAGAGAGGGGGAAGCAGGCTCCCCGCCGAGCAGGGAGCCCGATGCGGGCCTCGATCCCAGGACCCTGAGATCATGACCTGAGCCGAAAGCAGAGGCATTAACCCACTGAGCCACCCAGGCGCCCAACTATAACCCTTTTGATGAAATTTAAATTTATGAGACCATAATAATATAAATAAATACTAAGTAAAGAAACAAATCGAGCAAAGGCAAAGCTCTTCTTTAAAGTAGAAAACCAATTTATGTGGAGTGAAGACATAAGAAAATCATCAGTGGGCTATATGACTCAGCAATCCCACTTTTGGGTATATCCAAAAAAACTGAAGTCAAGAACATGAAGAGAGAGCTGCACTCTGATGTGCACTGTGGTATTATTCACAATAGCCATGATATGGAAACAACCTAAATGTACACTGATGGGAGAATGGATAAAGGTGGTATTTACATAAAAAGGAATATTATTCAGCCATAAAAAGGAAATCCTGCCACATCTGACAACATGGTTGAATTTGGAATATGCTAAGTGAAATAAGTCAGTCGCAGAAAGAAAAATACTGCATGATTCCACTTATTTGAGGTATCTAAAATAGTCAAACTCAAAGAAGCAGCAAGTAGAATGGTGACTGTCACAAGCTGCAGAGAAGAGCAAATGGGGAGTTGCTGTTCAATGGGTATAAAGTTCCAGTTATGCAAGATGAAAAATTTGTAGAGATCTACTATACAGAATAGTGCCTATAGTTAGCAATACTGTATTTTGTCCACTTAAAAATTTGTTGAGGGTAGATCTCATGTTAAATGTTCTTACTGCAGAGGAAGGAAGGAGGGAGGGAAGGAAAGAAGGAAGAAAGGAAGGAAGGGAGGGAGGGAGGAAGGAAGGAAATAAATCAGGAAGGGAAGAAGGAAGGAAATCAATCATCATCAGTAGGAGCTAAAACTAGCTGAATGTTTGACAAGGGCAGCATATTTTTATACTGGCATTTGCATATGAATTAGTAATTATTTTCAAAAGAATTACTTTACAGTAGAGAGATGTGACTGACTGCACCTTAACCAATTGTTCAAAGTAAATATCAGGAATATAAACACAAATCAACATAATGCCTCTTGATATGATGCACTGAGAAGGACTCCTGATTACATCTGTGGTATTTTTTTTTTCAAGATTTATTACTGATTTTCAGAGAAAGAGAAAGCATGAATGGGGGGCGGGGTAGAGGGACAGAGAATTTCCAGCAGACTCCCCACTGAGTAGGGAGCCCAAAAACAGGGCTTGATCCCAGGACCCTTAAATCATGACATTTGCTGAAGTCAGATGGTTAATTAACTGAGCCACCCAGGCGCCCCTGTATCTGTGGTATTATTGCGAACACACTGAACATTCTACCCAGTCAAAAGAATTATGATTTGATCACAGAGAAGTGATNACTCCTGATTACATCTGTGGTATTTTTTTTTTCAAGATTTATTACTGATTTTCAGAGAAAGAGAAAGCATGAATGGGGGGCGGGGTAGAGGGACAGAGAATTTCCAGCAGACTCCCCACTGAGTAGGGAGCCCAAAAACAGGGCTTGATCCCAGGACCCTTAAATCATGACATTTGCTGAAGTCAGATGGTTAATTAACTGAGCCACCCAGGCGCCCCTGTATCTGTGGTATTATTGCGAACACATTGAACATTCTACCCAGTCAAAAGAATTATGATTTGATCACAGAGAAGTGATAAAATCTCTTACAATGATTGTGATATTTCTATTTTTATTTAATTCTGTCTGGTTTTATTTCATGTATTTTGAAGCTCTATTACACATGCATAGTTCTGATTTAACTTCTTGATAACTGACTATCATACTTTTCCTTTTATCATTTGCAGTTTTTTCCAAAGCCTACTTTCATATTCATTTAGGTACTAGGTATATATTATATTTGCTGTCTTTAACAGAACAAGTTTAAATATAAAGTCAGAGATAGGTTGGAAGTAAAAAGTTGGAAAAAAATACACCAATTATTGTATCATGCTTTTTTAACCAATCAGAATTTTTTGCACTTTAATTGCTATGTTTAGGCTAGTTATATTTGATATAATTAAACATTCTGACAAGATTTAGATCTTTCATTTTATCATTTTTTCTACTTTTTAAAATTATTTTTTCCCATTTGTTATTTATTTTATTCCTCCTTTGTGCTTTTGAATACTTTTAGTATTCCATTTTAATTCTTCTATCAGGTTTTTAACATATCTCTTTACATTTTACTGTTGGTCTAGTGATCTCATGTGTGTACTTCACGATCACTACCTAGAGTTGATACTATTCTTCATGCAAAATTTTAAGAACCTTGGTACTGTTTAATTCCACTCACCTCCTGTTCCTTGTGCTATTTTTGTCATATTGATCTACCTAGGATATAAAAGGTCCAAAAATGTATCTTTTCTTCAGAAAAGTCATATATCTCTGAAAGAAGGTAGTAGAAGAAAAGAGAAAAAGTGGTCTTGTATATTTACCCACATTATCTTCCTTCCTAATGACTCAAATTTCTTTTTTTTTTTAAGATTTTATTTATTTATTTGAGAGAGAGAGAGAGAGAATGACAGAGAGTATGAGAGAGGAGAAAGTCAGAGGGAGAAGACGACTACTCGTGGAGCTGGGAGCCCAATGTGAGACTTGATCCCAGGACTCCAGGATCATGACCTGAGCCAAAGGAAGTCGCTTAACCAACTGAGCCACCCAGGCGCCCATGATGACTCAAATTTCAATCTGGTGTCATTTACTTTCAGCTTGAAACATGTCCTTTAACATCTTTTAGAATGCATGCTAATGTGTACTGATACCTCTTATTTTTCATTTATCTAAAAATGTCTACTTTGCCTTAATTTTTGAAAGATATTTTCCCTAAATAGATACCCATTTCAGCAATTTAAATATATTCTTCCAATATCTTTAGACATATATTTTTCGCTTTTGTTTATTTTTCTGATGAGCAGCTAACAAGTCTACGATTGTTCTATTTTCGATTAATTTTTTTCTGGTGTCCTCCAAGATTTTCTTTTTCTTTATTTTGTAGTGGTTTTCAGTTACTTTGGCTTAACTATCTTAATCACCTTAAGTTGATATTTTCCATAGATTTGGAAAAGGTTTTGATAATTATTTGTTCAAATATTTTTCTGCCTCATTTGTCCCCATTTCCTGGTGTTTATTAACATGTATGTAAGACTATTTGAGGGGTCCTGCACAACTCTAAGGCATCGATCATGTTCATTTTTTTTCTCTTCTTAGGTAACTTCCAATTGGTAGATCTGTCTTCAAGTTCAATGATCATCCATCAATTGTCTCTAACATGCCTTTAAGTCCATCCAGTAAATTTTATTTCAGATAATGTACCTTTCAATTCTAGAAGTTCCCTTCAGTTCTTTCTTCTATTATTCTTCCTTTTCCCTTTTCCTCCTCTTTTTGCTTTACTTCCTCCTCTTCCTTCTCCATCTTCTTTTTCTTCTCCTCATTCTTCATTTTCTTATCTCTGCTGAGATCCTCAATACCTGTTTATTCATCATGGTAATATTCTTATTTAAATCCTCAAACACATTTGTAATACCTGCTTTAAATCTCTTGTTTACTAAAACTAAGTTTTTTATCATTTTGGGCTCTAGTTCTTTAAGATTTTATTTATTTATTTGAAAGAGAGAGAGAGAACACATGCAAAGAGGAGCAGAGGGAGAGGAACAACTGTGGAGCCTGATGCAGAGCTCGGTCCATCCAACAATAGCCAGATCGACTGAGCCAAAATCAAAAGTCGGACATTCAACTAACTGGGCCACCCAGGAACCCAATTTCTATTGATTCTTGTGTTGTTGTTGTTCTCTCAAATGTATATTAATTCTCCTGTGTCTTAATATGTGTAATTTTTTTCTTTTTACTAATGTAGTGGAATTATAGATTACACGTTGTAGCAAATTAGAATTATGTCATGTTCCTTCAAAATGTGCTCAGTGGATTAAGCCTCTGCCTTCGGCTCAGGTCATGATCCCAGGGTCCTGGGATCGAGCCCCACATCGGGATCTCTGCTCTGCAGAGAGCCTGCTTACCCCTCTCTCCCTCTGCCTGCCTCTCTGCCTCCTTGTGATCTCTCTGTCAAATAAATAAAAAAAAAATCTTTAAAAAAAATTTGTTACATTTTTTACAGTTAATTCCTGACAGATCTTCTTCATCTAATCAAGCTAAATTTTATTATTGTTTCGGTTAGGTATATTAAAATTTTCCACTTAATCCTAGATTATGCTCCTTATTCATAACTTGGTGACTTATTGTGATCCCATTTGAATGCCTGAAGTGTTTAGCACCACCTTTCAACACTGGTTGTACTGGAACTTTCATGTCTCCAAATTGCTTATCTCTGGAATAAATATTCAGTCCTCAGCTCTGCAGCATATCATCTCTCCTTAGAGGGTTGTACCATGGGCACATAGAGTCTAAATTTCAGCCACAGACCTGTGGTTATTAATCTCCACAAAATCTCTTAGGGCAACCACAGGGACCAGTTCCTTTTCTCAGATAGTCAGTCCCTTCAGCAGCCAAGAATTCTAATCTCTCTCTCAACTTAGTGATGCTGCTATTATTTTTTTAACTCTACCTCTGCTCTGTGATACAAAAATTTCCTCACATAGACATCTGTGACAATCATGAAGCTCATCTTTTGTATTCCCATCTCTCAAGAATCACAGTCCTAAGCTACGAATTATGTAATGACTGAAAACATTTGTCTCATATATTATGTCCCATTCCATAGTTGCTTTTGACAAAGGAACAAGACCAGTAACAGCTTTTTTTTTTGATCGATGGAAGCATAAGTTCTTCCTAGTATTATCTTATATTCTAACATCTTAACTTTTCTGATTCTCTTATTTTGTTTCAATAAAAGTATGCAAATATGCATGCATATTTTATGTTATGCTAGTTAAGCTTTTTAATTTATTTTTAATCATCTTTTACATTTGTTCTTTTAACTGTAGTATATTAAGTGCATTTTTGTTCCTCTTTTATTTGGTAAATATTTAAAAGAGTAAAAAATAGATATCTAATTGCCCTGGTATTTTAGCTTAAAGTTTAAAATTAATATTTGGTTTTATCATATTTCCAGTAAATAATATGACCTATATAATTTCTATAATACATGTATTAAATTGTCTCCTAAATCGTGACAAATTTGTAAATGTAAATCAATATGGTTAAAAGAAATACTTTCACTTTTAATGTTCAAAGTACTCTATGTTTTTTTAACTTACAAGTGACCCCTGAAAAACACAAGTTTGAACTGTGTAGGTCCACTTATATGTGGATTTTTTTCCTATAAAAGTATTTTCTTTTATGATTTTCTTAATAACATTTTCTTTCCTCTACCTAAATTTAACATACAAAATACGTGTTAATAGACTGTTTATGTTATTGGTAAGGCTCCAGTCAACTACAGGCTACAAGTTAATTTTACAGGGAGTCAAAGTTATATGGGGATATTAAAATGCATGTGTTTGTGCATGTGAGGGGGTCACCATCCCTGACCCGTGTTTTTCAAGGGTCAACTGTAATGAATTAACTAGTTAATGTGTATGTTTTTTAATCTGATCAGAAAAATAGAGGTTTCCTGAAACATGGTTCAACTTGTGGATCTTCAGATTTTTCTTGTTATACTGCAAATAGTTTAATTCTATATATTTAGTTATCCTATTTGAGGCAGAAAGCTTCAAAATTACATCTTTTAGATTTCACCTTTTAACATTCAATAATTTTGATTTAGAAATTAATTTTGAATTGACTAATCTTTCACTATATCATAAATCATTGTCCATGTTTTTATTCACTTACATCAATGCCTACACTTAGAGATCACTAACAATATTCCTTTGATAAAACTTACTCCAGTGAGTAAGTTTTATGGAAACTTAGTTCTTAATTAATGTAACTCAATTTTAAGTAGCTTAAATACTTTTAATTCTATGAAAACCATATCCTATATATTGACTACTACTTGTTTTACATATGCCCTATTGTCTTACAAATCATAACCAATTATGTACAGTACTAATTTTCATCCTGTCATATCTATTATTTCCTCTCAGTCTTTCACCTCATTGAACATTTTTTTCTCTGTCCTAAGATTTTCAAATTTGTTATCCTTAGTAATAATTCACACTTCTATAATGTCATTCCTGCTTAAAAGTTCATTTAGGGTTGTAATTATTTTTCTTATAATTCTTATTGTCCTATCTTATTGATTATAAGGTCTTACAGATTTTAAGAAATTATAGATTATCTTATGGATAATAAGACAATACCTTACAGATCTTGCCTTATCACCCAATTCCATCTTAACCTCTTCTCTCCTTTTCTCTTATGGCCTTCTACTTATATTTTATACAATCTGTAATTCCTTATAAAGTGTTGGATATGTACAACATATATACATATATATGTATACACACATACATATATATACATATATATATTTGCTTTATCTGGGTTAATGTAATAAAAACATTTCAGAAGAATTAGATCCCTCTAATGTTCTTATTTTTTGTTGTTTTACTAGTCAACATTTAGAGAATATTGCAGAGCTGGTTATTATCAATAGGGTATGAAACTTTCCTCTGGCTGATTCAATATTATTTGGCAATTTGTAGAAGAGGTATAACTAGAGGTCATAGACTATTCATATTCCAATTTCTAGTGCTTAATAAATTGCAATTAATGTAACCTTTTATAATGAGGTGTAAATATTTCTTCTCGGCCCTATGACTCTTTAATTAACAGAACACAAAACAATCAGAAACAACCAAAAAAAAAAAAACACCAAACCTATATTTGTCAACTAGCACCAATTCCTAGAATGTTCTTAGGTACCTACTCTCCCTAACCCTTCAACATCCAATGCCAGTCCTCACTAGTCCTATAGGAGTCAAAATTCTGCTTCTTGCCTTCTTTTATATAATGTTGTCCCTTATTTCTGGAAAAATGATGTGTGGGGTGGGGGTCAAGGAGATGTAAAGAGTTCTTCTTTTGTTCACATTTTAAGGGGAAAACTCTCTTAAAATGTTAGATACTATTTTTATATTACTTAAAACCAAATAGCTACATATTGGGTCCTTTATATTACTTAAAATAAAACCAATTAGCCTTATATTAGCTATAGATAGGTAATTTCACCTTCTATTTTGTATGGATAGAAAAAGCCCACTTGGGCTTTGAGAAATATTTAGGTAATGAGGAGTGACAGCACCAAGATGACAACATAGATTATTCCTGACTTCACTTCCCTCATAAGAACAACTATTTAAACAAACAAACAAAAAACTCTGACACCACTGTAAGAATCCTAGATCACAGGGGTCAGCACGAATTAGCCTCTGCATCACAGGGACCAGGACAGACTGTATTAGAAAGATGCACATTGACTGCAATGCCCTTCCCCCAGGCCAGTGCACCACATAGAGAGGTCACGCCTGATCTTTGGTCCCTCTAGTAGGAAATGAGAAACCAAATGGGACAACCAGAACTCCCCAGCATGTGTGTCCCCTTTTGCAGGAGCTCCTACTCTGATGCAGCACCACAAGGATTACAGGATAATCAGCAGGGCTCAACCACTGGGAAATTCACTGAGAGAAGTGGGGAGGGCCTTGTAAAAGGTACAAGGATCTTGACAGATGGAGTTCATACCTGCAGTGACCAAGTAGTAATTCCACCCAGGGTTTTGCTCATCTGCAGAATCAAGACATTATGTACTCCAAACAGAAAATGTGGAAGGTTGCAGACATGTCTGACTTAGATCCACAAAGGAGGGGTTTAGCTGGCCCCAGAGGCAGGTTTGCCTACAACCAGGGAAAGAGCTGAATCACATCCCCACACTCTCTGGAGAGTGTCTTCCAGCCCCATATGACCACAAAAACTGGTGATAACTCCTAGAAGCAGTATGGCCCAGTGCCACCTGAGCTGAGAAGTGGGTGGGCACAGCTGAATCTCCAGAGCAACTCAGTACCAGCCATAAAGTGATCCCCTGCACTGCCCAGGGAGGGGGACTAATTCATAACCAAGGCTGAAGGTTTATCCTGGCCCCTCCTGACTTGAAGTCTATATGGAAAAAACTAAAGGCCTGGAATGACTCATCCCCATCCCGTCCAGACATGGTAACTGTGACATAGCCCGACGTGTTGTGGAGTGTCTCTAGCCCCATCTGACCAGATGAACTGGCAAAAACACCTGGAAGCTACATAAGTTAGTGATGCTTGAATCAGGAAACAAGCATGAAAAGCCAACAGTCTATAGAGGAAAGCCAGTGGCCCTGTTTGGCTAGGAAAGCTGGGATGCAAGCTGGCTTGAATTAACAAAACGAAATTTTTTTTTATTGGCTTTAACTATTTCTCCTGCTGTACTAGGACAGAGAATCAACTTCACAGCCCTGCTGAATACTGATTTCACCTATCTGACCAGAGAACCTAACTAGAACACCTAAGAAGCTATGCAGTGTGGTCAGTACCTCCATGTACAGAATTGGACACAGAGCACAGCTCATAACTTCGCCTGTATGCAGAGCAAAATTAGTAGCTTCACATGACTGAGAAATTCTGTGCACACTCTGGTCTGATTTGGGTCCCCAAACAATGAGTCATACAAGTTCTCAATTCCTGTCTGGGGCCATACAAGTTCTCGATTCCTATCTGGCTGTCCAGTTAGGGCTTAGAAGCTAATTTATATCCCACCTAATAATGAATATAGTACCCACTCCCAAAAATTTAATAAGCCTCACCAGAGAATCAAAGAACTGCAGAGCCCATAATACAGCCGCACATGTGTAGGGAACCAAGTCAACAGCCCTCTCCAGCTATTCCCAACTAGTGACACAATCTTGACACAAGAGCTCAAATAGTTACTTCACCAAAAAATAGACCATAACAGCAAACCCCAACTGCCCAAAAACATTACCAGCAGGAACACCCAAAACCCCATTTTCTGAGCTTATTAAGGAAAGAGCAGCCATCAAACACATACACACTCTATATTTGAAAAATATAATAACTTTACAATTCAATATAGAGTTTAAATGTACATTCAACCACATAGAAGAAAGAATAAGCAACCCGGAGAATAAAACTTTGGAAATTATCCAGCCAGAGGAGCAAAAAATAAAATGAAAAGGTGTAAGGGAAGCCTATGGGAATATGGAACAAAATGAAAAGAAGCAATATTTGTATTATGGGAATTCCAGAAAAGGAAGAGAAAGACAAAAAGAGAATATATTTAAATCAATAATGGCTGAAAACTTCCCAAACCTGGATAAAGAAATGGTCATCCAGATTCATAACACCTAAAGGACCCAGAATACATTTGACTTAATAGGGCAAAATTGAGACACAATTTAATTATAATTAAATTGTCAGAAGTCCAACACAAAGAATTTTAAGAGCAAAAAAAGAACAGAGAAAAGATACAAACAAGAGGAACTACATAAGACTTTGGTGTATTTCTCAACAGAAACTATTCAGGCCAGGAGAGAATGGGATGACATATGTAACATTTTGTATGTATGTATGTATATATGTATGTATAAATAAATAAATAAACAAATAAATAAATAAATGTCGAGCAAGAATTCTATATCTAGTAAAGCCATCCTTCAAAAATGAGGAGGGATAAAGATTTTCCCAAACAAACGAAAAGTGATGGAGTACATTACCACCAGATCTGCCTTACAAGAAATGCTAAAGGGGACTGAGTGGAAGAAAAATAATGCTAATTAATAACATAAAAACATAAAACATAAAAGGTAGTATAAAGGGCGCCTGGGTGGCTCAGTGTGTTAAAGCCTCTGTCTTCAGCTCAGGTCATGATCTCAGGGTCCTGAGATCAAGGCCCGCATCGGGCTCCCTGCTTGGCAGGGAGTCTGCTTCCTCCTCTCTCTCTGCCTGCCTCTCTGCCTACTTGTGATCCGATCTCTCTCTCTCTCTCTCTGTCAAATAAATAAACAAAATCTTTAAAAAATAAAAAGGTAGTATAAATCTCACTGGTGATAGTAACTATATAATTATNTTCAAATAAATAAATAAAATCTTTAAAAAATAAAAAGGTAGTATAAATCTCACTGGTGATAGTAACTATATAATTATAGTTAGATTCTGTAATATGCTAATAATGATGCATAATTCATTTACAACTCTAGTTTAAAGGTTTAAAAGTATAGTATAATTATAACTACAATAATTTGTTATTCATTATACAATATTTTAAAAATGTAAATTATGACATAAATAATTTTAAAATGTAAGAAAGGAAAAAGCAAAAGTGTAAAGTTTACTAAATCTATAAAAGTTAAACTGCTTTCAGTTAAAATAAGGTGTTCAAGTTTAAGAAATTTTATGTAAGCTTCATGATAACCATAAAAGAAATTCTGTCATAAAAACACAGAAGAACATAATGAAGATGTCCAAGCATACTGAAATCAAAAGTCAGCAAAATACAAGACACAGCATAAAGAACAAAGAACAACAAATCTATGAAATAAACAAAAAACAATGAGTAAAATGTCAATAGTAAGTACTTACCTATAGTAATGTAAGTTGACTACATCCTCCAATTGAAAGACTTCGAAAGGGTGAAAAAGAAAAAATCCAACAGTCTGCTGCCTAAAAGAGACTCACTTAAGCCTTAAAGACACAGTTTATGAACTGTGACTAAAGTGATGGAAAAAGATGTTTCAAGTAAATAATAATAATAACAATTTAATAATAAAAGCAGGGGTAGCTATGCTTCTACCAGACAAAATAGATTTTAAACTAAAAATGGTACAAAAAAGAAAATGAGGTCATTTCCTAAATGATAGGGTGTGAATACCCCAAGAAGATATAACATTGCAAATACTTATGGGCCCCAAGTTGCAGCATCTAAATATGTAAAGTAAAACCTAACAGAACTAAAAGGAGAAATAAACAGTAATACAATAATAGTTGGGCATTTCAATCAATACCAGCTCTTAACAAAAAATAGATCACTCAGATAGAGAATCGATAAGGAAACATTGGACTTGAACAATACTACAGGCCAAATGGATCTAGCAGACATACATAGCACATTCTATCCAACAGCAGCAGAATACACAGTTTTCTCAAGTGCACACAGAAGATTCTCTAGATCACAAAACAAATCTTAGTGAATTCAAGAAGACTGGAGTATCTTGTATGACCAGGATGGCATGAAACTACAATAAAAAGAGGAAAACTAGAAAACTCACGAACATATGAAAATGAACAACACCCTCCTGAACAAGCAATAATTCAAGGAAGAAACTACAGGGGAAATAAAAAAGCTTGATACAAAAATGGAAACACAATGTACCAGAACTTGTGAGGTGCAGAAAATGCAGGTCTCAGAGGGAAGTACATAACACCTATATTAAGAAGCAAGAAAATACCAAATAAACAATCTAATTCTACACTTAAAGGAACTAGAAAAAAAGAACAAATTAAGTCCAAATTTAGCAAAATACAGGAAAAATAAAGATTAGAATGGAAATAAAATAACAGAAGAAAACATAACGAAGATGAACCAAACAAAAAAAATTTTTCTTCAAAAAGATAAATAAAATCGACAAGCCTTTAGCTAGTTCAACCAAGGAAAAAAGAAAAAGAACCCAAATTGACAATATTACAAATGAAAAACAAGACATTATAACTGATACCACAGAAATCAAAAGATCATTTAGGAGGCACTCCGAAGAAATATGTACCATCACACTGAACAAACCAGAAGAAAAGGAAAAACTTTTAGAAATATCTAACTTACCAAGACTGCATAATGAAAAAAATTGAAAATCTAAATAGAACAAAAACTAGTAAGAAGACTGAATTACTAATACAAATTCCAGCAATGAAGGAAAACCTAGAGTAGGTGATTTCACTGGTGAATTTTACCAAACATTTAAAGAAGAACTGATACCAATCCTTCTCGAATTCTTCCCAAAAATCAAGAAGAAAGGAACACTCCTAAACACATGTTAGGAGGCCAGCATTGTCTTGATACCAAAACCAGAAAAGGATATTACTAGAAAAGAAAACTATAGGCCAATATCCCTTGTTAATATAGAGGCAAAAATTCTCAGCATAATACTAGCAAATTGAATTTGGCAGCACATTAAATTCACCATGTCAAGTGGGTTTTATCCCTGGCATGAAAGGATGGTTCAACTTATGCAAGTCAGTGTGATATATCACATTAACAGAATAAAAAAAAATCATATGACCATCTATCTCATTGGACAAAAAACCATTTAAGAAAATTCAATATCCATTTATGATTACAGAATCTTAATAAATCAGGTAGAGAAAGAACACATCTTAACATAATAAATGCCATATATGACAAGCCCACAGCTAACATCATACTCAATGGTGAAAAGTTGAAAGCTTTTCTTCTAAGATTAGGAACAAAATAAAGATATCCACTCCCACCGCTCCTACTCAGCATAGTATTAGAAATGCTAGCCAGAGCCATCAGGCAAAAAAGGAAATAAAATGTATCAGAAACAAAAAGAAAGAAGCAAAATTGTTTTCATTTACAGTTGACATGATTTTATATAAAACATCATAAAGACCAGACCAAAAAACTTTAGGTATAATCAATGAATTCATTAAAGTTACAGAATACAAAGACAATATTCAGTAGTGTTTCTTTACACTATCATTGAATTTTCTTTTTTTAAGAATTTATTTATATATTTATTTATCAGAAAGAGAGAGAGAGAGCAAAGCAGGCAGAGGTAGAGGGAGAAGTAAGCTTCCTGCTGAGGAGGGAGCCTGATGTGGGGTTCGATCCCAGGACCCTGCAATCATGACCTGAACCAAAGGCTGACACTAACCAACTGAGCCACCCAGGCACCCCATCAATGAATTTTCAAAAAAAAAAAAAAAAAGAAAAGAAAAGAAAAAGAAAGAGGACACCTGTTCCTCCTCTCCCTCTGCCTGCCCCTTCCCTTGCTAGGCTCTCTCTTACAAATAAATAAAATCTTAAAAAAATAAAGAAAGAAATGGATCCCATTTACAAGAGCATCAAAAACAATAAAATACTTCATAAATTTAACTAAGGAGGTGAAAGATCTCTACTCTGACAACCACAAAACACTAATGAAAGAAATTTTTAAAAGACACAAATAAAAGGAGAGGTATCCCATGTTCATGCATTGGAAGAATTAGTATTGTTAAGACATTAATTACAAAAGCCATCTATAGCTGCACAATGCAAATCCTATCAAGATTATCAAGATTCTGATAGATTTTTTTTACAGAAGTCAGAAAAAGCAATCCTAAAATTTATATGAAGCCACAAAAAAACCCCTACAAACCAAAGAAATAATGAGAAAGAAGAACAAAGCAGGAGGCATCACACTTATTGACTACAAGCTATAGTATAAAGTTATAATCACCAAAATAGTAAGATACTGGCATAAAAACAGACAAGTAAATGAATAAAACAGAATTGAGACTCCCAACATAAACCCAAGCACATAAGGTTAACTAATTTTTGACAAGGGATTCAAGTATACACAATAAAGAATGGTCTCTTCAATAAATGATGCTAGGGAAATTGGATATTCACATGAATATGTGAATGAAATTGGACCCACTCCAACTTTACACCAGTCACAAAAATTAACTCAAAATAAATTAAAGACTTATATGTTAAGACCTGAAACCAAGATACTCTTTAAAAAAACACAGAAATAAATCTGCTTGGCATAGGTCTTGGTAATGAACTTTTGGATATGACATAAAACGCACAAGAAATAAAATAAAAAATAAACAAGTGGGACTACATCAAACTAAAAAGTTTCTGTACACTGAAGGAAATCTTCCACAAAGTGAAAAGACAACCTATAGAATGGGAAAAATATCTGCAAACCATATATCTGATAAAGGGTTAATAACTACAATATATAAAGAACTCATAAAACTTAATAGCAAAACCAAATAAACCAATTATAAAATGGACACAAAGGATCCGAAGAGACATTTCTCTTAAGAAGATGTTAAAAAAAATTTTTTAAAGGCCAACAGGTACATGAGAAGATGCTCAACATCACTGGTCATTAGAGAAATGCAAATAAAACCACAATGAATTATTCCCTCATTCCTAAAGAATGGCCATCATCAAAAAGACAAGATATAACAAATGCTGGCATGAATGCAGAGAAAATGGGAAACGTGTGTACTGTTGGTAAGTAAGATTGAAAAATTGTTACAAACACTATGCAAAATAATATGGAGGATTTTCAATAAATTAAAACTAGAACTACTATGTGACCTAACCATTCTCCTTCTGGGAATATATCCAAAAGAAACAAAAACACTAACTTGAAAAAATAACTATACCCCCATATTCACAGCAGTATTCTCTACAATAATGAAGTGTCCATCCATAAATAAGTGAATAATACACACACACACACACACACACACACACACACAAATATTACTTAGCTTTGAAAAATGAGGAAATCCTACCATTTGTGACAACACGGATGCATTTTGAAGCATCATGCTAAAGGATGTACATCAGACAGAAAAAGACAAATCCAGTATGATCTCACCTACATGTAGAATGTAAATATAAGAACAAAAAGTCACATAAAAAGAGTTCAAATTTGTGGTTACTAGAGGTGGAGAGTACAGGGAGAAATAACTGGAGGAAGGTGATGAAAAGGTATAAACTTCCAGTTGTAAAATAAATATGTATTAGGGATATAAGGTACAACACGATGACCATAGCTAATAGCACTGAATGGTATATAGGAAAGTTGTTAAGAGAATTAATCCTAAGAGTTTTCATCTGAAAAAGTCTTTTTTTCCTCTTATCTTTTTATTGTATCTAACATGAGAAGATAGACATTAGTTGAAACAATTGTGGTAATCATTTCCCAATATATTAAATCAAACCACCATGCTGTACACTCTAAACTTATACAAAACAATGTACATCAATTATTTCTTAATATAACTGGGAAAAAACTGATTGATGATAGAAGGAAGATATTTGGAGGGCATGTAACCATGCAAATAGATGATTTACACCAATTATTTTTGTTTGGATAGCCTCCATGATTGATAGAAACTGTAATAATGAAATTTTAATATCAATAAATGGTAAATCCTACCTTTTAATGTAAATGTAAATGGACGAGATAGGTGTCATCCAGAAGGATTACAGGTCAGGAATAGATTTAAAACCATTGCATGTTAAGAGTAGTTTCCAAACCTGTATTTCCACCTTTTTCTGAAAATGACACTTGATGACTGCCAATTACCCACTAATTATTAAATCTTACAGAGATTTCTCAGTACTTATATTTTCTGATGTTTGCATCTTTGACGTTACCCACTCCTTCCTTTTAGAATCATAACTTTCCTTGTCTTCTATGACACTAGGATCATTTTTCTTTCTTTCCCCTTTCCTTCTAGTTACTTCCTTTCTTTCTTCCTTGTGTCTTCCTCATAAATATTGGTTTATTCAGGGTTTGATCCTATGAGATTTATTCTCTTCCCATTGTATATACCCTCTTTATGTAATCCATATAATAACTTTGATTACTACTATATACTGGTGGTTTCCAACTTTATGTCTCCTTCAAAAATGCCTTTCCCAAGCTTAAGATCTATTTAGCAACCTATTTATTTGACACACCTCCACTTGGAAGACCCACAGATATCTCAAGCTCAACAAATCAAAAGCAAAATCATGTCCCTATAAACTACCTCATTCTCTCGCTTCATTAATTAAGAAGAGTAAATTAAACTTCCAGGCACTCACTTATCCAACCCAGAAATCCTCCACAATTAGGTAATAATCAAATTTATAGATTTTTGTCTAAGTATGCATTCGCTTCTTTCCATCTTCATCTAATGCACCTGATCTAATTAGAGGAACCTGAGTCGCCTGACTGATCCCCATGCCTCCGTTAATTACTGTCATCTACACTAGTGTCAGAGTGACTTTTCTAAACACTAAATTTGACTGTATTATTTCTGTGTTTAAAATCCTAAAACAACTCTTTCTTACTCCAAGTTAAAGCACCCACTTCTTCTTTTTTAAAGTTTATTTCTTTTAGAGAGAGAGAGTATGTACAAGTGTGAACCAAGGGAGAGAGAATCTCAAGCAGACTCCAAACTCAATGTGGAGCCTCACGCAGGATTCAATCTCACAACCCTGAGATCATGATCTGAGCCAAAACCAAGAGTTGGACACTTAACCAACCAAGCCACCAGGTGCCTCTAAAGCATACATTTTTTTAAGATTTTTATTTATTTGTTATTTATTTATTTATTTATAGATAGAAATAGTGAGAGAGACAGCACAAGCAGTGGGGAGAGGGAAAGGCAGACTCCCACTGAACAGACAGCCCAGACATGGGGCTCGATGCCAGGACCCAGGAGTCATGACCTGAACTGAAGGCAGACGCTTAACCAACTAGCCACCCAGGTGCCCTAATTCATTTCTTAACATACATTTCTTAGCATGGACTACCAGTTACCCTTGTCTCTTTGGACTCATTTCAAGCTATTCTCCACTCCTAAACCCAATGCTCCAGACATGCTAAAATTTCTATCTCACAAACTCACCGTGATCGCTCTCTTTCCTTTCGGTCTTTGCTACCATCTTTGTAATTCTTACCATCTGGAATCTTGCTTATTTATGATTCATCCAACTCCCTATTCATTGCTCTTAGCCATGGACTAACTAAAAGAATAAAAACTAAACTACTAAAACCCTTAGGCTGTATGAATCCATTGCAGTAGGGGGAAAGGGGGGAGGGATTATGAATTTTGTGAGGGTCTAATCAGAATTGGAGTGCTGTGGTACTGTATTCTCAGAACACTTAATTCCCAAGTTTAAGGGAAAATTTGAGAACTGAAACCATACATTGAGAGGATGACTAGATAGTAGAGGTCTAAAATCATGCACATACGATGTTATTAAAGAACTCAAGAATACTTATAGTGACATTCTGACTACAAACATGAGAGGAGAGTGTGAAAAGATGTACAGAATCAATGGTACCTGTTGCCAATACTTAGTTTTATAGTAAGAAAGAACATCATCGAACACCCATATTATACAAATATGGAAACACTGATTCAATATTTGAAAATTACTACAACAAAGGTTTCTGTTAAATGAAAAGAGGCAGTGTACTATCTCATGAAAGTGTTCAAGGAGGAATTCGGTGATTCTCCCTTCCCACCTCCATTGTCTATCAGGTCCGAGAAGTTGTAGAAACGATTCCTTTATTGGCTGGTGGTGCATTTGTAGCACTTTAGATGTTAGAGCTGATTCACCAACAAACATGTCCTAGTGGATTTCCCTCACATTTTCATTGAATGTGATATGTGCTAATATGGAGATAAACAATTTATGACTAATTGTAATTGAGCAAAAGTGAGTCCTTCACAGAAGACTTAGTGTTAGGTCCTATTTCAAAGAGCTTGGACTAACTTCTATTACCCTTTTAATCTCTAAGATTGTTTTTATAATTCAGTTACTTTAACTTTGCATTTCATTGTGACAAATTCCTTTTATTTAGAAGAGGGTTAGTAGCTGTGTTTCTTCCTTAATTGGCATTTTCAATTTTAAAAAAATGATTATCAAAGAAAAGAGAGAGAAGACATAAATTCTTATAATAGGAATGAAACAGAATGTATCAAAAACCTTGTAGATATTAAAAGAATGATATAAACAACTCTACATGCACATTTGACAAATTAGATGAAATGGACCTATTCCTTGCAAAGCACAGACTTACCCAATACAGAATAATTTGTGTAACTTCTTAACTATAAAGGAAACTGAACTCATAATTTAAAAATTCCTAAAAAAGAAATTTCTAAGTTAAGATGTATCAATGGAGATTTCTACCAAATTTTCAAGGCACACAGACCAGAAAGGAAAACTTAAAACAGTACCAATTCTCAAATGATGTCTACACAGGAAATCTAAAGAATGTATTCTATAACTCTGAAAACTAATAAATGAATCTAGCAAGGCTGCAGGATACTAGATCAACATATAAAATTAGTTGTGTTTCTATATAATAGCAATGAACACATAGAAATCAAAATTTAAAATGTAAGAGCCTTTACAATCCTTCAAAAACTGAAATATTTAGCTGTATATTTTAAAGATTTATTCATTTATTTTTAGAGAGAGAGAGGAAGAGAGAGAGCATGAGCAGGGAATGGGCAGAGGGAGAGGGAGAATCTCAAGAAGACTCTAGGGAGTTTGATTTCCCGACCCTGGGATTATGACCTGAGCTGAAATCAAAAGTCAGGTGCTTTACTGAGTCACCCAGGCACCCCACTTCAGTGTATATTTTATAAAATGTTGTAAGAGGACAAGGGCAGGTCACCCCAAGATGGGTCACTTTGGCATAAACATTAGAGTTAAAAGCAAAAACCCAGCAGATTCAGGGAAAGTTCTTTAACTACCCTCCTCAACTACATGCTTGTACTATGAAGAGAGCTATTAATACAGTTTCTTCTATTACCTAAGAAACTCATCTACATAATAGGACAACCTTTGCTTCCCAAACATCTCCTGCCACTTTCCTGCTAACAGTCTTTCTCTCTTTTGTAACCTCGGACCCCTACCCATCTCCTTAGTCCATATAAGTACCATGTTACCTCACTATCTTGGGAATCTCCATGTCTGTGTGGATTCCTTATACATATGCAATTAAATTTTATTTCTTCCTGTAAATCTGTCTTATGTCAATTTGANATCTACATAATAGGGCAACCTTTGCTTCCCAAACATCTCCTGCCACTTTCCTGCTAACAGTCTTTCTCTCTTTTGTAACCTCGGACCCCTACCCATCTCCTTAGTCCATATAAGTACCATGTTACCTCACTATCTTGGGAATCTCCATGTCTGTGTGGATTCCTTATACATATGCAATTAAATTTTATTTCTTCCTGTAAATCTGTCTTATGTCAATTTGATTCTCAGTCCAACTGGAGGGATCTTGAATGGCAGAGAAAATTCTTCCTCCCCAACAATACGTATAGGACTTTTATGGTGAAAACTACAAAAGAGTGATTTTAAAAAAAGGAAATATAAATTATGAAGAGACATACTGTTGTGCTCATGGATTGGAAGACTCAATATAAGAAGTATGTTACTACTCCCAAACTGATATATGTGTTTAATGAAATTCTTATCAAAACTAACAAAATTTTATTTGTAAATAGAGAGGATTTTTCTAAAATGTATATGGAAAGTCAAAGTAGAATAACATAAATGTTCTCCCCAATCTCCAACATATTTCAAATGTTCTTGAAATAAATTTCAAGATTTATTATATAGCTAGTTTTAGTTAACAAAAGTATGGTATTAATAGAGGAATAAAATCTTGGATCAGTAAAACAACAGAGAACCCAGAAATAGCTTCACATAAGTACAGCCAATACTTAGCAAGGGAACAAAAACAGTCAAATGAAGAGAGAACAGTCTTGTTAATAGTGATGCAGGAATTAGATAATCACAGGGGGGAAAAATCTTGGCCTAAATTTCTCACCTTATATGAAAATTTTAAAAAAGAGTCATAAACTTAAATATAAAATATTGTACAATTTTAACAAGAAAACATAGGGGGGATAAAAAAAAAACCTGTGACCTAGAACTTGGTGAAGTGTTTTCAGATATGCTATCAAAAGCATGATCCCTAAAAGGAAAGATCAATAAATAGGACTGTATCAAGATAAAATTAAAATGTGTGCTCTTTGCCTTTTAAGAGAATGAAAAGACAATCTAGAACCTGGAAGAAAATATTCGCCACTCACGTATCTGTCAAAGGACTTATATCTATAATATATATCAAGAAAAAAAACCCCTTCAAAATGCAGCAGTTTTAGAAAATTAAATTAGAAAATAGGCAAAAGTCATGAAGAAACATTTTGCCAAAAAGGATATATATACATGGCAAGAAGCACAAGAGATGTTCAACAGCATGAGCTATCAAGAAAATGAAAATTAAGACCATGATTAGGTATTACTCCACATCAATAAAACAAAAATAAAAATAGTGCAAATACCAAATGTTCACAAAGCAGCAGAGAAACTGGATCTCTCATGCATTGTTGGTGATAATATAAAAGAACACAGCTGCTCTGAAAACCAGTTTCATGGTCTGTTACAGCCATGCCATGGGACATGACTCAGTAATAAAAAAAAAGACGACTTATGCACACAACAATTTTGATGGATCACAAGAGGATTATGCTGAATGAAAAAAAGTCTCAAAAGGTCACAGACTATATGGTTCCATTTATATACGTTTCTCAAAATGACAAACGATAAACATGGGAAACAAAGCAGGAGTTTCCCAAGGCTTAAGATAAGAATGGTAGGAGTGTTACTATAAAGGAGCAGCTCAAGGAAGATCTTTGTGGGGATGGAATATCATTTTTTTTTAAGATTTTATTTATTTATTTGACAGAGAGAGAGAGAGATCACAAGTAGGCAGAGAGGCAGGCAGAGAGAGGAGGAAGCAGGCTCCCTGCTGAGCAGAGAGCCTGATGAGGGACTCGATCCCAGGACCCTGAGATCATGACCTGAGCTGAAGGCAGAGGCATTAACCAACTGAGCCACCCAGGTGCCCCAGGATGGAATATCTTGATTGTGGTAATGATTACATGAATTGATGCATGTAATAAAGTGCCACAGAACTATACATGTATATCAAACCAATGTCAGTTTCCCGGTTTTAATATTATACTATAGTAGCACTGAGGGAAATGCATGAAGGGCACACAAGGTTTCTCTCTACTACCTCTGTAACTTCCTATGAATTTATAATTACTTCAAAATTCAAAGTTGAAAAATTCACATTTTCCAATTATCATTGGGCGACATCATTAGGAATTTAACTTCCTTTGCATTTCCTTATTTTATCAATAATAAATTCTCTAAGCAAAATTTTTCAGACTGTTTCACAAAACAAATGTTCTACACAGAATATAATTGTTCCCATACAAAAAGGTTTGGGCGGCTAATTTGGAAAACCCTATTGATAATACCAACTTTTTGAAGATTCACAATGCACAAATTGATTGAAAGATGCTCTTAACACATAAATTGTTTCTTTCCTGATAACTACTTGATTTCATAATATAGAAAATACTACCCTAACACCTGTCACTTAAAACACTGGCTCAGGGAGAGCAGGGACCAGTAATGGTAATTTTGGAAAGACTGTGAGAGCTTTCCGAATCCCAGTCTCTCAGCTACAGTCTACGGTAATGAATTTCTGATGCTTAAGACAATTGATCCTTCACCGGAAGCCTTTTTTTTTTTAAATAACATTATGATACCTGGCCTACTTTCTCACATAATCTCCCAAAGAAAACTAAAGCTATTCACAGTCTGTGATTAATAGTTTCTAAAAACACACTAGGTGTTTTCAAGATGATGTATTACTTTTGAAAGCTCATGCTGGGATTAGTATTTTATATATAAATAAATCATTTCTCCTTGTCCCCTCTAAAAGTGATCTGTACTTTATTCTAATTCTCATTCTTAATGTGAATGTTTATGTATCTCTTTTACTAGACAAAGAGTCCACAGCTACTTAGGTAATATCTTGTTTTGTTTTTTTATGCTCCAGGGCTACTTATATCAGAGGTACCCTATGTTTACCCAATAAATATATGAAAAGTATATGTCAGAGATGCAAGTGTTAATTACAAAATGCCTGGTTAGGCTTTATATGACTATTGACAAAGAATGAAATAATTGTCTAGGTCAGTGGTCTTCAGTGATCTGCATTACTGCACTGTTGCCCTCCAACTGGGGGATCCTATGCTTTGAATTTCATTTTTTGCCACAACTGAGCACAAATTCTGATATGCTAAATGTTTCAGCTGGAACACTGAACCAGATATGGTAGAGGAGTAATGAACATAATTTCACAGTGAGCAACAAGTAAAATACATATAATAGTATCAGGCCATTTCCCCCACTCCCCCAAAATTCATCTGTTTATTCAAAAATGAGAGGATTCTGCTATAACAAATAAGACAAGGCAGTCAGGATATAAATAAGTCAACTAAAAACAAACAAAAAATTCTGAAGGATAACTGTCAGGAAATTATAATTACACATTGAGGACATTGTTACTGACAAGGTGGTAATACAGAAAGGATTGTTTTCATGATTGCGAACTCTTTAAAAATTTTTGATTGTTTTTAAAAACTCAGGCACAAATACCTGATATCACTTGGCTTAATCTATTATATTTTTCATTCTTTTATCAAATGTCAAATTCTCAATGAGGATGGCTCTAACTGTCCTATTTAAGACCACAGCCAACATTCCAAAGCTTTTCTTTCCTACTTTTCGCTATTTTACGTTTTGTTAGAGCACTTAACCGTTATGAGATACATTGTGTCATTTTACTTATTTTGCTTATATTTGTGTCCCTCTGCACCACTACCAACCACAACAAAAGCTCCTGGAAAGCAAGAAATTTGTCTACACTGTTCACCACATCCAAATAATTATAACAAACCCTGGCACATAATAGATGATGAATAAATATTACTGAATGAATGAATAAATGTTCATTTTAAATTTTTTAATACCTCCAAAAAATTATATCTGGTAATCAAATATATACATAACCACTAAATCTTGACTTCAATGTAACTGTATTACTTAAATTACTTCATCAAGAAGATAAACACAGAATGATTTTTTTTATTTCAAACACTACTGTCAATGGTTAAAAGCCTGATATCTGTGCATATGTCAATAAGGAAATAAAGAATAAAATAACAGCTCTCCTTTTACCTTTTTCAAAATTTTGTTTTGTTTAGGTTAGTGCTTCTCAAATTTTAATGTATATGTGACTCACTGGAGAATGTCATTAAAATACAGTTTATGATTCTGGGGTGGGTACTGAATTCTAACAGCTGTTTACCCATGGACCCAGATTTGAGTATCTGAGTTTAGATTATTTTTTTAACAGTGTTAAATTGTGCACCGATATTTCTAAAATCTAGTATTCTGAGGAAAATTCAATTCAGTAGGGAAAACGTGCTTTAAAATATTTGTAGTGACTCAAGTAAGGCTTCTATTGATAATTCAGTATAAGAGTATGCGATATTGTTTATCAAATGTCCTTTCACCAAGAGGGAACCCGAAGTAAACTATGGTCTGTGAGGGATAATGATACATCAAGGTAGGCTCATTGATCCTAACAAATCACCACTTTGGTGGGGGACACTGATAATAGGAAAGGCTGCATGTATATGGGAGCTCTGATTAGTTGTGAACCTAAAACTGCCTTTAAAAGCAATCTATTAAAAGTAAAAGGTAAAACAAAAATAACAACCTACAGAAGAAGAAGAACATATTTGCAAATCACACATTTGATAAGGGTTTAAGATCTAAAATATATAAATAACTCCTACACCTTAACAACACAAAACATACAATCCACTGAAGAGACCAGCAAGGGATTTCAATAGATATTTCTCCTAAAAGACACCAATAGACAATAAGGGCAAGAAAAGATGCTCAACATTATCTGTCAGTAGGGAATGGCAAATCAAAACCACAATGAGATTCCACTCTATAATGTACTATAATGGCTACTTAAAAAAAAATTATAACAATAATAATAAGTAACAAGTGTTAGCTAAGCCCCAGACCTCCTTCAAGGATTGGCTAATTATCTTTTTTTTTTAAGATTTTATTTATTTATTTGATAAGAGAAAGACAGCGAGAGAGGAAACACAAGCAGGGGGAGTGGGAGAGGGAGAAGCAGGCTTCCCGCTGAGCAAGGAGCCCAGTGCAATGCGGGGCTTGATCCCAGGACCCTGGGATCATGACCTGAGCCGAAGACAGACGCTTAACGACTGAGCCAACCAGGCGGCCCGCTAAGTATCTTTCATACCAGCCTGTTCTTATCATACTCCTTAACATTGCCATTTGCCCTCCCATTTATGGTCTTCCCCCGTTTACTCTGTACTTTTCTCATAGCACTTGTCACCTTTTAACAAACTCTATAATGTATTTTATAGACAAATGTGGGGGTGGGTGGAAGATGGGGGGGAGAGAGAGAGAACATTTTCTGCTTAAATCTAGAATATGAAGAAAGAAATTTTTAATTTATTTTTTAATTATTTGCTCCAGGGGTACAGGTCTGTGAATCATCAGGCTTA
The DNA here is from genome assembly GCA_002007465.1 of Ailurus styani. Lineage (NCBI taxonomy): Eukaryota > Metazoa > Chordata > Mammalia > Carnivora > Ailuridae > Ailurus > Ailurus styani. The sequence goes on from LNAC01001080.1 coordinate 58,267, forward strand.
CACCTTTCACAGCACTCACCATAGCACAAACCCTCCCCAGTGTCCATAACACATCCACCGTATCCCTACCCTCCCACCCCCCCGTAACCCTCAGTTTGTTTTGTGAGATTAAGACTGTCTTATGGGAAATCCATTTTTTTTTCTGTTTCACTTACTGACATATACTAGGTGTCTCCAACACTGCTTGACATATAACTTCTCAATAAGTATGTGTTAAATTCATTCGCTCTGTTTTCTCCACCTCCTTTGACAGGGTTTTAAAATTTTATGTCTTTCCAAACCCTCTCCATCTTTTATCTAAGTTCTATTCCATTAATTTGCACTATTAGCTAATTAGTTTCTAATATAAGGTTTCTATATAAAGTTTCTATATTAGTTTCTAATAGAAACTAATATAAACTATATATTAGTTTCTAATACCTATAAATTTTTCTCCAAGTACTCACTTAGCTAAATCCCACAAGATTTTTATGCATTATTTTTATTAGTTAAAACATTTTCTAATGTTATTGTAATTTCTTTATTGGAGGGGAGGCGTAGGTTATTAAAAGTGCGTTTCTCCTAACCAATAGGTATTTTCCAGCTTTTGTTTTCTAATCAATTTCCAGCCTAATTAAAAAGACAATGTGCCAATTTAATCCATTTTAAAGAATTAAAATTTCTTTAACAATAATATAATCTCTTTTTTGAATAAATATACTGTGTGTGTTTCAAAAGAATAGATATCTCCAGATGGTAAATACAGTGTTACCTTTGCCCATTAGGTTCAGATTACTTACTAATTATGTTGATTAAATATCCAGCATCCTTACTAATCATGGTACAGGATTTAATTACTTTCAGTATGCCTGAGACACTCTTAATTATGTATGAACAATAAATATGCTAATTAGAATGTATGGTGAAATAAAAAATATGGTTGCTTTTCAAACAAGCCTCTATATCATTGGCAAATATATGTTCAAATATGATTTTAGAGTTGTCAGATTTTAGAGTTGTCAGACATACATATCACTTTCTTCTTGTTGACTATGTCCCATATTTTAGACATGATATTTATATAGTAAAGCCAAAAATAACATTTTAATTTTTCTGCCAGATTTTCTTTTCAGAGTCTATACTGATCTACAGAAAATTAAAGCGGCGGGTACTACTGTTTTATAAAAGATTATTTTCTTCTTTTTCATCAGAGATAGTCCATTTCCTTAAAAGGAGTTTTAACTTATTTCTGCTATTCCTCCATGGTGTATTTCTACCTAATGATACTTCAGAATTTTTCTTAGAGTTGTGAATATTAAATCAGTCTTCACCTAGAATTCTCAAAAAACCAAAAACAAAAACCCCAAGCACTGTGGAATTTAAGGTTGAATTTTTGATTGGTTGTCACCCAAATTTCTGAAATCAGTTGCTATGGTAAATTTTTTTCCCCTTCCTATTCTTCTGGGTCTAACTAGGGCATCAAAGTTTAGGGTATATATACGATAATAACTCAAATACATATGGCATATATTAGCCACTTTATACTTAAAACATTTCATACTATAAAATGAGATTATAGGTAAATTTTTAAGAATACATAATATTTAAACATTATGTAAAAAATTATACATAAAAATGAATCTCAGAACACTACATCAAAAACTGATGATGTACTGTATAGTGACTAACATAATCTAAAAAAATGTAAAAATAAATAAATATGTAGGTAAATAAATCATACTCGTGTATGAGAACCAGTGTCAAAACGGGATTCCTTTTATACGGTCTAACATCTTGTTGTTTATTTGTTCTAATGAGTTGAAAAAGTTTTTTTTTTCTATATAATATCTGGAAGTAATTCAGCTTTCTTGCTCTAGTATTACTGATACGTGTAGCCCCACTCAAAACTTAAACAAGAGTGATTTGGTAATCAATTCACCAAAAAACACATTCTGCTGCAACTTTCCCTCCAAAGTCTCATGATTACTTTTACCTTTATTTTTCATACAAAAGAACTACCAGTATTATGCTACGTGAAGTAAGTCAGAGAAAGACAACAAATACCATACAATTTATATGTGGAATCTAAAACATGAAACAAATGAATAAACAAACAAAAAGCAGAATCAAACCTATAAATAATGGCAACTATGTGATGTTGCCAGAGGATAAGAGGGCAGGGGATGGGCAAAATGGGTGAAGGGGAATGGGAGACAGAGGCTTCCTGTTAGGGACTGAATAAGTCATGGGGATGAAAAATACAGCATAGGGACTACAGTCAATGGTCTTGCAATAGCACTTACGGGGACAGAGGGCAGCTACTCTGGTGCTGAGCACAGCATCCTGTATAGAGTTGCTGAATCACTATGTTGCACACCTGAAACCAATGTAACATTGCGTGTGAACTATACTCAGAAAAGGAAGAACTACCAAGACAGTAAGGTCCCATATATTTCACTCTCTCTCAGCATAACAGCATCCTTTCTTAAATACAGACAAAGCATTCCTAGAAATATTTATAGATTTAGAACCTAAATACAAAGAGTTCTGGGAAAATTTAGCCATAAATAAATCGATACTTTCAAAATTGCATTAAATTTTATCTGGGGAAAGAGATACACTGGCAACATAAATAAAATTCAAAAGCATAATATCTGCTCTATTTGACTGATATCCTAATAGATTTCTGTGATATTGAAATGAAAATGGCAATGAAGAAATTGTAAAAGCATTTGATGCAGAAAGTATACAAACAGCAGAAAATATAAGGTAAAGATAAACATTAATTCAGAATCCAAGATTAGCCAAATATTTTTGCTTGGTTCCTATGTGCTAATAAATAGATATTGTAAGAAATAATCCACAACTGAAGGAACAGTTACTTGATATAAATATGATTTCTACATCTATAATTTTTTTTTAATACTGTTAAGATTCAGCTTTACACAGAGGTGGTATGGTAGTTTGAGCAAAGCAGTGAATTATAAAGTTCTTGATTCTAGGACCAATTCTGTAAACACCAGTCTTAAGAACTTTGACAAAATCTTAAGCTGTTGGCAGCTTCATCTGTAGAGTATACACTAAGAGTGTCTGTCCCTCTTACCTTCACGGCTTCTGTGAAGATGAAGCAGACCTTAGTAGATTAAAGGCCTTTGAAAGTTAAAAGTTCTATATAAATAAGATCTCTTATTCTACTGAAGTTGTTTTTGATATTCCAGATTTGGCTTAACAACATCAACAAACGCTCAAGCTAAAATATTTGTGCTTAGAAATTATTACTAGTAAGTAGAATAATTTGTCAACCTTCATTTCAAAAATCTGTATTCACCTCATTTGCAATGAAATGAGGTAATAACTGGGCTATGTTGCACAATTTACAGACTTACCCAAATGAGCAAATATGGCCCATTTAGCTAAGGACACTTTAATAAGTGCTGTTTATTATGAGTTGATCTCCTACAATATCATATAGCTGATATGTATTTCCTTTAGAAGACCACTTTATATAATATATAATCTAGCTATTTATATATTTTTTGTTTTTTTAGACATTTATCACATCTCATAATTTATACAAAGGAATGACAACTCTCTCCAATGCATAAAAGCATAGAGGCCAGAGCATGAATTGGCGTTGATGGAGGTTTTGCTTGTCCTTTTCCCAAAACATTCTTTCACATGAAAAATACCTGTTTCCATTCTGTTTGTCTTTGAAGACACCCGTTTTCCAATTTATTGCCAATTATCTCACACACAACCAAGCCACCAACTAGTTTTAAATGAATTACAGTTCTAAATTAAGTACTGAGAGAAAGAAAGAAATGTATTTAAATGGGTAAATCACATTACCTGCCTTGGCCACTGAGCTATACATACTTTGTTTCAGCAATTAACACACTACATGCAGGCTGAGTTTGTAGGAGACAAAGGGAAAAGTAAGGAAGTAGAAAACTTCCACTTACTGCAAATGAAAGTAGACTCATCTGAATTATCAGCACAGTCGTTCACAAAATCACACAGCTTGTCCTCTGCAATGCATTGCTTGTTGGCACACATGAATTCTTGAGCAGTACACTTCCTGTCTGGACTAAGTAGGGGGGCACAATCTTGAAAGGAAATATCATCCACTGCTACATCTCCCATGTAACTGATACCACGCTTTGCCCTAAAGACAATCTTAAAAAAAAAAAAAAGGCAAGGAAGAAAGGAAAGAAGAAATCCAATTTCAGTTGAATTGTCTAAGAATTCAAAATTTGAGGCAAATATTAAATTTAGGACATCAGGTTTGAATCTAATAAAAACACCCCCATTATGGGAACCCTCCTACACTGTTGGTGGGAATGCAAGTTGGTGCAGCCACTCTGGAAAACAGTATGGAAGTTCCTCAAAAAGTTGAAAACAGAGCTACCCTGTGATCCAGCAACCATACTACTAGGTATTTACACTTAAGATACAAATGTAGTAATCCGCAGGGGCACATGCACCCAAATGTTTATAGCAGCAATGTCCACAATAGCCAAACTATGGAAAGAACCTAGATGTCCATCAACAGATGAATGGATAAAGAGGATTTGGTATATATATATATATAATGNGATTTGGTATATATATATATAATGGAATACCATGCAGCCATCAAAAGAAATGAAATCTTGCCGTTTGCAACATAGATGGAACTAGAGCGTATTATGCTAAGCGAAATAAGTGANTTGGTATATATATATATATAATGGAATACCATGCAGCCATCAAAAGAAATCTTGCCGTTTGCAACATAGATGGAACTAGAGCGTATTATGCTAAGCGAAATAAGTGAATCAGAGAAAGACAATTATCATATGATCTCTCTGATATGAGGAATTTGAGGGGCAGGGCGGGGGGTCATGGGGGGTAGGTAGGGGAAAAAAATGAAACAAGATGGGATCAGGAAGGAGACAAACCATAAGAGACTCTTAATCTCACAAAACAAATTGAGGGTTACTGCGGGGTGGGAGGGTAGGGATAGGGTGGCTGGGTTATGGACATTGGGGAGGGTTTGTGCTATGGTGAGTGTGGTGAAATGTGTAAGCCTGATGATTCACAGACCTGTATCCTTGGGGTAAATAATAATAATAATAATAATAATAATAATAATAATAATAATAATAAAACACCCCCATTATGAAACTGACCCACGATGTTTGAGGGTCATCCCACAAACGTGGGAGGGGCAACACCACTGCCTCTTGTCTAGATTTTTAGGACAGGTGGCAAAGAAAACTGGCAGGAGTCACCACGCTATCAATACTGCTTCTGCAGCTCTCATCCAAAACAAGACCTGCTCACTTCTTAGAACCTCACCTGCACCTCGTATGGGAGAAAGGAGGCCAATCAGGTAATAAATCACAGGAAGAGAAAGAAGATACAACCACATCCTTTATTTTGGCCAATTTGTTGCCACTCCTCAGATATGTCCACCCCAATTACGTGAAAGCAAAAATACCAAACCCCAATACCATGAGGTTTTTTTAAATTGCCCACATTTTTGGAATTGAAATGATTTTCATTTGCCTTTGACTGATGTATGTCATGGACAAAATTCTCATGTGTGCAACTGTCTGACAGGGAGATTCCACTTACATGGACTACAAAAGAATTAGAAATGATTAAAAACAATGACAGGGGCGCCTGGGTGGCTCAGTGGGTTAAGGCCGCTGCCTTCGGCTCAGGTCATGATCCCAGGGTCCTGGGATCGAGGCCCACATCGGGCTCTCTGCTCAGCAGGGAGCCTGCTTCCTCCTCTCTCCTCTCTCTCTCTGCCTGCCTCTCTGCCTACTTGTAATCTCTCTCTGTGTGTCAAATGAATAAATAAAATCTTTAAAAAATAAAAAAAAATAAAAAAAAAAATAAAAACAATGACAGGAGTTGCTAAAATGTTTAGAAATTTCATCTTCAATTGTAACACTACCAATGCTTGCAAGAACAATTAACACTGTTTCATGGAACACAAAAAGTCACAAATTGTTTAGTTTCAAATTTCTAAGTGAAATTAATTCAGAATGCTTCTATTAAATTTCTCTGCATGCCAAATATGTACTTGTGTATTAACATAAGAAATATTCATTTTTAAAGTAAATGTAGAACAACACAAAATGAGTTAACAAGGAATACAAATCTACTTCAGTGATTTCATACAAATATTTATTGTTCAAACTCTCAAACACTTTTTGACCAAATCTAACATTTTTCTCAAAAGAATTATAATTTCTCCTCAGGATGTGTTATACTTTTATGTGACTCTACAAAAACCTATGTGTTTTCCTTTTAAGATAAGGTGATAGAATAATTGAAAATCATGCCTCAAATTATCAAAACCAAACCAAAATAAAAATACAATTTTTATGTAAATTCATATACCAAATTTACATAAATTTTCTTCATAAGAGATACGCTAGAAAAGAAAAATAAATTTTATAGATTGAAAGGTTAGAAGTCATTAAGAAGAGGTGAAACTAGAAAGAATAAGGACTACAGTGTTTTATAAGGAAACAACGATACACAAATTGAAAAGCGTACACTATTTTCTGGATGCATGTCCTATGAAAAAGAAATCAGATAACAAGTGTTTCCTTATTATTTTTTTGCAAGTCTATAGATGGACTCTCAAGTGCCTGCCATGTCCAAATGATCAAATCACTGCTTATATCCCAATGTTCCATAAAATGTCAGTGAAGAGTCCATAGACTTTCCTATTGAATGTGTTTATACTTTAAAAAAAAAAAAAACGTATTTTATTTCAGTAGAATAAAAGCAGGGTCAATTATTTTGGAAAAGTTAGAAAGCCATATGGCATCGCATTTGGATTATGGACCTGATGAACTGGCCTTGCTTAAAGTCTATCTATCCCATTTTGTAGTCTGCAACTAGAACAAGTCCCCTCGTGTGTAGGTAATGTGTATTCTAATCTATAAAAGGGGGATAATGATCATGCAATTAGTGTAAAAATTTAAAAAAATGTTTCAAATTTATAGAATAGTACTTAGCACTTACTAAGTGCTATGTATACGCCTGCTCTGGTTATACAAATTATCTTAATTAAATACTCTGTCTACGTTTGAGAGCTCCCAAACTCCAAAAACTACTCAGTGCTGATTCCGCATAGAATTTCTAAAAATATCTTACACTTTTTCTCAAGGGTTAGAGGTATTCCTCTTTCTGAGGTGAAAGGGAATGATATTTAAAAATGGAAGAAACACAGACAGTATACTTGGCCAACAGTCTATCTCCAGGGCATAGTAATGAGCTTTGCACATAGTGCGTGCTTAGAAAGTCTGCATTGAAGGAATGAGTGAATCACAAAAAAAATCAAATATTCACAAGCCATTATTGTCTAATTTTAAGATTCAAACAATCTAGGCATATTTCTCTTCAATCAGATTTCAATGTATGAAAAAGCACATTTCAGAAAGGCTAGGTTAATTAATAATTGATTCTTCCTGCTGAAATTCCCCTTAATGTTATTTTGAATATGATTTTACTATACACATATTCTACTTGCACAGAACTAGTTAAGAATTCATTGCCTGGGGTAGAAGCCTATGTCCAGCAGCAATGAAACCTTCTCTATGGTCTTGCTGAGGATTCTTCTACCCTCAATTAAAAGATCTTAGAGAATGAACCAGTGGAATCATTTTAAAAATAAATTTAACATTGTGTAATATAAAAGTGCAGTCCAATAATTACATCTTTGGGCTGAACTTATTTCTTATCAATTTACCAAATTATCTACAGATGACTCATAAGAAAACTGGACTCCAGTGAGGGGCCAAAAACATGGACTTTTATCACCCCTGCCATTCCAAGAAATTGCAGACAGTGCTAGAATGCCTTTACACAGAAGTAGCTACCCTGTGTTTCCACTGGAATGGAGAGGGGCTGATCTCTCAAACCCATGACTATATATAGTTACTGAATATGCACAGCAAAACAGGCTACTATTTCTACATACACAGAGGACTGGAAACGTAATAATTAGCCAAGATATATCTTCTATCTAGAGATAAATGGTTCTAAATTCATGAAATTAAGCCTTGTACAATTAAGACTAAGAAAATGTTCCCCAGCATAAATGCCTCTGGATTCTCACTCTCCTGATCGAAATCATAAAAATTTTTAACAGCTAAGCCTCATCTTCCAAGAGAACCCCTTTGTGCCAAATATATGCACACACATATGCACACACACACATGCATGCACACACATCCATGAGTTTTTTTTTTTAAGATTTTATTTATTTATTTGACACACAGAGAGAGATCAGATCACAAGTAGGCAGAGAGGCAGGCAGAGGGAGAGGAGGAAGCAGGCTCCCTGCTGAGCAGAGAGCCCGATGCAGGCCTCGATCCCAGGACCCTGAGATCATGACCTGAGCCGAAGGCAGAGGCTTTAACCCACTGAGCCACCCAGGCACCCAGTTGGCATTAAAATTACATAGTCCTAGAACATGGTTGGCTAACTGGGAGAAATGAGGACACCTGGAACTGTTAAATTCCTTACGGAAATGACATGGAGTGGCAGGCATTCATATAACATATCAGGAATCGGAGGACAAAAAGGCTAGGAGTAGAGGAAATAAAGTAGGATTAAAGAAAAAAAAATTTCAACAAAACTCCCTCGTCACCCAACAACTACTTGGCTTACCAACCTGTATATGTGACTGAACGCCTAAAAACACTTCCACTTTCTTCCACCGTGCACCCTGCTGTCCTCTTTGAGCCCACAATTTAGAAGTAACGTTGTCTTTTTTGCTGAGTACCTACCGAGATAAATCAAGTAACAGGTGTTAAAATATTGTGTCTTGATAAATTTTAAACATTTAGAATTTGCCCAGTGATTTTTTAAAAATTTTAATATCACCATGAAGTCCCTTAGAGAAAAGTGGGGACAGTTTTCATTACACGTCTTTGTTTTCTATACAGGAACGTGTCTCCAGGATCCCTCACAAGCTTTGTGTAATAAAGTTTTACATGAATAGGTGTCAGTCAAGTCCAAAGGGTCTAGACACGATTTCATTAACTCTTAACTACACTGGGTTTTTAAAAAACTGACAGAAGTAACAATTGGAATTTTATATATTAAATAATATTCATGAAGTTGAAATGAAAAGCACGTAATTTATTACTTACTAAAATAGCTTTTTTGTTTTGCTTTTTTGTGGATGATTTTCCTTCCTTATGCTCTTGGGTTCAGCAGGGACAGTGTGTTAAAATGGGAACCCATGCAATTTTAACAGCGCACCTAGGGGATTTGAGTGGGCACTGACCCATCCTGTGATGGTAAGAGCTTCCCACCCAAGACCCTTGAAACCCTGCATTCTCCTGAGTACTGCATCCTTATTCTAAAGGGAAATTCAAATTAGTCTCTGCAAATTATCCTGGCTCTCCTTTTAGAATGTTACAAAATGAACCAACAAAAGAGTAACTGAAGAGAACAGGAAAAAGCAGAACAATTCTAGATTTTAAAGTAACTGACTTGGATGGCTTATTTAAGTATTTCACAACATTACTTTTTAAAAATACAATGTGTACAACTGAAAGAATCATTCCAGTAGTGGGTCTGTGAAGGTTTTGGCTTCTGAAAGTGAAGGTAACTTTTAATGGCTTCATTATCTACTTATTTTCAATTAAATTGAAACAGCTATTTTTTATTAGAGTATAAATAACATTCAAACTATTAATTTTAATAGAAGTAGAGTTTCTAGACCCTTTAGAATCTCTAAGTAATAAGTGGCTAACAAAAATAATACCATACTTTTGTTCTATATAATTTAAGTTAAAACAACATGCTATCAAGGTCAAAAAATATAATTTGTAAAAAATAATAATTTTTTGATGAATACTTTTAAAAAGTATGGGAAATAGGTCTTTGTATGAATACTATTCTACATACAAATGACTAAGAAAAATGTGTTCATGCACAAAAATAAGGATCACATGCATTACCATTTTAATTATTTGATAACTACTTATAACATTTTAATATTTTATAATTTTTCACCTACTAATACAAAATTGTACCTGAAAAAAGAAAGTATACTTCAAATAATTACTCTTTACAAAATATATCCATTAAATAATTCTCATTTTTCTGATGAAAACCCTGCAGTAAGCTGTATTTTTTGTCAAAAACCATTTTTTAAAAAGTCAATCTAAAACAAATGATAAGCTATAACTTTAATCCATAAGACTACTGGATGTTTTTAGATTATCAAACATGCACACATACTCACTTACAAACAAGTTTACTTTTAAATCATTATTGGTAAGGGATCTCACCTATAATAAAGAAGGTAATTCTTCCAAAACTAGTAAGCAAATATATTTTCAAGTAAAAAAAAACAAAAACTAATAGCATTTATGAAATATGTTTATCTAAAACTTATTTGGAAAAATAAATATTTAATAGAACCAGGAAAATCTTAGTATAAGACAGTAATAAAATGAGGAGACAAAGCACCTAATATTAAAATGATAATCAAGGGACAGGGGAAGTAGTAGTTAACCAGCTACCCTGCAGTCTGTTTCTTTCTTTACTGGGGAGAAAAAAGTAGGTAACCTACCTGTAATCTTTTTGCAAATATGCTAAACACAGACTTCTTTGTCTAACAAATTAATAGTATTTGACAAGGGGAAGAGCCCTTTGCTATGCCTGCGTTTAGCAAGATATTACTGGTCTAAAACTGTTCATAGTAAATGATTCTAGAATTTGGGGATTGGTCTTTCAGACATGGCTTCCTGGAAGATGCTACATAGGGTATGAAATAGTACAAATGGAGATATCTGACAACTGAGTTGGCTTGTTCTGTGTAAATGATGCATCTATACATATTACTTAAAACTTCATATATTGTCTAAGGCATGTCCAATATGGGAAAAAACGACCGAGGCATCTGCATTGAGACACTGGTTTGCCTCTATAACTTGGTCTTCTAAAAGAAATCAGGACCCATGGAAAAAGTTAACTCCAGGGATGGAACAGGATAAAAATAACATGAGTCTAGAACATCTTAGACAGAAAAAAAGAAAATGCTCAAAGACGGATGGGACTGTCAAAGAGACACAGAAGTCAGCTTAAAGGGTCTCCTAAGAGCAAATCTGGGACAATTTTTTTTTTTTAAGATTTATTTATTTATTTATTTGACACAGAGAGAGAGATTACAAGTAGGGAGAGAGACAGGGAGAGGAGGAAGCAGGCTCCCTGCTGAGCAGAGAGCCCGATGCGGGCCTCAATCCCAGGACCCTGAGATCATGACCTGAGCCGAAAGCAGAGGCTTTAACCCACTGAGCCACCCAGGCGCCCAAATCTGGGGATTTAAGAATCAGTGAAAAATAACAACAATAATAGAGAATAACAAATTAAATACAAAAAGGATCCATGAATCCACACTGATATAAACCAATAAATAGAGACATAATTTTCTTGGTGGTGGTGGTGGTAATGGTGTTTTTTATAACTGAAAATCAACCAACAAATGTAAACAGAATAATGAAGTTTAAAAATCACAATTTAAAAAATAAAAAATTAAAATTAAAAAAATAAAAAAATCACAATTAAGAATCATCAGAGTAAAATTAATTCCAGTGAAAAATACTAAAGGGAACCAAACACTAGCAAGTACAATTGACTTGAGAACAGGATTTTACATACTATCAAAATATCTCTTCACAAAGTATTTATTGATAACAAAGGGAACAAAAGTAGTAAAACCTATGGATATCATATACTACCAATGGGATGCAGAAGAAAGAACACAGTATTGGTGATATTACAGCAAATATATATAAAATAAATAAATAAATAAATAAATATAATAATAAAATATATATTAAAATATATAACTATAAGCAAATATATTTACATAAATATATAAATATTTATGAATAATATATCTGATATATGTAAACATGTATATATAGGTTTAACAGTGAGCAAATCTAAATTGGGTGGATTCTACATATTGGATTAGATTATAATATTTTAAATTATCAACATCATAAAAGTCTAAAGAAGATTAAGGAATCATTCCAATTTGAAAGACCCTAAGAAGACATAACTATGTATGATATGTGATCCTGTATGGAATTTTTTCTATAAAAGATAGTCTGGGACAATGGACAAAAAAAATAGGAACTCTGAGTGAAAGTTATATTGGGGTTCTCTGTGAGATTCCTGAAACAGTCTGCAATACTTTAAACAATAATTCTGATACAGTTTATCTTCTAACAAAGAAACAATTGGAAAAAAGACAATTAGAAGATGTAGCCACAGCACCATCAGCAAAAGAACGCACATTCAAAGGTCCCCCCGAAGTGTGTATGATCCATTTTCACTGTTCTTAGAACATTGGTATTCTCAGAACGCTGATGCTAAAACCTACATGAAACATTTCAAGTACAAAACTGTATTACACACAAGCTATAATCTCAGAATAAAGATAATAACCATAAAGTGAAGAGTAAAAACAGCCTACTGGCCATTCAGGTCCAATTCTGGTAAAGTTTTTTTTCAATCATACCATACTGAAACTAGTAAGGTGTTGACAATTACCCATTCTTGTCTACTAGCGGACTATATTTTAGTAACACTAAATTGTACAGTATGAATTTTTATAGAGAAAATTTAGAAAGTGCAATTGCCTAAGGAGTACCTGGAGAGAACCAACTGTGATGCCATTCATGTAAGTCCAGAACTCCAGGGTACATCTTGGTCCCGTGCGTGAGATAACCGGAGTGAGTATATCAGCCATGTCACCAAATTTTCCATTGGAACTATCAGCATACAGGTACCAGCCATCTGTGGAATTTCTGCAGAAAGTACAAAGTGTGTATCATATTTTTAAAAAGAAGAAAATCATAAAATACATATTTAATGGTTCTGTAAGTTTTCCTAGAAGCATAATAATGTTTTATAGCCTAACGATGACTCGCAATCTTCAGCAGAAATTATTATTCTACTCCTTCTTTCCTGTAGCCAGGAGGATGCCACAATCAGTTCATTCAAGACTGGCTCCATCTGATCCCTTTCCAGGGACTGGGGATGAAAGTCTCAGGCCTTAGCCTCATCTCATCCCAGAGGCACTGGGACAGGAGAGTGGGAATTGTTTCCTCCTGCCTAGATGGGGTTTGCCCCCCGTGGCTGCCTTTCTGAGGGAGTGGATCCAATGTTTACTTAAGAAATGCCATATTGACAGCTGGAGAAGAAAGGTGCCCAACACTGGTGGAGATCTGACTCTCAACAGGCCCCTGGCCTCCTTTATGGCACTGCCAGAGCAAATGAACCGAGGTGGCAGGGACAAAGTGCACACGCCCTGCACTCTCTCTGCCCCCTGATCCAGTGTACTAAGACCAATCACCACCTTCCTTAAAGCCTTCTTGCCCGTGGGCATTCCCTGCCTCTATCATTCCCTTCCTCTAAGGTTCTCAGCTCCTTGTCCTATCAGCTATCTCCTAGAAAACCAGGGTTTGGAGCAATAAGATTATTTTTGCTTGAGTCTTTTTTCTAAGAAAAGGTAAAGAACATTGTGGGAATCTTTATGCTGTTGCAGTTTACCTTTTTAGAAAACATATCTTAATAAGATGGATGTCTAAGTTTCAGTGTCAGAGTATCTTGGAAACTTGGAACAATAAGAGTTCTGCCTCCACTGACTAAGGAGGGGACCCCCTCACTTTCTGCCCTCACCTTGCTCCATGCTGCCTGGGTTTCCAGCCCGTCCATCAAGTGCGCTGCTCACCTTTGACCCTGCTTGTACCTGCACCCCGCAAATATATGGGGGGCACTGGTGGCTCTTGGGTTATTGCTCTCCCCTGACTCCTTTCCCCATCTTTGGTCTTTCTGGTGGTCCCCAGACAGTCACCAAGGAACTGGCAATGGGACAACAGTCAAGCTAGGGGCTGATGCCCGGAGACTGCCTCGGCCATCCTCCCACAATGGGCTGAGACACAGCCTTTGGAATGCCAGACCCATCTCTGATCCTGCCTGCTAGTCTTGGGTTTCTTGGGTTGGTGTGATACATTGTATTTAAGTTCCTTGAACACTGTGGATCCCCATAATGTGGATAAATGACTGAGGCTTTGTAAATTCAGGGATGTCTGTGTGAATAAAGTTATTCGATGGTGTCAAAGAAGAAAAAAAAGAGAGAGAAAGAACAAATACTCTACTATTTTGATTTAGAATCCATGTATCAGTTGGTACAATGTGCACAAATTATGGGAAAGGTGGAAATTACCAGGTCTAATCTGTAATTACGTGGTTGTGTGCTTTTGTTTTGTTCTATTCTTTTATAGTAATATTGCTAATAATGTGGTCAGCTTTGTACAGCTTATTTTTCTTCAACATTTAATTTTTTTATTGAAGTATAATTGACATATAATGTTATTAGTTTCATATGTATCACATACTGATTTGAGAATTCTATACATTACTCAGTGCTCACCATGATAAGTGTAGTCACCATCTGCCACCATATATTATTACAGCATTATTGACTATGCTGCACTTTCATCTTTGGGACTTTCTTCCTTTATAACTGGAAATTTAAAGTTTGTACCTCTCAATCTATTTTGCCTATCCCTTCCCCATCTACTTCCCCTCTAGAAACCACCAGTTTGTTCTCTGTATTTAAGAGTCAGCTTGGTTTTTTGGTCATTCGTCTTTTAGATTCTACATGTAAGTGAAATCATATTTTCATGTGTGTAAAAAGGACTCTAAAGAACTGAATGCTTTTAGAAGAGGCACATAAAGAAGAAAAATATATATAAAAAATTAAGCATGTAAAATAGTAAACTGGCCTGGCGTTCTACTTACAAGTCTAAAAGGCTTTCAAGGTTCAAGTTTAATCTCTATTAACTTAGGTCAGTTTTACTTAAATATTGTTAATATTTTAATAAGCCAGTAGATAATTTTTAAAGTGTGTCTTTTTCCTCCTCACCTCCAAATCAAAGAGGAAAAGTCGGGATGAAAACAACTGAATATCAATGTAATTTTGCCATAAAAGACAGAGTTGATGCCCCTACTTTAAATATCAATTCAAAAAAAAAGAAATAATAAAACATTAAAGACATCCAGGTAACACACAGTCTTTTGAAGTATTAATGAAGGGGTGATTCCCCACAGCTTGGGCATTCTTGCACATTAAATTTCTTACCACTTTCTCACCTAAGTATTATGTTAGATACTATAGAATGTAAATTTGCTACTTATTAAAAGCATTTTTATTTTGAAAGTTTCATCATTTTTCTCAAGCAAAGAAATGTGAGTCACTAGTAGCAAACAGACGGAGAAAAACACATAACTATTCATTCAACCCCCACATATTTATCATCAGTCTCTGCAGTTTTGCCTGCCCGAGGCCCCAGGAATGGGACTGTGAGCAAAGCATACAACAGGGTATGGCCTCTGACCTCATCATTTACTAGGTGGAAAATATTAAGCAGGTTAGTTAACCTCTCTTAACATCTTAGTTTCTTCATTTATGAAATGTTCCAAATGTTTCTAATTCTTAAGAATTAAAATTAAGGGGCGCCTGGGTGGCTCAGTGGGTTAAAGCCCCTGCCTTCGGCTCAGGTCATGATCTCAGGGTCCTGGGATCGAGGCCCGCATTGGGCTCTCTGCTCGGCAGGGAGCCTGCTTCCTCCTCCCTCTCTCTCTGCCTGCCTCTCAGCCTACTTGTGATCTGATCTCTCTGTGTCAAATAAATGAATAAAATCTTTAAAAAAAAAAAAGAATTAAAATTAAGGGCACCTGGGTGGCTCAGATCATGATCCCAGGCTCCTGGGATTGAGTCCTACATTGGGCTCCCTGTTCCACAGAAGTCTGCTTCTCCCTGCATTCCTCCTCCCACTCATTTTCTCAATCTCTCTCAAATAATAATTTTAAAAAAAGAATTAGAAATAAAATAAAGGAACATCTAAAACAGTACCTGGCCCATCATATACTTAATTAGTGATAGTTGTGATTTGTGGTTATGTTTATGGCATTAGTTGCTACTAATGAAATAAAGAGTTCCGTGTCCTACAAACCACAGAGGGTATGAGTGAAGATCATTTTTAGAGACAGGATAATTAAATTAATTTGAATTAATGTCTCAATACATAAGCACTTCCAGCTTCATTCCTTGTGTGCTTAATACCCCAGGATCCTAGGGATATCAAGAACAGAAATTAATATATAATTGATTCACTGATTTATCAATTCACTGAGATCCAGCACAATTTCTACAGATACTTTTTCCCAGATTGGTAAACAGATATTAAGCTTCATATGGAAACCCAAAGGACTAAGAATAGCCATTTTTAATGTAAAGGTGAACAAAGTTAGAGAATTTACTCTAACAGATGTATTTATTATAAAGGTGAAATAACCAAGACAGAGATATACTGGAATAAAGACAGGCAAGAGGGCCAGATAAATGGATGGATAGTCCTGAAACCCATTCATGTATATGTGCACACCTGATTCATGAAGTTCGGTTCTTCAGAGAACTGAAGGAAAGGATAATCTCTTCAATGTGTACTGAATAAATTAGATAGAAATGTGGGGAGGGGGGAACTTGCCCTTATTTTACAGTTTTCAAAAATAATAAATTCCAGGTAGATTGTACCTGCAGTGTAAAAGGTAAAACAATAAAGGTTCTCTATGATAATCTAATAGTATCTTCATGATGTGGAAGTGAGAAATTCTTTACTAATATACAAAAATTACTAACCATAAGGGGACATATTTAAAAACGGACTGTATCCAAATTAAGGATTTCTGTTTATCAAAGATACCAAAATGATGATCAAAGTCATCACAGAATCATCATCAGTGAATAGGAGGAAAACAACGTATCACGTTTAGTGAATATAACATTTACTGACTGCTTGCTATGTACCATGCACTATGCAGATGTTCAACAGTATGTGGGTGTGTGTGTGTGTAGGGTCTAGGTCTATTTTGTTTCCAAAGCAGTACCTGGTTCACAGATCCTCAAAAACTACTCAATAAACAAAACAAACGAATTTAAAATTAGTAGAACAAATGTAGAAATAAAAAGACCAAAGGAGTGATAGAACTATGGATTCAGATGAAATTATTCATGAAAAGTTGATAATGTGTCTCATGCTGGGGGGAAAAAAGCCTAAGAAAAGAAAAAACCAACAGGAGACCATGGAGGAATTAAGTGACTAAAAGTAACAATTCTGGCAATGATAAAAGCATCTAGTCAATAGTTCTTCAACTGGAGGTCTCTGTATTAATTTCCCCAGAAACTATGTACTGAAAAACTGTGAATGTTGGGGTGCCTCAGTGGCTCAGTCAATTAAGTGGCTGCCTTCAAGCTCAGGTCATGATCCCAGGGTTCTGGGATTGAGCCCCACATCGGGCTCCCTGCTCAGCAGAGAGCCTGCTTCTCCCTCTCTGCCTGCCCCTCTCCTGCTTGTGTTCTCTGTCAAATAAATAAATAAAATCTTTAAAAAAAACAAAACTATGAATTTTTAATTTTCCCAATCCAATATAATTTGATAAAATTCCAATGAAAATATAAATTACTAAAACAATTTCTTACATATACCTCAAATACTTCAAGAAGAAAAAAGAAGATAGTGATACCAGGAGATCAATTTGAAAAATGCAAGCAACAAAACTGTATTGGTGTTTTGACATCACACTATGAACACAATGCTGGTGTAGCAGTACTTCATTTGGTCACCAATCTTACATGCATTAATTGTGGGCACATGATGTAGTATGTATGATCCCTAATGGAAAAATGACAAATTACACAAACACTTGCCTGTGTCTAGGATGAGATTATTCAAGCAAGTACCTGCAAAGGAAATCAACTCACCTCATGGAATGAGCAAAGCAATAATGATCACAACTAACAAAGCTGTCACCCACAAAATATCAACAACTCTCCACCAGCCTTTAAATGGGCTTTTCTCATATAAGGTAGAAAGTAGAACATTGGGAGAGGAGCGGCAAGATGGCGGAGGAGTAGGAGACGATTATCATCAGATCCTGCGAATTCACCCAGATAGCTATCAAACTATTCTGAACACCTACAAATTAAACCAGAGATCGAAGAGAAGAAGAGTAGCAATTCTAGGAACAGAAAATTGACCACTTTCTGGAAGGTAGGATGTGTGGAGAAGTGAATCTGAGGCGACGGGAAGACAGACCCGGGGGGAGGGGCCGACTGCCGGCAAGGGAGCGAGCAGTGGAGCACAGACTCGGAACTGTTAGAAGTCGGCTCCACCGAGGGACGTCGCCCCAGAGACCAAGCGGGGGGTGAAGCCCCTGCAGGGACAGTGTGGTCTCAGGACCCACGGGGACACAATAAGACCAGGGGTGTCTGAGCGCGACCGAGCTCCCAGGTCTCAGAGAGAAGCCGGCGGGAGAGACGGAGCTGAGCTCAGGTGTCTCTCAGCTCGGGGTTACCTTGGGCTGGGATCTGAAGCGCAGCCGGGCCACTGATCTGTGAGCGGGGACCCCACGGGCGGCAGACCCGTAGAGACTCACCTTCCTCCTCCGGGAGGAGCGGCGCGGGGGCAGCTGCAGGAATATGCCGGGTTCGGAGATTCTAAATGGGGCCGCGCCAGAGACAGAGACACTCGGTCACAGGCCGGGTGAGCTCGGAGAGTAGCCGGAGACCAGGAGACGGGAGGGACTGCTTTTCTCTGAGGTGCGCTGAGAGCTGAGGCCCCAGGCTCTCGGCTCCTCCAGGTTGGAGACAGGGAGCCGCCATTTTCAGTCCCGTCCTCCAACGAGGTACGGAAAGTGTTCAGGGAACAAAAGCTCCCAAGAGCAAACCCGAGCTGATTACGTAGCCTGGCCACTGGTGAGGGTGGTGGGAATCCGCCTCAGGCAGAGACACTTGAGAATCACAGCAACAGGCCACTCCCCCAGAAGACAAGGGGGAAAAAAAAAAAGTCAAAATCAAGATTGCTGAGACTTGTAGAATTCCGGAGCTGGGGGAAAGCAACCCAGAGAATTCATGGCTTTTTCCCCATGATTCTTCAATCGTTCAAAGTTAAATTCATTGATTTTTTTTCTTTGAATTTTTTCTTACTTTTTTCTTTTAAATTTTTCCCTTTTCCTATTTTAACGTTCTTAACTCTTATACCTCATCAACACTTTTTAATTTTTTTTTAATTTTCAATATTATAATCATATTTTATCCCTTCATTTTATTTAAACTTATTTTTTGTATACTTATAGGGTTTGTTCAATTCACTAGTCTAACAGATATAGAGAGATAGAGATAGATTCACAGACAGACATAGATATAGAAACAGAAATAGATAATATAGACATAAGATTTGTTTTATTTATTTTTGTTTTGTTTTGCTTTTATTTTTTTGGCTTTTTGGTTTTTTCCCACTTTCTTTTCTCCCCAGTTCCAGGTCTGTTCTGAGTAGGTTAGTGTATATTTCTCTGGGGTCATTGCTACCCTTTAGTATTTGGTTCTCTCATCCATCTATTCTTATATGCATAAAATAACAAGATGGAAAAAATCACAAGAAAAAGAACAAGAGACAGTAATGATGGCTAGGGACCTAATCAATGCAGACATTAGTAATATGACAGAACTAGAGTTCAGAATGATGATTCTTGAGGTGCTGGCTGGGCTCAAAAAAACCATGGAAGATAATAAAGAAGACCTCGCTAAAGAAATAAAAAACCTTTCTGGAGAAATAAAAGAACTAAAATCTAAGCAAGCTGAAATCAATAAAGCTATAAATGAGGTGCAATTGAAAATGGAACCTCTTACTGCTAGGATAAATGAAGCATTAGACAGAATTAGTGATCTAGAAGACAAAATGTCAGGGAAAAAAGAAGAGGATGAAAAGAGAGACAAACAACTACTGGACCATGAGGGGAGAATTTGAGAGATAAGTGATACCATAAGATGAAACAATATTAGAATAACTGGGATCCCAGAAGAGGACGAGACAGAGAAAGGGCCAGAAGGTATATTGGAGCAAATCTTGATACAGAATTTCCCTAATCTGGCAAAGGGAACAAGCATCAAAACCCAGGAGGCACAGAAAACCCCCCTCAAAATCAATAAAAATAGGTCCACACCCTGTCATCTAATAGTAAAACTTACAAGTCTTAGTGACAAAGAGAAAATACCAAAAGCAGCTTGGGAGAAGAGGTCTATAACATACAATGGTAGAAATATTAGACTGACAGCAGACCTATCCACAGAGACCTGGCAGGACAGAAAGAGCTGGCATGATATATTGGAGCAATAAACGAGAAAAACATGCAGCCAAGAATACTATATCCATCTAGGCTGCCATTGAAAATAGAAGGAGAGATAAAAAGCTTCCAGGACAAACAAAAACTCAAGGAATTTGCAAACACCAAGCCAGCCCTACAGGAAATATTGAAAGGGGTCCTCTAAGCAAAGAGAACCTAAAAGAAACATAGACCAGAAAGGAAGAAACACAATATACAGTAACAGTCACCTTACAGGCAATACAATGGCTCTAAATGTATATCTCTCAATAGTTACTCTGAATGTAAATGGACTAAATGCCCCAACTAAAAGACACAGGGTATCAGAATGGATAAAAAAACAAGACCCATCGATATGCTGTCTACAAGAAACTCATCTTACACGCAAAGACACCTCCAGATTTAAAGTGAGGGGATGGAAAACAATTTACCATGCCAATGGACAGCAAAAGAAAGCTGGAGTGGCAATCCTTCTATCAGATAAACTAGACTTTAAGGCAAAGAATATCATAAGAGATGAAGAAGGACACTATATCATACTAAAAGGATCTGTCCAACAAGAAGATCTAACAATAATAAATATCTATGCCTCTAACATGGGAGCACCCAATTATATAAACCAATTAATAACAAAATCAAAGAAACACATTGACAAGAATACAATATTAGTAGGGGACTTGAACACCCCCCTTACTGAAATGGACAGATCATCAAAGCAAAAGATCAACAAGGAAATAAAGGCTTTAAATGACACCCTGGACCAGTTGGACATCACAGATATATTCAGAACATTCCATCCCAAAACAACAGAATACACATTCTTCTCCAGTGCACATGGAACATTCTCCAGAATAGACCACTTGGTCACAAATCAGGTCTCAACAGGTACCAAAAGATTGGGATCATTCCCTGCATATTTTTTTTCAGACCATAATGCTCTGAAACTAGAACTCAACCACAAGAGGAAAGTTGGAAAGACCTCAAATACATGAAAGCTAAAGAGCACCCTACTCAAGAATGAATGGGTCAACCAGGAAATTAAAGAAGAATTTAAAAAATTCATGGAAACAAATGAAAATGAAAACACAACTGTTCAAAATCTTTGGGACACAGCAAAAGCAGTCCTAAGAGGAAAGTATATAGCAATACAAGCCTTTCTCAAGAAACAAGAAAGGTCTCAAGTACACAACCTAACTCTACACCTACAAAAGCTAGAGAAAGAACAGCAAAGAAAGCCTACACCCAACAGGAGAAGAGAAATCATAAAGATCAGAGCAGAAATCAATGAAATAGAAACCAAAAGAACAGTGGAACAAATCAATGAAACTAGGAGCTGGTTCTTTGAAAGAATTAATAAGATTGATAAACCCCTGGCCAGACTTATCCAAAAGAAAAGAGAAAGGACTCAAATTAATAAAATCATGAATGAAAGAGGAGAGATCACAACCAACACCAAAGAAATACAAACAATTCTAAGAACATATTATGAGCAACTCTACACCAGCAAATTTGACAATCTGGAAGAAATGGATGCATTCTTAGAGAAATATAAACTACCAAAACTGAACCAGGAAGAAACTGAAGACCTGAATAGACCCATCACCAGTAAGGAGATTGAAGCAGTCATCAAAAATCTCCCAACGAACAAGAGCCCAGGGCCAGACGGCTTCCCAGGGGAATTCTACCAAACATTTAAAGAAGAATTAATACCTATTCTCCTGAAACTGTTCCAAAAAATAGAATTGGAAGGAAAACTTCCAAACTCCTTTTATGAGGCCAGCATTACCTTGATCCCCAAACCAGGCAAAGACCTTATTCACCACGACCAAGTGGGATTTATTCCTGGGATGCAAGGTTGGTTTAACATTCCCAACAAAATACTAGCCAATAGGATCCAGCAGCACATAAAAAGGATTATTCACCACGACCAAGTGGGATTTATTCCTGGGATGCAAGGTTGGTTTAACATTCGCAAATCAATCAATGTGATACAAGACATTAATAAAAGAAAGAACAAGAACCATATGATCCTCTCAATAGATGCTGAAAAAGCATTTGACAAAGTACAGCACCCTTTCTTAATCAAAACTCTTCATAGTGTAGGCATAGAGGGTACATACCTCAATATCATCAAAGCCATCTACGAAAAACCCACAGCGAATATCATTCTCAATGGAGAAAAACTGAGAGCTTTTCCCCTAAAGTCAGGAACACGGCAAGGCTGTCCACTATCACCACTGCTATTCAACATAGTACTAGAAGTCCTAGCCTCAGCAATCAGACAACAAAAAGAAATAAAAGGCATCCAAATCGGCAAGGAAGAGGTCAAACTCTCACTCTTTGCAGATGATATGATACTTTATGTGGAAAACCCAAAGGACTCCACTCCAAAACTGCTAGCACTCATACAGGAATTCAGTCAAGTGTCAGGATATAAAATCAATGCACAGAAATCAGTTGCATTTCTATATACCAACAACAAAACAGAAGAAAGAGAAATTAAAGAGTCAATCCCATTTACAATTGCACCCAAAACCATAAGATACCTAGGAATAAACCTAACCAAAGAGGCAAAGAAGCTCTATTCAGAAAACTATGAAGTACTCATGAAAGAAATTGAGGAAGACCCAAAGAAGTGGAAAAACATTCCATGCTCATGGATGGGTAGAATAAATATTGTGAAAATGTCTATGCTACCTAGAGCAATCTACACATTTAATGCAATCCCCATCAAAATACCAGCAATTTACTTCAAAGAAATGGAACAAATAATCCTAAAATTTATATGGAACCAGAAAAGACCCCGAATAGCCAAAGGAATGTTGAAAAAAAAAAGCAAAGTTGGCGGCATCACAATTCCAGATTTCAAGCTCTATTACAAAGCTGTCATCATCAAGACAGTATGGTACTGGCACAAAAACAGACACATAGACCAGTGGAACAGAATAGAGAACCCAAAAATGGACCCTCAACTCTATGGTCAACTAATCTTCGACAAAGCAGGAAAGAATGTCCAGTGGGAAAAAGACAGTCTCTTCAACAAATGGTGTTGGGAAAACTGGTCAGCCACATGCAGAAAAATGAAACTGGATCATTTCCTGACACCACACACAAAAATAGACTCAAAATGGATAAAAGACCTCAATGTGAGAAAGGAATCCATCAAAATCCTCGAGGAGAACACAGGCAGCAACCTCTTCGACCTCAACCGCAGCAACTTCTTCCTAGGAACCTCACCAAAGGCAAGGGAAGCAAGGGCAAAAATGAACTATTGGGACTTCATCAAGATTAAAAGCTTTTGCACAGCAAAGGAAACAGTCAACAAAACCAAAAGACAACTGACAGAATGGGAGAAGATATTTGCAAATGACATATCAGATAAAGGGCTAGTATCCAAAATCTATAAAGAGCTTCTCAAACTCAACACCCATAAAACAAATAACCCAGTCAAGAAATGGGCAGAAGACATGAACAGACATTTCTCCAAAGAAGACATCCAAATGGCCAACAGACACATGAGAAAGTGCTCAACATCACTCGGCATCAGAGAAATACAAATTAAAACCACAGCGAGATACCACCTTACACCAGTCAGAATGGCTAAAATCAACAAGTCAGGAAATGACAGATGTTGGCGAGGTTGCGGAGAAAGGGGAACCCTCCTACACTGTTGGTGGGAATGCAAACTGGTGCAGCCACTCTGGAAAACAGTATGGAGATTCCTCAAAAAGTTGAAAATGGAGCTACCCTATGACCCAGCAATCGCACTACTGGGTATTTATCCTAAAGACACAAAGGTAGTGATCCTCAGGGGCACGTGCACCCGAATGTTTATAGCAGCAATGTCCACAATAGCCAAACTATGGAAAGAACCTAGATGTCCATCAACAGATGAATGGATAAAGAAGATGTGGTATATATATATACAATGGAATACTATGCAGCTATCAAAAGAAACGAAATCTTGCCATTTGCAACGATGTGGATGGAACTATAGGTATTATGCTGAGCGAATTAAGTCAATCAGAGAAAGACAATTATCATATGATCTCTCTGATATGAGGAACTTGAGGGGCAGGGTGGAGGGTTGTGGGGGGGTAGGGAGGCAAAAATAATGAAACAAGATGGGATGGGGAAGGAGACCAAGCATAAGAGACTCCTAATCTCACAAAACAAACAGGGTTACTGGGGGGTGGGAGGGTAGGGATATGGTGGATGGGTTATGGACATTGGGGTGGGTTTGTGCTTTGGTGAATGCTGTGAAAGATGTAACCCTGATGATTCACAGACCTGTACCCCTGGGGCAAAGAAAAACAAAGAAAGAAAAAAAAAAGAAAGCAGAACGTTGTATAGATACATATATTTTCTAACAAAACATATCATAAACCACATAGAAAGTGTTGTAACACTTGCAGGAAGTGTTGTACACCCAGGAGTTGCAAAAGTAAAGATACCAGGTGATGATGTAAAAGTCATTAAAAATAGTGATTATAAAAACAGATCATATTTACAGTGATACTATTTTTTAAAAAGTCTCCCAGGCCTCATAGGATAATCAGTTTCTGAAATCTTAACATTACATAAGTTAAGCAATTAAAATATTGGCCTTTTTTCCCCCTTATTTGAGAATCTCCTGGGTATTCACTCTGATTAAATTAGTAAGAAAAAAATACACTTACGTAGACAAATCAAAATATTTTTGAGTTAGGACAACTGACCTTTTACCCTGTACATCTACAACATCAGGGACATATCCTCTAGGCTTATTTTGGGGGCTGAAAAATACCTTTTAATACATTATGATATTACAGGTGTTTTTAACATATCTGATGAGATATGATCTAGTAAAAGTGGTCACAAACTTTACAAGCTTCATGTGTAGCAGAAAATACAAAGAGTTCAATAGTACAATACTTCCAATGGTTTCCATAGCATTACACTACTATCTGTAATGAACAATTCTTGTTGTGTGAAACTAACTGGTCCCACACTGCCCCACCCACTGCTGTGACAGGCTTTTTTTTTTTTTTTAAGGATTTTATTTATTTATATGACAGAGAAAAACACAGCTAGAGAGGTAACACAAGCAGGGGGAGTAGGAGAGGGAGAAGCAGGCCTCCCACTAAGCAAGGAGTCCAATGCAGGGCTCAATCCCAGACCCCGGGATCATGACCCAAGCCAAAGGCAGATGCTTAATGACTGAGCCACCCAGGCGCCCCTATGATAGGCTTCTTAAGCAAGACAGACCAATCACAGTTCCTGTGTGCAAAAGGAAAAGGAGTATTTGTTCTTAAGTATGAAATCTTACTAGCTGAGTCCCCAAGGTTCTGACTCCAAAACACCACACATGCTGTCTAGACTATGCTTTAGTGATGGGGGGGGAGGTTGTATTTCAATGTATTAGTCCTTTCTGAAATACACATCTGATCCTACATCCTGCTTAGAAATCTTTAATACAGGGGCACCGGAGTGGCTCAGTAGGTTAAGTATCTGACTCCTGGTTTAGGCTCAGGTCATGATTTCAGGGTCATGGGACTGAGCCCCAAGTCAGGCTCCACGTTCAGTCAGGATTCTGCCTGCTCACACAATTTCCCTCTAAAATAAATAAATCTTTAAAAAAAATCTTCAATACATCTTTACTGAGTCAAAGACCCTTGAAATAAACTATATACCATTAGACTACAATAAAATACTTCAGTAAAATACAAATCTATTCACTACACACGGTGTCCATATCAGCTGACATAGTTTTGAGAGCACAGCTTTCTTGATAAAGGAAGCAGTGAGTTAATTTGCATTCTAGTGCAAGCTCTTCATATTTGTAATTTTATACAATGGTAATTTTATACCGCACTGATACATAACATATATACATAACTAGGTCAGATTTTTATTTTTTGTGAAGGCCATACAGTAAATATTTTAGGTTTTGTGGGCCATAAGATCACTGTTACAACTATTAAACTTCTGTCTTTGTAGCATGAAAGCATCCATGGACTGCTTAAATGAATGGTTAGAGCCATGCTCCAATAAAACTGTATTTACAAAAACAAGCCTCAGACCAGAATTGGCCCATAGACCATACTTTACTCACCACTATTTTATAGATAAAGTCTCAATTCATCGGGATCAGAGGAATAACTTCCTATAAAAATATCTGGCATCAACTTTCCCATGTTCCATTACACAGACATCCAGATTTATAACTATTGCAATGTTCATGTAATGACTTGAATACATCAGGCACTTTCTTTTCTTTGTCTCCCTTATATATGTCTTTCTCCTGAACCCACTTACAACCTCTGCTCTTGGTCTGTCCTCTATACTACTTTGAGTTTTCCTCCACAACGTATTTCAAATATACTCTTACTCCAAAGCCTTCTTAGATTTCTAGACTCTAAAGTCCTTGATTCAAAACGCTGACCTAAGACTTTCATAGCATTTATACATAACTTTTGAATGTATTCTTCATATTACATTTTAGTTCACTGAATATAAAGCTTTATTCCCCAGCAGATTCTATACATATCAAGGAACAGATTTTAACTCATTTATCTACATCATCTTGTGAATCCAGAGACCTTGTAAAGTGGTTTAAACTCAATTGGTACTCAATAAATATTTCCTGAATCTGTTGCTGAAAGCTAAATAAAAGTGTTAGAGAATTCTTGCTTTTCTATATCAAAATTCGTCTTTATAAGTGCAAGTCATCTCAATTTAAAAAGAAAAAAGGACTCACAATTTTAGTAAAGTGCTTTTGGGTTTATCTTTCCTAGTCTCATGAAATAAAAATGAAGTAATGAACAACATTTGCTAAAATTTTATACAACCACCTGGGGCTTTCCCACCTCAAAATTCAATATCACATGTTTCAAAGCCAACTATTTTAATTAGGAGCTCCCACAGTTCCTGTTTCAATTCACTGCAGAAAATCTTTGTGAGACAAGTATAAACACACACACACAAATAACAATGGATAAATTTTAAAGTTGAAGAAATTACACAATGTGGTTGTATTTATTTATTTCCTAATTTCAAAACAGAAATTTTAAAGGCTCACTTAAGTAATTATATTCTTTGTAAAATAGATTTTAGGCCTCAAAAAACACACGAGTTTCTGAGATGCATATAAAAAGTATTGGAGGTTTTTAGATCAGGTTTTAAACTGTAACCTTTCAATTAGAGTAGTAATAATAATTTGTCATTCAATATTTGTAACAAAGCTGAGAAGCTGGGATCATAACCACTACTACATCACAGACAAGAAAATTTAAATAATTTGCCAGCGCTAATTCCTCTGGTGAGTATTGAAATCACGACCACACTTAGATCCTCCTCCCCATGTTTTACATTCTAAACTAGTTGTCCTCTAAGTGTGACGTCAGAACCAGCCACATTAGGATTACCTGGGAACTCATTTTAATCACAGATCTTGGGCCCTATCTCAGACATACTGAAGCAAGAACTCTGAAGTAGAGCTCAGCAGTCTGTTTAACAAATTCTCCAGCTTATTCTGGTACATGCTAAGTTTTGAGACCCATGGCTCAACACCACTTACACTAACAGCTAAAATAGTATCTACAGTTCCAAGTTGCCAAATCAGGATGCTAATCCAAAAAGAATATTTAGAAAAACAGACATTCAAGCCTAATTCTTCTTCCCAAAATGAACACTCTGTAACTATAAGATTAAAGAATTTCTTAACACTTGTTTTTACAACACCTCATTTTCTATTACACACTATGCAGAACATAGGCACTATATTCTAGTATAAAAAAGAGAAAGAGTTGGCTGACAGTGGTATGGGTTGGAATTCTTAGTCAAATATGAAGGAGACAAACCATAAGAGACTCCTAATCTCACAAAACAAACTGAGGGTTACTGGGGGGTGGGAGGGTAGGGATAGGGTGAATGGGTTATGGACATTGGGGAGGGTTTGTGCTTTGGTGAATGCTGTGAAAGATGTAAGCCTGATGATTCACAGACCTGTACCCCTGGGGCAAAAAATAAAATATATATATATTTGAGAAACTCAATGAGCAATTCCACGGTACCATTTACATGCACGCATACACACACACAGATTTGATGTAAGTAATTCTTTAGGAGTTCTGTCATCAGTTGTCCATTACGCTTTTTTGTTTTTAATAACTCACACATCCTTAATGTATTTGACCCCAAAAAAAATGTCTGGCACATGATATGTCCTCAATTAAATATTTGTCAAGTGAATGAATAAAACAAACAAACGAACAACAGATGAATTGTTTTGGAGAATCACTAGATAAATAATACCTTCTAATAAAAATTTTTGACCTAGATTTCAAAACAAATTAGAGTAATTTAAATTTTTTTGAGAATTTAAAAACAATTTTTAAAATTATATTTTATCAGAAATGACGATTATTAATGCAAGAATTTATTCACATGTTACTGTGAATGAAAGTCCGATTTGTTTCAGACAGATTTATTCCAGTTTCCAAGGCAAAGGAAGTTATCAGGGATAAAGAACGAAATTACAGTCCAAGAAGACATAATAATCCTTAATTTACATGAGCTTAACAACAGAGTATCAAACTATGTGAGGCAAAAACTAACAGAATTGAAAAAAAAAGCAAAAAATCAAAAATAAAGAAACAGATGAATTAACTATCATAGTTAGAGACTTCAACACCCCCTCTATCAGAAATGGACATATTCATGGGCAAAAGATCAGTAAGAACAAAGGTGAATTCAACATCATTTTTTTTTTAAGATTTTATTTATTTATTTGACAGAGAGAGAGATCACAAGTAGGCAGAGAGGCAGGCAGAGAAAGGAGGAAGCAGGCTCCCTGACGAGCAGAGAGCCTGATGCGGGCCTCAATCCCAGGACCCTGAGATCATGACCTGAACCGAAGGCAGAGTCTTTCACCCACTGAGCCACCCAGGCGCCCTAAACTCAACATCATTAATCAGATGAATATAACTGACGTCAACAGACTAATTTATCCAATAATATCAGAATACACATTTTTCTCAAGCTCACGTGGAACATCCACATCAAATAAGGACTGTTAAACAAAACATACAAAAAATTCTCAATACTCAACAATGAGAAAACAAATAACCTGATTAAGAAAAGGTCCAGGTTTGAGAACTGTCTCTGTCCATTGCAGGTTTTGTGGAGTCAGTTGGTGGGTCTGTGGGACCAAAAAATGGAGGGCTGCTTTGCTTCCCAGCAGCTGCACCCATTGGCCTCATGGCTGTCATCATGCCACAAAATGACTATTTTGAGTTGCCCTAGAAGCACTATGGCTATTGTATAGAAAACCATGAGAAAAAGAGAAAGAATGAAGGTCGAGAGACTCATGAATATTCAGGGGGATGGGTGAGCCGGGTAATGAGTATTAAGGAGGGCGCAGATTGCATGGAGCACTGGGTGTTATACGTAAACAATGAATCATGGAACACTGATCAAAAACTAATGATGTATTATTATATTGTGACTAACATAATAATAATAATAATACAAAGAAGGCAAAAGAGATGAAAGCTAAACTCTCCTATAAACAGCACCATGCCAGGGAAAATACAAACCAAAAAGGTCCAAGATGCATGAAAAGACAAACACCAAACAAAGGAAAAAATGAAAAGTCTCCACAAGGAGCAGCACCTGCATATCTACTGGACAGGGAGGAACAGTTCCCTGTTTAGGAACAGAGCTAAAGTATTTTCCATTATGATTAAACAAAAACAAAAAGAGAAAGTGGGAAAATGGGAAGTCCCTTTGCCCAAAGTTTGTGCCCAGAGAGAAACAGAAATATTAAAAGTTATTTGAACAGGGAAGAGAAAGAAGAAAGCATGAAATAGGATGGTTAGTAATGTCTGCTTTGTTGGAGATGGCTTTACTTGAAAACCATCCAAATATGAGAGATTCATTAGCCCAACAGACTCACAAGTCAAAAAGGCCCACGTAACACAGCCTGAATTGAAAGTCACCTTTTGCCTGCCAACAAACACCTGGTGTAAAGAATCCTCATCCCAACTCTTTACCACTTTGGGTGTTACTACCAAAGATACTGTCATTGAGGTGAACATGAGTGAACTGGGTCTTGGAACAGAAGGAGGCAAGGTTATTTGGGGGAAATATGCCCAGGTTACAACAATCTTGAAAATGCTGGGTGTATAAATGCAGTCTTGCTGGTCTGACACCAGTTTCAGACAAATAACTCCTTATAATTACTGAAGACTACACACCAATCAAGAAAACCACCATTACTTTGGGTGGTTCTGAATACCACCAAACCGACTAACATATCTGCAGTCATCAAGAGAACTATTTATCCTATTGTAAAAAGCATTAAAATACCCCAGTTAAAAAAAAAATAGAGAGAGGAAGAAGAAAAATGAGGCAAACACCTGAATGGACACCTCACCAAAGAAAATATACAGGTAGCAAAAAGAAATAAGCATATCAAAAGATGCTCCATACGGATGTCATCAGGGAAATGCAAATTAAAACAATGAGATGTTGGGACACCTGGCTGGCTCAGCTGGTTAAGCATCTGCCTTCGGCTCAGGTCATAATCCCAGGGTCCTGGGATCGAATCCTGCATAGGGCCTCTTGCTCAGTGAGGAGCCTGCTTCTCCCTCTGACTGCCACTCCCCCTCTTTGTGCGCACTCTCTCTTTGACAAATAAATAAATAAAATCTTAAAAATAAATAAATAAAATAAAACAATGAGATCTTATTATATGCCTATAAAAATGGCCAAAATTCAGAAACTAACAACACCAAGTGCTGGCAAGGATGTAGAGCAACAGAAATTCTCATACATTAATGGTGGGAATGCAAAACTGTACACCCAGTTTAAAATATGATAGTTTCTTACAAAACTGAACACATTCTTATTCATATGATCCAGAAATTATGCTCCTTGGTATTTAGCCAAAGGAGATGAAAATATATTTCCAGACAGAAACCTGCACGCAGATGTTTATAGCAATTTTATTCACAATTGCCAAAACTTAGGAGCAACCAAATGTCCTCCTGTAGGCAAATAAACTTTGGTACACTGAACAATGGAATATTATTGAGCACTAAAAAGAAATGAACTATGGGGCGCCTGGGTGGCTCAGTGGGTTAAAGCCTCTGCTTTCGGCTCAGGTCATGATCTCAGGGTCCTGGGATCGAGGCCCCAATTGGGCTCCCTGCTCGGCGGGGAGCCTGCTTCCCCCTCTCTCTGCCTGCTTCTCTGCCTCCTTGTGATCTCTCTCCCTCTGTGAAATAAATAAAAAATAATAAAAATCAAAAAAAAAAAAAAAAGAAATGAACTATGAAGCCATGAAAAGACAAAGAGGAAACTTAAGTGCATATTATTCACTGAAAGAAGCCAATTTGAAAAAGCTACATAATGTATGATTCCAAACATATGACATTCTAGAAAAGGCAAAACTATGGAAACAGTAAAGGTTAGTAATTTCCAGGGCTTTGGTGGGGAGAAGGGAAGAATGAATAGGCTGAGCAGAGGATTTTTAGGACAATGAACATTACTCGCTATTAATGGTGGAGAGATGCCATTATACATTGTCCACACCCACAGAATGTATAACACCAAGAGTCAACTACAATGTAAAATATGGATATTTTTGTATGTCATTTAAGTCCATCAACTGTAGCAAATACAATGGCATTAATTCTAGAGAATGAAGCAGGGTTCATCTTACACATAAGGGAAGAATCTATAGATACAGAGGCTGATACAAAGCAGGGGATATATCACAGATGCATTACAAACAGAAGTGAGCTAGAAGACACAAAATTACTTGAAAATTTAAAATTTCAATATGTTATACAAATATATAGCCATTAGTTTGTTGATTCCAATGTCAGGCAAAAATAAGTTAAAAGAGAATTCTTAATATTGCCTGAAACAATAAGAGCCAGCCATGTTTGTAGTAAATGCATTTATTTATTAAGACTGACCTGATTTTTAAAAAATTCAATCCTTCTAGCACTGATCTAAAGGCTGTTTATTCAAAACTTTACTTGTAACTTCATTGGAATTTTGAAAGTTCCATGTAATGCAACTAACAAATTGGATTCTGCTCACTAGAGTCATGATTTTCTCCAAATTTATGAAATGGACTTCTAAAGTTATATGATTATGAAATTCATAGTAATCATAAATCAATATAAGGAGCCAAAACTTATTTTAGAATGCCATATAGATGAAATTTTAGACGTAGAAGGGATTTAAATGGTTTTGTCCTCCCTCTCCCTAAAGACAATAACTGTATTATGTAAAACATATAAAGTTAATTCAAAAATACAAACTGAGAATTTTCCAAAGCAGAAATAATCAGAGGAAAGCATAATACACACAAAAACCTGCAACACAGAGTGGTAAGAACAATCCGTTTTTGGCTTTTTGATCTGAGAAAACTGACAATCTCCCTTACCTTTGGCTATACTTGCAGAAAACGACACAATTATAATCTTACTGGTAAAAAGAAACAGGGATCAGAATTCAGAAGAAATTTTAAAGAAAAAAATCCTAGAAATCCTAACAGCAAAGCTACACAGGTATAGGGGAGACAATAGGAAGTAAGGCAAAATGCAG
Source organism: Ailurus styani (assembly GCA_002007465.1). Lineage (NCBI taxonomy): Eukaryota > Metazoa > Chordata > Mammalia > Carnivora > Ailuridae > Ailurus > Ailurus styani. The sequence continues at coordinate 91,111 of LNAC01001080.1, forward strand.
GTAGAGATCAGAGAAAAAAACTGCACTCAAAAACTAGAACTACATGGACCAAATCTTCAAAGTTGAGGCTTCTCCTAACAGTAAATTTTTTAACCATACATAATTCAAACAGCAGAAGGCACAAAGCTTTAAGTCCTTGTGGACTTGCAGTTTCAAAAGAGAGAGCCTGAAACTGACAGAGCACAGATAAATAGAGAAGGAATGCACAAAAAATCAACAGTGGAAAGCCATAAAAACAGAGCAGATAGGAGTAGTTGCATATGGTGCAAGAGATAAAGTTTACAGTTTGAAACCAGGTAAATTAACCACTTATTAAAACAAGAAACAAAAATCTTCACATGAACACGACAGAATCCAGCGCTGCTAAAATGTATTATCAATAATATCTAGCTTTCAATCAAAAATTGCTAGACATGCAGAAAAAATGTAGTGTGATCATTATGAACTAAAAAATAAGCAATAGAAAATTACTCCAATGAACCAAAGGAAAATTATTCAATAAATTGAAGAACATTATGGTATCAATGAATGTACAGATGGATAATCTCAAGAGTGAAATGGGAACTCTAAAATAAATAACCAAACAGTAATTCAGAGACTGAAACATACAATAATCAAAATTAAAAAATAAGATGATACAGGGGCTCAACAATAGTTTGGATATTGCCAAAAAGGAATGAGTAAACATGAAAATACATCAGTAAAGTTATCAACTCAAGAATCACAAAGGTAGTCCCACCGCCTGGCTCCCCGTGCTAGCCACCGATATTTGGAGTTCTTACAACATGGCAGACATTGACAACAAAGAAAAGTCTGAACTTGATCAAGATTTGGATGATGTTGAAGAAGTTGAAGAAGAAACTGGTGAAGAAACAAAAATCAAAGCGTGTCAGCTGACTGTTCAGATGATGCANCTGAAGAAGTTGAAGAAGAAGAAACTGGTGAAGAAACAAAAATCAAAGCGTGTCAGCTGACTGTTCAGATGATGCAAAATCCTCAGATTCTTGCAGCCCTTCAAGAAAGACTGATGGTCTGGTAGAAACACCAACAGAATACATTGAAAGCTTGCCTAGGGTAGTTAAAAGATAGGTGAATGCTCTCAAAAATCTTCAAGTTAAATGTGCACAGATATAAGACAAATTCTATGAGGAAGTTCATGATCTTGAAAGAAAGTATGCTGTTCTCTATCAGCCTCTATTTGATAAGCGATTTGAGATCATTAATGCAATTTATGAACCTACGGAAGAAGAATGTGAATGGAAACCAGATGAGGAGGATGACATTTCGGAGGAGCTGAAAGAAAAAGCCAAGATTGAAGATGAGAAAAAGGATGAAGAAAAAGAAGACCCCAAGGGAATTCCTGAATTCTGGCTGACTGTTTTTAAGAACGTTGACTTGCTCAGTGATATGGTTCAGGAACATGATGAACCTATTTTGAAGCACTTGTAAGATATTTAAGTGAAGGGCGCCTGTGTGGCTCAGTGGCTTAAAGCCACTGCCTTCGGCTCAGGTCATGATCCCAGGGTCCTGGGATTGAGGCCCACATCAGGCTCTCTGCTCAGTGGGGAGCCTGCTTCCTCCTCTCTCCTCTCTCTCTGCCTGCCTCTCTGCCTACTTGTAATCTCTCTCTCTGTGTCAAATGAATAAATAAAATCTTAAAAAAAAATGATATTTAAGTGAAGTTCTCAGATGCTGGCCAGCCTATGAGTTTGTCTTAGAATTTCACTTTGAACCCAATGAATATTTCACAAATGAAGTGTTGACAAAGATGTATAGGATGAGGTCAGAACCAGATGATTCTGATCCCTTTTCTTTTGATGGACCAGAAACTATGGGTTGTACAGGGTGCCAGAGAGATTGGAAAAAAGGAAAGAATGTCACTTTGAAAACCATTAAAAAGAAGCAGAAACACAAGGGACGTGGCACAGTTCGTACTGTGACCAAACAGTTTCCAATGACTCGTTCTTTAATTTTTTTGCCCCTCCTGAAGTTCCTAAGAGTGGAGATCTAGATAATGATGCTGAAGCTATCCTTGCTGCAGACTTTGAAATTGGTCACTTTTTACGTGAGCGTATAATCCCAAGATCAGTGTTATACTTTACTGGAGAAGCTATCGAAGATGATGATGATTATGATGAAGAAGGTGAAGAAGCTGATGAGGTAATGTTTACCAAATGAGCAAATAATCCTGTTTAACACATTGAGAAGCAAATTGAGTGACTATGTATTCCTTTTTTATAATCATTATTCTGTGATATGGGATATAAACCTTTTGGAAAAAAAAAATATGGTTTTAGAATTCTACAGCCAAACAATGTATGTATGAGGTTTCAATAAATTGCACAACTCAAAAAAAAAAAAATCACAAAGGTAAATGGTTGAAAAAAATTAACACATTAGAAACTTATAACACAATATGAAACAGTCCAATATTGATATAAATGGAATCCCAGAAGAGGAAAGATAAAATATTCAAAAAAATAAATGACTGAAAACCCTAAGTTTGGTAGAAAACAATGTAAGGCTCTAGGAAGCTTAATAATAGAAACACCATAGCCAAAATGTTATGTCAAAGATCAAGAGAAAATCTTATAAGCAAAGAAAGATGATTCATTTAATAAAGATAGGAATCAATATGCATAAAAACAGATACTTGAAATGACTAAAGAGGCTGAAATTTCTGTTAAAAGTGTTGAATAAAAACAAACCAAAAATTCTATACCCAGTGAAACTGTCTTTCAAAACTGAAAGGGAAATACAGAAACTTTTAAATTGAAAAAAGAGGGAGGCTCATTTGCCAGCAGACATTTACTAGAGGAAATGCTTAAAAAAAAAAATCTAAAGGAGTATCTTTACAAAGCCTCAAGAAATAACACAAGTTAGGAATTCAGATGGATTAAAATGGTAAGTATGTTTTTTAAAAATTACATATATAGGGCACCTGGGTGGCTCAGTGGGTTAAAGCCTCTGCCTTCGGCTCAGGTCATGATCTCAGGGTCCTGGGATCGAGGCCCGCATCAGGCTCTCTGCTCAGCAGGGAGCCTGCTTCCTCCTCTCTCTCTGCCTGTCTCTCAGCCTACCTGTGATCTCTCTCCTTCTGTGAAATAAATAAATAAAATCTTTTTTTTTTAAATTACATATATATACAATTTTATATATTTTACTTATATATTTTAGATTACATATGTAATATACATACGTGTGTGGACTCTTATTTCTCTTAATCCTACTAAAAGACGTAAGACAGAACAAAGCAAAAGTAATAACACTGTTCTGATAGGCTTATAATTCTGTAAAGACTCAGAGAGGTGGCTGTTTTTTCAAATGCCCAATTTTCAACCAAAAAAAAATAAAATAAAATAAAATAAAATCACAAGACATAAAACACAGGAAAGGGACTATAAATAGATATACCAACGAACTCTTTCAAAAAATTGAAAAGAACACTCCCTAACTTACTCTATGAAGCCTGTACTTCACTGATAGCAAAGATAAAGACAAGGACACTAATTATATATATATATAAACACCCTACAGACCAATATCCTTGATAAAGATGTAAAAATGCTCATCAAAATACTAGAGAGAAGAACGCAGCAGGAAAGAAAAAATTGTACACCATGACCAAGTGGGATTTATTCCTATAATGCAAGGATGGTTTAACATACAACAATCAATCAGTGTAACCCATCTCATTAACAGAATGAAGGAAAATAACTATATAATTATCTCAATTGATAATTTGAAGAAGCACTTAAAAAAACACTGCCCTTTCATGATAAAAACACTCAACAAAGTAGGAACAAAAGAAAACTACCTGACATAATAAAGGCCAAATGTGAAAAGCCCACAGCTAACATCATACTCAGTGGTGAGAGACTGAAAGCTTTTCCTCAGAGGAACAAAATGAGGAAGATTGCTTTCACTATTGCTATTTAACATATTATTGGAAGTTCTTAACAGAGGAATTAAGCAAGGAAAAGAAATAAAAGACATCCAAATTGTAAAGAAACCAGTAAAGTAACCCCTGCAGACAATATAATCTTATATGTAGGAAACATGAAAGCATCCACCAAAAACAAACGTCTTAGAATAAAGAATTTAGCAAAATTGTGGAATACAAATCAGCACCCAAAAACCAGTTGTGTTTTCACATAATGTTGAATAATCCACAAAGGCATTTAAAAAAAAAAAAACTATTCCATTTATAATCACATGAAAAAGAATAAATATTTAGTAACAAACTCAACCAAAAAGGCAAAATGCTTATACACTGAAAAACTATAAAATATTTCTGAAAGAGTTTAAAGAAAAATTAATGAGATTACATCCTCTGTTCATTTATCAGAAGACTTCATATTGTTAAAATGTCAATAATTCCCAAAGGAATCGACATAGTCAATGCAATAACTACCAAAAATCCCTATAATATTTTTTACAAAAATAAATAAATCCATCCTAGAATTCATGTGAATCTGAAGGGACCCCAAACAACCAAAACAATCTTGAAAAAGAAAAACAAAGTTGGAGGACTTATACTTCTTGATATCAAAATTTACCAAAATATTGTAGTAAGCCACAATAATCAAAACAGTATAACACTGTCATAAAGACAGACATAAAATAAAGAATAAAGAGCACAGAAATAAACTCTCGCATATGTGGTCAAATTTTGACAAGAGTATCAAGACTAGTCAATAGGAAAAGGACAGTCTTCTCAATAAATGGGGCAGGGAAAACTAGATATCCATCTGCAAAATAACTAAAGTGGACATTTACCTTACTTATAAACTCAAATCAAAGCCTTAAATGTAGACCTATAAATCTCCCATGACAAAACCTAGGAAAAAGACCTCATATCTGCATTTGGCAACAATTTCTTGGAGATGACACCAAAAGCAAAGACAACAACAACAAAAAATAAATACATGGGACTATATCAAAGTTAAAGCTTTTGTGCATCAATGGACCCTACCAACAAAATGAAAAACCCACAGAATTTGAGAAAAATATTTGCAAATCATATTCTGATAAGAGATCAAAATCCAGAATATATAAGGAACTCCTACAACTCAACAACAAAAAACTAAAAACCCAGTTCAGGATGGACAAAGGACTTGGAGAGATATGCAAATTACCAGTAAGCAATAAAAAGGTGGTCAATATCACTATCCTTAGAGAAATGCAAAATCAAAACCATAAAATCACTTCACATGCATAAAATGGCTATTATCAAAAATAAGTGCTGTCGAAAGGAATACATGTAATATATGTAAAATTTCATGTTATAGTTTATCACAATAAGAAAATTTTTAAATATTATTTTAGCAGGATAAAAATTTAAGGTTTTGTTATTAAAAAGCATTAGCTCTACTGAAACCTAGTATTTAATATCTCCAAATGTTTCATTTTCCCTTACCAAATTCCATTAAAAAATCATAAAGACTTTTTAATCCTAAACATCATATATATAAATACCCCCTCAAATCTCCTCTAATTTACCCAGNTAAAAAATCATACTTTTTAATCCTAAACATCATATATATAAATACCCCCTCAAATCTCCTCTAATTTACCCAGAGTATTACTATATTATAGTTTCCTACAGGTTCAATGACATGAGAATGATTGAGAAGCACAGTGATATTTAAGCCTCCTTGCCTAGTTATTGGCCAGTTAATTTAGTTGTAGGAATATAGGAACTGAAAGTCAAAGGAGAAACTGAAGGGAGCAGAAATATAGCACTCTGTCTCAAAAAAGTAGCATCTATAATAGAGAGACAACTGTGTGAAGACACTCTCCTGTAAAAGGCAGTTTTCCTTAGTCTATAATCTAAAATCAGCAAAAGCCTGCTAGTATGGTGGGATAAAAGAAAGTACAAGCAGTCTGTTAGCAGAAAATAGGCTTGTCAGATGTAAGTGACAATCACATGTATGCAAATGAAGCAAGGTTTTCTGGTCAGATTCTTACTCCTTCAATATTACCAGGGCCTAGAAAACAAAAAAGTGTCATACGCTCAAAATGTAAATGATTCCTTTATTTGAATATTCACAACTGGAAATACCTTGCAAGAGGTTAAAAGCTATGCTGTCTTCAGATCTGAAACACTTCTACTTTTGCACCACGTTTTTTGAAAAAAGCTGCACTATACTTAACCAGAGATTAAATTAGTAATAGAGCATGGACAGCTATCAGCCATAGTATATAAAACTATTTCCCTGCGCTATCCACACAAAGCTGAACCTCAGATTTAGACATTCACTGCAAGAGATAATTGGTTCTTGTTCTTAATCTCCTCACATTCATATTTACTTGAGGGGATGCCCGTTGTGCCGTTCCTTCCCTTTGCTTTGCCACCGGCATTCAGGAGCAGTATTTTAATGCCCTGTACACTTTGTTAGGGATGATCGTGAATTATCATACGTTGACCTTTACATTATTCTACAGCACCCCTCATCAGCAGTTGCCGTTATCAGTTATTTAGANTCCCGTTGTGCCGTTCCTTCCCTTTGCTTTGCCACCGGCGTTCAGGAGCAGTATTTTAATGCCCTGTACACTTTGTTAGGGATGATCGTGAATTATCATATGTTGACCTTTACATTATTCTACAGCACCCCTCATCAGCAGTTGCCGTTATCAGTTATTTAGAGCATGGCTGGTCTGTAATGGAAAGGCCAATCTAAATTGTGAATATGTAAAAGATGTAGATCATGTGAGAAGTCTTTAAAACGTAAACAAACACCACCACAGCATTTGGCGGCTGATTCTGTTTTTCTAATAATAGGACTACAGAATGTTACAATGGGAATCTACACTAAGACAATACTATAAATGAAATGGAAACGATACTAAGCTACAGCAGTTAAGAACTGTTAAAAGGAAATTCTTTCTTGATTTGAACATGAGCACTGAATACGTCTAGTACAGGCTACTTTAGGACCCGATATTTCCATCTTCTAAAAAGCTTATCATGTCCTTTCCTTTTAGACAGGGCTTTGAAATAGGCTGATTCTATTAAGACTATTGGGTGCTCATATGCATTTGTTCCAGAAGTTTTGTTGATAAATAATTAAAGCACTGAATTTAAGAATTTAAAACAATTTGGTAAAAAAATAAATTAAATAATTTAATTTTTAAAATCTACATTTTCTAGTTAACACGCTAAAAGATTTCCCGGAGTACTATTTTGAGTTCATGACATCCCAGCCAACAGTATGACCATGTTTGGTTAGAAAACTTTGTATTTAATTTAAAAGAGACTGAGAAGTAATCCCTGGCAGGAAATTTAGATCTCTACTCTAAAGAGAATATGAGAAAATTTAATTTTAAACCTAGTGATTTCCCCAAAGAAATTCTAGCTCAAGACATTTTTTTTACAAGAAACTTCATACATCTCATGCTAAATATATCCAAAGTGAATAAAAGTAATATATTTGTGCATATAAGTTAAGAATATAACACAGGGAAATAATTCATAGAAGCACTACTAAAATTCTATCTATAGCCACTAAGAAAAGAAAAATAATTTTATCCTCAAGATTTTATTATTGTCACCAATCTCCTTTGGCATTGCCTTCAGCTCTCGTTTTTAAGGACTGTTCTCCTGAAGCCCTAATATTAAATGTTTCATTTTTGTTGTCTTTTCATCATTGATGGTATCCCTTTTTCTCCTGGTCATCTGATGGAAGATAAGCCCTATCCTAGGTGTTGACTACAACAGTCAAATTCGTCAACACCTTTTCCTTTGAGATGTTCACAGTACCAAAACGGAGGTAGACAAGTAAGTTAATATGGATGGTATTTGGGGACATATGCTGTAATAGAAATAATACCCAGAGAAGAAATATTTGAATCACACTAGGGAGAGGGACCAGGGAAAGTTTCCTAGAAGAGTTGACTTTCAACTCAGTTTCCAAGGTTAGGTAATTATTCAATGAAAGCAGGATCTGTGAGCTTCTGACTTCTGGTTCAATTTGGCTAATATAAGACACTAGCAAGAGACTGCAGGGTGCAAGGAAAAATTATCCCTGGTATTTATTTCTGCAATCCCAACTACTTTCCTCTATGCATCACCAAGGTTCTGATAGGGAGCTGTGCTCTTTTACGGGTTTTTTTCTTTGGAGGCAATGACTCTTCTGCAGCTCCAGCTTTTCCTGTATTTGTACAACCCAGTCTCCTTCCTTTGTTCCTTTGAGTTTAGAGATGATGATAATGGCTTCATTTTTGCTGGTCTCGGGTACATCACTAGGGTGCATCCACCTGGACCTGCCCATGTCCAGGATGAATTCATCATGACATCATATAGGCCAACTGCATACCTGGCAGTAAAAACTGGCATAGAATTCATTTTCTCTATTACACTGTGAGCCATTTTTTTTTAAAGATCTTATTTATTCATTTGACACAGAGAGAGAGATTACAAGTAGGCAGAGAGGCAGGCAGAGAGGAGAGAGGAGGAAGCAGGCTCCCCGCTGAGCAGAGAGCCCGATGTGGGCCTCGATCCCAGGACCCTGGGATCATGACCTGAGCCGAAGGCAGTGGCTTTAACCCACTGAGCCACCCAGGCGCCCCGCTGTGAGCCCTTTAAAGATAAAGAGGTATCTTTTCTCTCTCAGGCACTTCAGTTTTTAATTCAATGTTTGGAACAAAAGAGCTCACTGAATGTAAATTTCCAAATTCAGAGGAAAAAAAAGATGCAATTCAATCTTCAGAAAAAAATTATTTTGCATTTAAAATATTATAAGAACAACTAAACCAAGAAAGCAATGCAAGAGACTTACAATGGATGGAGTAAGATTGGTTTTGTTTTAGAACATTGAAAGGGTGATATTACACTTTGTAATCTGGGTTTTGAGCTTATATTGCAAATCAGACTTAGAAAAGACAAATAAATTAGAAATGATAGGATATAAGGTCTTCCTATTACCCTAATTCTAAATTTAACAGTTGTTATATAAATGTTAAAAGAACCAAAATTTCATTTGTTTTTGCTTGCCAACTGTATTTCATCTAACAAAAGAGATGTGTGCAGTTTAAATTTATTTTTACAGAATACATGGCAATCAGATTAGAACTTGGGCTTTCTCTAATGTGGTGATCTTGACTTTCTAATTAGAAACTCCAAAGAACAACCACTCACCAATACTTAATGATTTTTAATACCTCTTATTTTCTCTGCTTACTTACATCTCTTACTCTACATCTTATAAAAGAAAACAAAGTATTTTTTACCAAAATTTATCTACTTATAGTTCTGATTGTATTTATATTTGGTCATAACAAATTTTGTTAGAGCTGCCTGCACAGCCAACCCAGCTACCTGGGGCACAGCTGCCTCCATGAGCCCAACCAGCTTCCCAAAAAAGCCCAGCTGCATACCACCAGTCACTTTCACAAACCAAGCCCAACAATGCCTAATCATCAACGCATGCTGAGCCCAGGCTCACACCCACAGACACCTCTGCTTGCACTCCCCAGCCACCACAGCACATTGGGACCCAGCATAAAACAAGTGACCCTATGCACATTTTGTTAACGTTGCCACCCCACCCCCAAGTTCCCCAACAGACACCTCCCACCTGGAGCTGGCCGGCCTGTGTCCCACTAACACCACAAAGAGCAAACAGAGCCCACAAGCAGAGAGTCCATGCAGTCAAAAGGAAAAGCGACTCAGACATAATAGCAGGGCATAAGCATCACACACAGGATACACTCATGAAGCCCCAGGTTCTGGTGACAGGGGACACTGCACTGCAGGGCAGTCTAGGACGTCCTCTTCATAAAGTCACAGCTTTCAAAAGCAGAAGACATAGCTGACTGACTTAACACGAAGAAACTGATATAAAGAGGCAGACAAAGTGAGAAGAGAGAAATTTACCCCTTCACTAACTGAATTTAAATTTTAAAAAAATAATAAATTTTTTAAAGAAATTTATCCCAAATGATAAAATAGAGAATGCCATGGCCAAAGATCTAAGAAAAGTAGATATAAGTAACATGCCTCATAGAGAATTTAAAGCAATGGTCACAAGGATACTCAATGGGCTTAGGAAAACAGCAGGAGACATGAGTTCAACCCTTAACACAAAGATGAGGAATAACAAAGCAGAGATTAAAATGCTCGATAAACAAAATGAGAAACACGTCTGTTGAAATGATTAGCAGGATTAAAGAAGGAGAAGAATGAATTAGTGACCTAGAAGACAGAATAATGGAAAGTAATCAAGCTAAACAAAAGAGAGAAAAAGAATTACAAAAAATGAGAAAAGACTTAGGGAACTCAGGGATTCCATCAAACATAACAACATTCATATTATAGGATTCTGAGAAGAAGAAGAAGAATGAGAAAAGGGGGCAGAGAATTTATCTGAAGAAATAATAGCTGAAGGGTGCCTGGGTGGCTCAGTGGGTTAAAGCCTCTGCCTTCGGCTCAGGTCATNGATTCTGAGAAGAAGAAGAAGAAGGAGAAAAGGGGGCAGAGAATTTATCTGAAGAAATAATAGCTGAAGGGTGCCTGGGTGGCTCAGTGGGTTAAAGCCTCTGCCTTCGGCTCAGGTCATGACCTCAGGGTCCTGGGATCCAGGCCTGCATCGGGCTCCCTGCTGAGCAGGCAGCCTGCTTCCCCCTCTCTTTGCCTGCCTCTCTGCCTACTTGTGATATCTCTCTCTCTCTCTCTNCCTCTCTCTCTCTCTATCAAATAAATAAATAAAATCTTAAAAAAAAAAGAAAAAGAAATAATAGCTGAAAACTTCCTTAATCTGGAGAAGGAAACAGACATCCAGATCCAGGAGGCACAAAGAACTCCCATCAAAATCAACAAAAGAAGGCCAAACCAAGACATAATGCAATCAACCCTGCAAAATATAGTGATAAAGACCAAAAACAAAAAACAAACAAACAAAAACAAAACAAAACAAAGCAAAACAAACCTTAAGAGCAGCAAAAGAAGTCATTAACCTCCAAGGGAAAGCCCATGAGGCTAGTAGGAGATTTTTCACCAGAAACTCAGCACACCAGAATGAAGTGCCATGGTATGTTCAAAATTCGGAATGGGAAAAATCTGCAGCCAAGAATACTCTATGCAAAAAGGCTATCATTCAGAACAGAAAGAACGAAAGAGTTTCCCAAGCAAAAACTAAAGGAGTTTGTGACCATTAAACCAAACCTAGAAGAAATATTAAAGGGAACTCTTTGAGTAGAAAGGAGAGATCAAAAGTTTAGTATAAGGGTAAGAAACACAAAAGCAGTAAAAATGAGTATTTCTGTAAAAAATCAGTCAAGAAACTCATGAAAAAGGAAATAAAATATAATAAAATGGCAATAAGTACATGCCTATCAAGAATTACTTTGAATATAAATGGACTAAACACTCCAATCAAAATAGATCGGGTGAAAGAACAGATTAAATAAACAAGAACCATCTATATGCTGCCCACAAGGGACTCATTTTGGACCTAAGCACCTGTACATTGGAAGTGAGGGGATGGAGAAACATGTTTCATGCAAATGATATCAAAAGAATGCAGAAGTAGCAATACTTGTATCAAACAAAATGGACTTTAAAACAAAGACTGTAACAAGAGACAGGGCACTGTATCATAATAAAGGGGACAATCCAACAAGAAGATGTAACATTTGTAAATATTTATGCACCCAACATAAGGAGCACCCAAATACATAAAACAGTCAATAACAAAGGAATGACTTGATAGTAATACTATAATAGTAGGGGACTTTAACACCCCACTTACATCAATGGACAGATCATCTCAACAAAAATCAAAACAGTGGCTTTAAATGACACATTGGAACAAAGGGATATATTCAAAACTTTCCATCCTAAAACAGCAGAATAAATTCTTTTCAAGTGCACATGGAACATTCTCGAATGGAAGACATCTTTGCCAAAAAAAAAAAAAATTCTCAACAAGCTGCAAAGATCAAAGTCATACCATGCATCTTGTCTGACCACAACACTATGAAAATAGAAGTCAACTACAAGAAAAAAATCTGGAAAGAGACCATACATACATGGAGGTTAAATAACACACATTATACACCGAATAGGTAATCTGGAAATCGAAGAAGAAATAAAAAGTACATAAAAACAAATGAAAATGAAAACATAATGGTCCAAAACCTTTGGGGTACAGCAAAAGTGATTCTAAGAAAGAAGTTTATAGCGATACAGGCTTACCTCAAGAAGGAACCAAAACCTCAAATAACCTAACTTTATACCTAAAGGAGCTAGAAGCAGAACAACAAACAAAACCCAAAACCAGCAAAAGAAAGTAATGAAAATTAGAGTAGATATAAATGACATAGAAACTAAACAAACAAACAAAGAGAAAAACAGATCAATGAAATCAGCAGTGGGTTCTATGAAAAAAATCAATAAAATTATTATACCTCTCGCCAGACTTACAAGAAAAAAAAAGAGAAAGAACTTACATTAAAAAATCACAAATGAGTGGGAGAAAAAACACCACAAAAATACAAACAATTATCAGAGAATATTATGAAAAACTCTGCCAATAAATTGGACAACTTAAGTTGTATGTAATTTCTGGACAACCTAGAAGTCTGTATGCCAACAAATTGGACAATCTAAAAGAAATGGATAAATACTTAGAATCATATAAACTACCAAAACTGAAACAGGAACCAATAATCAGCAAAGAAATTGCATCAATAATCAAAAGACTCCCAACAAACAAAAGTCCAAGACCAGGTGGCTTCACAGGCGAATTCTACCAAATACATAAAAAAGAATTACTATCTGTTCTTCTCAAACTATTCTAAAAATAGAAAAGTAAGGATAACTTTCAAATTCATTCTATGAGCCCAGCATTATCCTGATACCAAAACTGGATAAAGATACCACTAAAAAAGAGAACTACAGGCCAATATCCCTGATGAACATGAATGCAAAAATCCTCAATAAAATACTAGCAAACCAAATCCAACCATATGTTAAAAAAATCATTTACCATGATTAGTGAGATTTATTCCTGGATTGAAAGGTGGTTCAATGTTCAAAAATCAATGTGATAAATTACATCGATAAAAGATAAAAACTATATGATCATTCCAATAGATGCAGAAAAAGCATTTGACAAAGTACAACCATTCATGATAAAAACCCTCAACAAAGTAGGTTTAGAGGTAACATACCTCAACATAATAAAGGCCATATATGAAAAACCTACAGCTAGCATCATTCTTAAATAGAAAAAAATTGAGAGCTTTTATAAAAGGAATCAAAACTTGTAAGAAAGAAAACTCACTACTTGCAGATGACATGATATTATATATCGAAAATCAAAAAGACTGCATGAAAAAAGGGTTAGAACTGATGAGCAAATTTAATAAAGTCACAGGATACAAAATCAATGTACAGAAATATGTTGCATTTCTATACACCAATAATAAAGCAGAGAAACTAAGGAATAAATCCCATGTACAGTTGCACCCAAAATATTAAGATACCTAGGAATAAACCTAACCAAAGGGGTAAAAGACCTATACTGTGAAAACTATAAAATAATGATGAAATAAATTCAAAATGAGACGAAGAAATAAAAAGACATTCCATATTCATGGATTAAAAGAACAAATATTGTTAAATAATGTATTGTCTATATTACCCAAAGTTATCTACATATTTAATGCAATTCCTATCAAAATATAACCAGCATTTTTTAAGGAGCTAGAACAAACAATCCTAAAATCTGTATGGAGTCAAAAAAGACCCCAAATAGCCAAGGCAATCTTGAAAAAGAAAAGAAAAGCTAGAGGCAATACAATTCCAGACTTCAAGTTATATTACAAAGCTGCCGTGATCAAAACAGGATGGTATTGGGGGGAAAAAAAAAAGACATAGAGATCAAAAGAACAGAACTAAAAAACCCATTAACTATGCTCAATTAATTTTCAACAAAACAAGAAAGAATATCCAATGGGAAAAAGACCATCTCCTCAAAAAATTATGTTGTGAAAACTGGATAGCAACACAAAAAAGAAAGAAACTGTAGAATTCTCCTACACCATACACAAAAATAAATTCAAAATGGATTAAAGACCTAAATGTGAGACTTGAAACCAAAAAGTCCTAGAAGAAAACACAGGCAATAACCTCTTTGACATCAGCCATAGCAACTGTTTTCTAGATTTGTTTCCTGAGGCAAACAAAAAACAAAAAAAAACAAAAATGAACTATTAGGATTTCATCAAAATAAAAAGCTTCTGCACAGTGAGAGGAATAAACAACAAAACTAAAAGGCAACATATGGAATGGGAGAAAATATTTGCAAATGACATGTCCTATAAAGGATTAGTATCCAAAATACATAATGAACTTATAAAACACAACACTCAAAAAACAAATAATCCAATTACAAAATGGGCTGAAGACAGGAACAGACATTTCTACAAAGACGTCCAGATGGCCAAAAGACACATGAAAAGACATTATCACTTCCCTCAGGGAAATGTAAATCACAACTACAATGAGACACCACCTCACACCTATCAGAATGGCTACAATCAACAACACAAGAAGCAACAGGTATTGGAAGTGTGGAGAATGGGGAACCTTGCAGTGTTGGTGGGAATGCAAACTCGTACAGTGAATGTGGAAAACAGTACAGAGTTTCCTCAAAAAGTTAAAAATAGAACTACCCTATGATCCAGCCATGGCACTACTGGGTATTTACCCAGTATACAAAAACACTAATTCAAAGGGATACATGCACTTGAATGTTTACAGTAGGATTTTTTACAATAGCCAAAATATGAAAACTGTCCAAGTGTCCACTGATTGAGGAATGGATAAAGAAATGGTGTATATCCCAAGATCTCATAGCCAGGGCCACTATCCCCCTGCCCTGATCACCAGACAACTGAGCTCCAGAGACCTGAAATTTTTCAAACCCACCAACCCTAAAACCACATACCCTGCCTCACTTTTTCTCTCCTGCAGAAACCACAATAAGGGCTCTTACCCACAGCTGCCCCTCTCCCTCTGCCTCTGGACCTAGCCTGTGCCCGCCGCCCACACCCATGTGACTGCCTCCTAATGGGAACTGAGTAAAAACTATCTTTGCAATGATATCATCTCCTGATGTGCTGGTTGTATGGAACCTCACATTTTCAATCAAGACACTCTATTTTCAAACAAACCTGCCAGAACACCGAGAGTGAAAGGGACCCACAATAGCAAGATTCCAGGATGTGGGGCCACAGGAACACTCTGTCTGCTGGTGGGATCATATAATGCAGCAGCCTCGGCAGCGATCCGCTCTGCAGAAGCTGCTAAAGCTAAACGCCTCGTGAACCAGCAATCCCACTCTTATTTCAAATAAAAATAGTGTTCGTGCAAAAAAAGAGTGCTCATGCATAAAAATACAAGAATGTTTACAGCAGCTTTAATCAAAATGGCCAAGATTTGGGAACAGCCCAAAAGGCCACCAATCGGAGAGAGGACCCAAAGAGTGGGATTCTTCACGAGGTGGAGCACTAAGCTGCAACACCCAAGAACAGCCTAACACTGCACACAATCACGCACACATGCAGCCAAGACATGCCAGGCCCACAGAGCACACTGTGCTGTTCTCAGTGCACTGAGTTTCACAACAAGGAAAGGGTCCCAGGGCAACAGACATCAAAATTGTGTGAACTTTCTGGCATGTGGTCTGACTGGGGAGGGCCTAAGGGAGTCCTGGGCACGGGGAACATTCTATGTCTGGATCTGGGTGTGACTACATGGGTTTATGGGTGTGTAAAAATTCAAGAGCTGTTCACTTAAGATTCGTTCATCTTGTGATCTGTCAATAACATCAACATAAGAGAAATAAAAGAAGACCATGGTCAGGGAAAAAAAGTGATACACACACAAAGGGAATATTGCTTGGCCATAAAAAAGGAATGCAATCTCGCCATTTGCAATGACATGGATGAAGCTGGAGCATATAATGCTAAGTGAAATAAGTCAGAGAAAGATAAATACCATATGATTTCATTCACATGTAGAATTTAAGAGACAAAACAAATAAGCGAAGGGAAAAAAAAGAGACAAAGAGAAACCAAGAGACAGACTCTTAATTACAGAGAACTGATGGGGGGGGATGGGTGAAACAGGTGATGGAGATTAAAGAGGGCACTTGTCAGTGATGAGCACCAGGTGATGTATGTGTGGAATAACTACATTATACACTTGAAACTGAGGTAAGACTGCACGTTAATAGGAATTAGAATACAAACTTAAAAAAAGTTATTTCAATTTCTGATATACATCTTTGACTCAGATGTTAATAATACAAAGGGTTAGAGAATTTATTTAACTTAAACAGAAGAAGTTTTGAAACTGATATGCTGTTGCTTTAATGTCAGAGTGGTTAATTACTGTAAAAACAAGGAGCCAGTTTCTCAATATGATGACAACATGAGAGGAAAATAATATTTTGGTATTGAACTCAAGTATATCTGGAACAACTTGAGTATCTGAATTTACTTTTTCAACTGTAAACTTTATTAAGTCTACATCGAAAACAACTACTACCAATAGAAATTTAGTGTTCAAGTTGCAATGTGAAATGTAAAGTTTACACTGGATATGGAAAACTGATTATAAAAAAGAACACAAATATCTCAATTTTGTATTTATTACATGTTGAAATGAAATTTGCATATATTGGGCAAAGAAATATACCAGAAATAATCTCATCTATTTTTCTTTTTGTATAATATAACTACTAGAAAATTTTTAAATTACACATGGTTTGCATTATATTTCTACTGGACAGCCTGAATATAGTGTTCCGGATACATGAATTAGTTCAAGTTAACCAATTATACAACTTACCTCAACATACTGATTATTCTGTTTAGTATCTTTCTGAGAGAGGTGTATCAAAATCTCCCATTTTAATTATGAATTTGTGTATTTATATCTGTGACTTCTGTCATCCTGCAAATTTTTAGTTATATATTTAAAGATAAATTATAAAAGACACCAATTTAGAATGGCAACCTAAGTTTAGTGTAATAACAATCTTCTCACTGTAAAAGTCTTCCTTTTTTGTTTTTTAAGGATTTTACTTATTTTATTTGAGAGAGAGAGAGCGAGCGAGCAGGACAGGGGGAAGGGACAGAGGAAGAAGCAGAATCCCCACAGAGCAGGGAGCCTGAAACGGGGCTCAATCCCAGGACCCAGAGATAATGACCTAAGCTGAAAGCAGATACATAATGACTGAGCCACCTAGGCGCCCCTAAATGGTCTTCTATCTCTGGTAGCATTTTTGACCTAATGTCTATTTTCTCAAATGTTAGTATTGTCACACTGTCTTTCTTGTTTTGGTCTTTTAATGGCATAAGTTTATTTTTTTTTTTGGCATTAGTATTTTTTTTACCATACTATTTTCAAACTTGCTAAATCTTTTTTTTTAATCTATTCATCTTGTAAGCACCATATAGCTAGGTTTTGTTTTGTGTTCCCTTTTATCCAGTCTTTGTCTTTAGTATCTAGTCCAAACATATTTAACTATTACAACTTTATGGTTTAATGTACCTCCAAACCATTTTTTTCTCTGGGTTCCAACATTTTTAATTTCTTATCCCTACTTTCATCCTTCTACTGAGTTAGTCAAGATCTTTTATTCCACTTTCTGCTCCACTCTATTATCTTTTAATTTTAACCTCTTTTTAGAGATTAGAACATTCTCAATTTAATTGTGTATTAAGAAATTCACTTCTCACCTATGGAATATGGGAGTCTAAAATAAATTTACCCCTTTCCTGTTTTTTATAATAACCTTACTGAGATATGAATTCATATCCCATAAAGTTCACATTTATAAAGCACATAATTCAGAGAATTTTAATATATTGACCAAGTTGTGAATCCATTAACACTATTCAATTCTACAATATATTTCATCACCCCAAAAAGTGACTTCCTATCCATTAGTGGTCACTGTACATTCCATACCCGCCCCCATCCTGGGTAACCACTTACTTACTTTTATCTTGACAGATTTGCCCATTCTGGACACTTCATATCAGTGGAATTACAAAATATGTGGCCCATACGTGTATCTTTTTCTTTCCTTTTTTTAGCCCTGCAACACTAAAACAAGATTCTCTGTAGCCATGTTCTTCCTTACACCCCAGTGATTGCATTACCCTTTTGGCACTGGTTATTTCCAGTAATCCAATAATCACAGAGAACATGCACACACTCTCAAGGGTTTATGTTTCTTAAGACTGCAGAATGTTCCCTCTCCAATATCCTTTTTCTTTCTTGTCTTTAACTGGTGTCTTGCAAATCATCTCCTCATGAAACCTTTATTTCTGGTTCTGGTACCACCACGCTTCCAGCCACCATGACACTAAATCTGGGAATCAAACATTTCCCTGCCAACCATTTGCTCTGAATTATTAAGTCTGTATATAATAAAATGAATGTTTATCATTCCTCCATAATGGCTATAACCACCACTTTATCTCTGCTTAATGAAATTCTGGGCAGCTCTTTAAAGTCAGCTCAAAATTACTTTTTATTTTTTTTTATGATTTTTATTTATTGGACAGAGAGACCGTGAGAGAGGGAACACAGGCAGGGGGAGTAGGAGAGGGAGAAGCAGGCTTCCCGTAGAGCAGGGAACCCAACGTGGGGCTCGATCCTAGGATGCTGGGATCATGACCTGAGCCGAAGGCAGACGTTTAACAAATGAGCCACCCAGGTGCCCCAAACATTACCTTTTTCATAAGGGTTTTCTTCCTTGTACACTATCCAACACTGTACCTTCTTTATGGTCTTTAAATTCTGTTTTAAATGATACCTAATTTTTAAAATCTGTCTTATCTGTACTCCTATATTTTAAGATTCTTGCATCTCCTTCCGTTACTAAAATAAAACATTCTAGATAACTCATATACAAAAATATCTCTTAAATTACATTTTAACATGCCTTCACAAGTAACATTTCTTAGGGAATATCATGTTATAGTTTTCATATTTATGAAGCAGTCTACGTAGGCACTACATTCTTATAAAAATTTGACTAGATACATAGACAATGCCAAGAAACAGCAATGATACAGTGTTTAAAATCTAAAATTTGAATCCAAGCCTTGTTATCCCAGAAATTGCATTACTTGTATTGTTATGTCACAAACACAAATAGCCCATTTTTCAATTGCCTAAAGAAATCATCTACATGTACTCTCTTTTAATCTTATAATGGTAGATTTTTAAGAACTCTTTTTAATTATTTTATACCAAATAATGAGGAAAATGAAATTACTTCATAAAAGTAAAAACAATTATAAGTAAATAATAAAGTATCCCAATTAAAACAAAGTTCACAGAACGAGTATACTTCTGAGAGCATTACTATTACTTGAACTTCCTTAATTTATTTCTTTTTAAGATTTTATTTATTTATTTGACACAGAGAGAGAGAGAGAGAGAGAGAGAGATCAGATCACAAGTAGGCAGAGAGGCAGGCAGAGAGAGAGGAGGAAGCAGGCTCCCTGCCGAGCAGAGAACCCGATGTGGACCTCGATCCCAGGACCCTGGGATCATGACCTGAGCGGAAGGCAGCGGTTTTAACCCACTGAGCCACCCAGGCGCCCTGAATTTCCTTAATTTAATTTTTATTATTTTTAAAATCTCACCTCTATCTCAGTAATGAGAGCTTTCTGTGAACCAATATAAACAGGGAAGCATAAACAGTAATACTATTCAGAGCCTCAAAGGAGCACAAAACCAAAGCACCCTCATTACCTCTCTGGCATCAGTGATTTTCTACAGTGGTAGGGACCACACACACACACACACACACACACACACACACACACACACATCCACCCCCAGTGTGGATGGGTTACATTTCTCAATACAGTAGGATATTGATAACAGTGAAAAGTTATCAGAAGCCCACTCCTGTATGAGAATCAGGGCAGGAAACAGTCCCTGGAGTTAGTGTTTCGAGTTATCCGTATGACACCTGGATATCAGTAGCTTTTAACTGTGTCTCCAGGTAATTCCAGTGTGCTGCCAATTTGGACAAATGGACCTTGACTAAACAAATGAGACCACAGAGTGTGGTTCCCAGACTAGCAGGAAACCACATCGCCTGGGAAATTGTTAAAAATGTAAATTCTTAGGGTCTACCCCAGACCCACTGAATCAGAAATTCTAGAGTGAGCCCAAGATGCCTGTGTTTTAACAAGCTCTCCGGGTGATGCTGATGCATGCTTGAGAAGCGCAGGACTAAAAATTCCTCAGCAGAGCAGAATGAGATCACCTTGATTGGCTCACACCCACAAAATCTGGGGTCTGGACATTAGGAAAGAAGGCAGGCAAGAACAGTTTGGGGCACTGGACGTTTCCTGATTACTGTTTTCTCTCCAGGTCGCCATCACTAACACTTCACTAATCTTTTCTCCTCTTTCTTCAGAACTATTTATAGACTACCATTTTTTCTCTCTTCCCATCTCCTGTGGCATAAAACTGCAATCACGTCATAAATCTTTGAAATGCTTAGCTTTTAAGCAAGAGAGATTCATGAGAAGATAGAGGACTGCGTTTAAGACACAGACTTTAGCATCTTTGAAGCTGGATGTCCAGCTTCCAGCTCTCAAGCCTACTAAACTGTGGCTCACAGGCAAGCTGGTTAACATCCAAACTTGCACTTGCTCACACGTAAAACAGGGATAATTATACCGCCCCCCAAAAGTTCACTGTGAGGACTGAATGTGATCATACACGCAAGGCATCCACACAAAGTCTATCACACAATAATCATGAGTATTGCTTTCATTTCGAAGATGCTTCATTATATGAAAGCCACTACTGTTCATTTATCAGACCTCCCTGGTAGCTTTGTGTAGTAAGAGAGGACATGGGGACACACCTACTGCAATGTCACGATTTATTCATAAACCTGGCATTTTTTCCCCCCATTTTCATCAACATCGTTCACTTAACTGTTTAGGTGTTATTCTTTGAAATAGGCAAATTAAAGGTAGGTTTTAAGTGTAAACCATAGGGCGCCTGGGTGGCTCAGTGGGTTAAAGCCTCTGCTTTCAGCTCAGGTCATGATCTCAGGGTCCTGGGATCGAGGCCCATATCGTCGGGCTCCCTGCTCAGTGGGGAGCCTGCTTCCTCCTCTCTCTCTCTGCCTGCCTCTCTGCCTACTTGTGATCTCTCTCTCTCCTCTCTGTCAAATAAATAAATAAAAAATCTTAAAAAATATTTTAAAAAAAAGTGTAAACCATAGACATAATTAATTTTTATTTGACTTAAAGTTTACTACTGATAAATAAAACCTGAAGTCTCTAGAGAAAATGATTTAAAGCAGAAATAATTCTTTCCATTAGCCAACGCATTTATATTATCTATGAATTGGTAAGCACACTAGTGTTAGTACCTATTATGTATAGAACCAAGCAGGTTTTTTTTAAATAAATTCACTGGAAGTATTTGTATAGGTACCTTTTAAATAAATACTACAGAGTCAATCTATGGAGTGAGGTCTATTCATTAATGCATGAAAAAATAATACTATGTTCTCTATTATGTCGTACCTCAATCTTCTAGCCTTCAGTTATTAGCCCATAAAATAGAACAAAATATAAACAAACTTATATTTTTGTAATCACCTATTTTTTTAATAAAGTAATCGGATCTGCCCCCTTGATAACTAAGGCAGAACTACTCTTCTTGGATAGTAAGGTCACTAAAAACTTGGAAGAAAATTAGTTGTAAATACCAACCTTGCTAGAAAAATCCATGAGATAAAGGAAGTATACTTTGAATTTCATTATGACTGCAGTTCTAAGAGACAGACTTTATAAGATCAATGTAAACAATACCTCAGAGAAAAGGTCTGTGCCAGACAGCATTATTAAATGAAAACTATCTTTGCTCCTAGTTTATGATTTAATTCAAATATCACATAACTCTCAGGAACAATTTATGTTCTTAATGTCAGAGGTATTTGGATGGCTGCATTAAAGTCATATCATCCTGCAAATATCTATTTTTTTTAATATTTTATTTATTTATTTGACAGAGAGAGATCACAAGTAGGCAGAGAGGTAAGCAGAGGGAAAGGAGGAAGCAGGCTCCCTACTGAGCAGAGAGCCGGATGCGGGGCTCCATTCCAGGACCCTGAGATCATGACCTGAGCTGAAGGCAGAGGCTTAACCCACTGAGCCACCCAGGCACCCCTTATTTTTAATTTTTTTAAAGATTTGAGAGAGAGCATGCATGAGTGCACACATGCACATACACACAAGTGGGGGGAGGGGCTAGAGAGAGAGAGAGAATCTCAAGCAGATTATGAGCTGAGTGCAGAGCCCTATGTAGGATTTGATCTCACAACCCTGAGATCATGAGCCAAAGTCAAGAGTCAGAGGCTTAAAAGACTGGCCCCTACATATCTTTTTAATATGCAAAACACAAGCATTAAACTTAAGCAAAAACCTCCATTCCATGAAGAAAATACACTGCCCTCCCTTGTATTTCTGTGCCTACTGAATGAATACACAACAAATGGAGGAGATAATAGAGCTTTCTTTAGTGCTCTATTAAAGTTCACCATGTACTTTTTTTATACTAAGCCTCAGGTAGACTTTGTTAACTTTCGCTCAATTTATTTCAGTATCTAAAAATCCCCAGAAAAGTTGAAATTCAATCCAGTGAGTTTCTTTTAAATGGACAGAAGTTTAAAAACCCACTTTTATGGTACTCCTTGGTTACTGAAGATATTAAACTAAACTAATAATGTTTATGATGAAGATTAAAGTATCAAATTGAAAGTAGAACTAAATCAAGCAGGTGCAAGCAAAGAAATGTTTCCATTAGAATAAAATTATCTAAGAACGCAGATTATAGTAAAAGATGCATTTGGCTAAATTTAGGAAGCTTCTTTATAATGT
Organism: Ailurus styani; assembly: GCA_002007465.1. Lineage (NCBI taxonomy): Eukaryota > Metazoa > Chordata > Mammalia > Carnivora > Ailuridae > Ailurus > Ailurus styani. The sequence continues at coordinate 114,058 of LNAC01001080.1, forward strand.
AAACTCAAAAGAAGCATATCCAAAGCACTTTTCTTAGTGCTAATACTTAGAAAGGAAAGGGAAAATATTAAGGCCACTGTATTCTTAATGAGACTTGCAATCTAGTAGAAGGAAAATAAACCCACATGGATATATGCAGAAAAACAATTGATGGAATTAATGCCAAATATCTGTAAAATAAGGACAATCACACAGTATATTACTGAAATAAATTATAACTGAAGTCAGGAAGAAAGTTCTCTTTCCTTCTCAACCACTCTTTCCCTCCATTGCAGATATAGCTTACTTGACAAACATTCTAAAGTTTAAATGGTAGCATCTCCTCCTTGGCATCTTGTCTACAGCAAAATACATTCTCCACTATCCCAGCAACTTCTAATCAAGATTCTTGTCTAATATGATTCTGATATAAATATTCAGTGTCCTTAGAATTTAAAACAATGGCTTTGCTTTAGGGGGTCAGTAGTGCTATTTTCTAGACAATTTTGCCCATAGTATTTTTTCACAAGGTCTTCCATGCCATCTGATACAATCCCCAACCTCAGAAGCGAAAGTTAATTTGACTTCTTCCCCTACATAACTTGTTTTCATCTTTTCTAAGTAGCACCCTTTACTTTTGTGAATTTCTTTATTCCATTTTAGAGACCCATCCTCTTTCCATTATGATGATAGTAATTCCTAATGTACTAGGGGGCGAAGGTATGACACAAAAAGAAAATTCTTTAGTACTCTGGAGAGGCAATCATTCATCATACAGGTATAAACAATTGCCGGAGCATTGGTGGTATAGTGGTTAGCATAGCTGCCTTCCTGGTATAAACAACTGCATTGTTTCTGCCTTCCTGAGACTTGTGGCCTGGAGAAGACATATAAGGTCTTCACTTTCCAGAGATACTGTTTCTCTTTAATTCATGTTAATAAACCCCCCTTAATAATTTCATTTTCTTCCCTCTTTCTCAATCCTATCTACAGATACCAGAATTAATTTTAATGCCATTCTATTATCTTCTGATTTATTTGCATGAGGAACCTAAATGATTCCTCTATGCTCCAAATGCCCCTCATCCTTGCCAATGTTAAACTCCTCAGTATAGTATAGATGGCTCTCTGCAATTTGATCCAACATATCCTTCCAATCCTCTATCATAATGGAAGAACTAACATTTAACATTGCATTATGAGACATGTACTTTGATCATAGTTTTGCCTGAATTGTCTTACTTATAGCTGACAATAACTATATGAGACAGTAGTCTTTTGCCCATTTTTTTTTCAGATGAAGAAACTAAAATGCAAAGAGTTTGCACCATCACCTATCTTCACACCATTAATCAATAGTGGCTCTGGGGCTAAACTTGGTGTTATTTTATTTCACTTGTTAACTATAGTAAGTTAAATAATGGCCCCCCAAAGATATCAGGTCCCAAACCCTGGAACCTGTAAAGCCTGACAGCTTATATAGCAAAGCCGATGAAGTTATGATTAAATTAACAATCCTGAGATGGAGCAATTATCCTGGATTAATCGATGAACTCTTAATGCAGCCACAAGTGTCTTTACAAGAGTGAAGCGGAGAGACTTGACACAGACATTAGAGGAAGAGGCAATGGGACCATGAAGGCAGAAAATGGAGGGATGTGACCACAACCCACACAATCCTGGCAGCTACCGGGGGGGGGCACCCTGCCAATATTTTGGCCCAATAATATTTATTTCTGACTTTATCACCTCTGAAACTGGGAAAAATTGGTTTCTGTTCTATAAAGCCACCAAGTCTATGATAGTTTGTTACAACAGCCAGTGGAAAATAACACAAGAACTGAAACTCTGTTCTACACAGCCACCTATAGGCAAATCCTCTGGTTCCCACATCAGAAACAATCTCAGTAGGAATTAGGGTGATGGTCACAGACACAGGTACAAGGGCATTACTTCTAAATCTGTAGTAGCTTGGATAGAAAAAAATCAAATAACCCAAACCTGAAGGAAATGGGGTACCCAGAAGCTGTGAATACTCTTCAAAAACAAGGCATCAAATCAGAATTATAGAAGCATCACAGAAGACATAGGCCAAGAGTAACCCTAACTACTTAGTTGTATATTGAAAGAAAAGCTGGTTTTTGAACCTGGCAGGGCTAATTCTTCAAGATGGAAACAGCCAGTTGTTTCTGAAGGGAGAGAGTCCCACGTCCCAGCAAACTAGTAAGGTAGGTTGGATGAATGTAGTCACATGTTTTCATTGCTGGGTGAACAGCTCTAAGCAGATGCATGGTTTTATGAAGGGCCAACATAAAAGCAGATCCCCAGCTATGTGTGACAGAGAGAGCCTGGGCTTTGACCGATTCTACACAACATGGACATCATTAAGTGCTAACAACAGAAAGACACCAGGATCAGGATGTGGATTTTATTACCTAGGGCTATCCATCTTTCAGTGACAAAATATGGTAAATTAAACCAGACTGCGTTTATAGGCACACCTTGGAGATATTGTGGCTCAGTTTCAGACCATCAAAATGAAGCAAATATCTCAAAAAAGCAAATCAAATGAATTTTTCTGGTTTCCCACTGAATATAAACATGTTTACACAATATTGTAATTAAGTGTGCAACAGCATTATGTAAAAAAAAGCCACATTATATATACTTTACATTTAAAATTACTTCATTACCAACAAATATTAGTTCATCATGTGAGCTTCCACTGAGTTGTAATCACTGATCACAGATCCACATAACAATCAAGTAATAATGAAAAAGTTTGAAATACTGCAAGAATTACCAAAAGGTGACAAAGAGACACAAAGTGAGAAATGCTGCTGGGGAAAAACAAAAAACAAAAAAGGGCACCAAGAGACTTGCTCAATGCAGGGCCGCAAACCTTCAATTTGTTTAAAAAAAAAAGTGTGAAGCATGATAAAACAAGGTATGCCTATATTAAAAGGTGTTAAACGGATTAGTTATTAAGGAAAAAGAGGTGTTTTTTTTTCTCAATAACATTTACCAAACTAAGTTGTCAGATGAATTAAGGACATAATTGTGAAACACTGAAATTACTGACATACAGTAGAAAATACAGGTGAATTTTATGTGAACATGGACATAGAAGGCCTTCCAAAGCATAAAAGATGAAGTGATGTCAGCAAGATGGCAGGAAAAATGGTTCTTGTTTAGTCCCCTCAGAGAGACCAACTAGCAACTATCCATAGATAAGGCAACTTTGTAAGAATCCCAGAACCAGCAGGGAGGCTGAACTACCCATCTTGGCTTACAAAAAAAAGAAAAATGCATTTGAAGGGTAAAAGGCACAATTTCACTTTGACCCAATCACCCCTTCCCAAAGCCAGTGCAGCATGGCACCAAGAGGTACTGGCAGGAACCTCTGGTTTCTTCAGTGTGGAAAAGAGCCCAAGGTGGGCATCCAGCTTTCCCAGTGGTACAGGTGCTTCTAAGGATGCCCACGTAGGTCTCACCTCACAGGGCTCACTGGAGAAATACGTGGGGTTAGACAGACAGAGAGGGAAAAGGAGTTCATATTAACTAATGCAGGGATCGTGGTGAGCTGTGGTCCTCCTGGTGATAGCACCTGAGTAGAAATCTTAGCCAGTGGCTCTTCCCCATTTGCAAATCAAGATGATGACCCCTTCTGGCCAGGGAGCTCAACTGGCTAGATTTGGGTCTGGGTCCCCAGCCAAAGGGCCCTACAGACAGAGGCCATTCTATAGCCTGCCCACACGGAAGGAAGTCAGCAACCCTACCCAAGGTGAACACTGCCTCTGGCGCCACCCAGACAGGGAGCCTAATCAGTGAGCCCTGGGAGGTTCCACAGCCCAGACTATGACCCCACCCAGACAGGGAGCCAAGCCAGTACCTCTGCCCAGCTGGTGAGTAGAGACTACTGCCCTGCCTAACCAGGACACCTGAATAGTGGCCATGGGCAGCCTTGGAACTCAAAATAGAGTATTGCCAGGACACAGAGCACAGCCAATGGTCCTGTCCATCACTGGAATGAACCCAGCCCACAGCCCTGCCTGACTGCTGAGCACAGCCTAAGGTTCCATATAATCCCAAAGAGGCCTTACCTGAATGTTGAGTCATGCACATCTAGATGGGGAGAACAGCCTGAAGACCTACCCAAATGCAGAGTCCAACTAGTAGCACCACTTTGCCAGGGAACACAGCCTGTGACCCCAGCCAACCAGAGGTGAATGCTGAGCCCAGCCAGTGGCTCCACCCGTCCATGGAGCCAAACCGACCACCACCCAATGAGGGAGCCAGCCAAGCTCTGAATGCCAAGCTGAGTCAGCAGGCTCCCCCAACCACAGAGCTCAGCCAGAAGCAATCCCACATCAGAGAACAGACAGGAGCCTCCCCTAATTACAGACCCTAATACAAAGCCCCTCCTGCCCACAGTTACTTCCAGCTGACCCACCTGAGCCCCACAGTGAACTATCATTGGTTTCCAAGAGAAAGCTGAAACTGTAAGATCGTTTATGTAAGCCTTATGGCAACAACAAAGGAAAAGGAACAAAGGAACCACAAAACACTGAGAAAACAAGTAATAAAATGGCAATATTAAGACTCTACTTATCGATAATTTCTTTAAACATAGGTGGATGAAATTCTCTAATCCAAAGACTTAGAGAGGTTGAAGGGTTAAAAAATGAGAAACTAGATCCAACTATATGCTGCCTACCAGAGATTAACTATAGTTCTAAAGATACACATCGGCTGGTAGTGAAGGGATAGAAAAGATTCCATACAAATGGTAACCAAAAGAGAGGAGGGGTGGCTATACTTAGACAAATAGACTTTAAGTTATGAATAGTCACAAGAGACACAAAAAGAGGTCACCGTATGATGATAAAGAGAATAACTGATAAAAATTATATAACAATTATAAATATTTATGCATTCAACATTAGAACATATAAATATATAAAGCAAATAATAATAGAACTACATGGAGAAATAATCGATATAGTAATAGTGAGGGATTTTAATATGCCACACCCAATAATGGATAGATTAGTCAGATAGAAATCAATAGAGAAAGAGCACTACAGTGTTATTGGACTATATATATGACTGTATATAACACATGACTATATTATATGATTATATAATGCTATTTGAGTTAACACTATATGGTGATATTTGACAACACCAAAGACCAAACAGACATAGCAAACATATATGGAACATTCCATCCAGCAGCAGCAGAAACACATCCTTCTCAAGTCCATACAGAACATTTTCCAGGATTGTACATTCAGCTATAAAAAAAGTCTTAACAAATCCCAGAAAATTAAAATTATATCACGTGTCTTTGCTGACCGCAATGGTATGAAACTGATACCAATAACAGGAAGAAAGTTGGGAAATTCACAAATATATGGAAATCAAAACATGCTCCTGAACAAACGATGACTCAAAGCAGAAATGTAAAAAATATCGTGATACAAAATGTAAGGGATGCATTTGTTCTAAGAGGAAAGTTTATAGTTATAAACACCTACATTTAAAAAAGAAAGATCTCAAATAAGCAATCCAACTTTACATGTCAAGGAACATGAACTAAGGTCGAAGTTAACAGAGGAAAAAAACAATAAGATTAGAGCTGAAATAAATGAAATATAGAATAAGAAAACAAAAGAAAAGACCAACATAACTAAGGGTTAGTTTTTAGAAAAAGGAAACAAAATTGACAATCCCTTCACTAGGCTAACCAAGAAAAAAACAAAACTCAAATAAATAAAATTATCAATGAAAGAAGGATATTACAATTGAAACAACATAATTCCAAAATATCAGAAAAGAGACTACTACAAGCAATTATATACCAACAAATTGGATAATCTAGAAGAAACTGATAAATTCTTAGAAACATATAACCTATCAAGACTGAATCAAGACAAAACAGAATATCTGAACAGACTAAGAATGAATAAAACTAAACTATAAAGGATACAGTTGGCAGACATAACCATGTACAACCTGAAAATTTTGAAATGTAAAAACATTATAAACTAATAAAAGAGCAATAAAAGTTGGGAAAAATCTTTGCAACATTCATAACAGGAAAAAAAAAATACCACAATGCTTTAAAAGATCTTGTAAGTCAATAAGAAAAATAATAACCACTACCTACTAAAAACCAAACAAAGAGCACAAACAGGAAATACAGACACACATACACAGAAATACAAATGGACAAAGCACATATACACACAAACTTGATTACCCTGATTAAAATTGAAGAAATGGAAAAAATATATAATTAGCTGCTGCTTTAACTGTATTTTCAAATTGAAACTGTGAAAAAATAATTTAATACTCAGTGTTTGGCAAGCATACAGAAAAATAGACAAAGCCATGCACTGCTTGCAAAAAAAGTACACTTTTGAGGAATAATTTAAAATTATAAAACAAATGGTTAAAAAATGAATAATAAGATAAAAATTCTACTCTTTTTCTTTTTTACTCTTAGGATATAAACTGCAACGTGTGCAAACCTGTATATACTTCAGTAAAGACTGATTAAATTTGTGTATAATCAAAAGTATCTCACAAATCAATAGTGTGGAACTGAATTAGTGAATCACAGTACATCCATTTAATGGAATACTACTGGCCATTAAAAGTATTGGTGACTTATTTCACTCAGCATAATACCCTCCAGTTTTT
>LNAC01001080.1:120976-144212 GCA_002007465.1 Ailurus styani
GTGGGGGGTTGTGGGGGGTAGGGAGGGAAAAATAATGAAACAAGATGGGATGGGGAAGGAGACAAACCATAAGAGACTTCTAATCTCATAAAACAAACTGAGGGTTACTGGGGGGTGGGAGGGTAGGGATAGGGTGGATGGGTTATGGACATTGGGGAGGGTTTGTACTTTGGTGAATGCTGTGAAAGATGCAAGCCTGATGATTCACAGACCTGTACCCCTTGGGCAAATAATAAAAATAAAATTAAAAAAAAAAAGTATTGGTGAATAGTTTTTTATACATTGTATGTAAAATTAAAAGATTAACTGAAAATAGTGTTGTTATTTATTATATTAATTGAAAGCAATGTGGTTGATTGTATAGACACACACACAATGCTTTTATCATGATGGTATAATTATCATTGATGTGGTTTATCTTTCCTATCTATATTCAAATATTTTCCTAAAATAAGATGAATTTCCTCTTTTGTGGTAAAAGGAAAGAATTTTTTCTAGAAAAAGGTAAGAAATTCTTAAGGGAGTCAGTATGTGGTCTTTACCAGTAGTATTGTCTTAGTTCATTTGCATTATCCAGTAACAACTAAAAACAGAGACTCCCTTCAAGGATTTTTAAAGACACATACACAACCAAGATAAACCTGAAGACTTGGTAAGTTACCTGAGCCTCCCAGTAGACCTCTCATTCAGCAAGTAACATGTTCCCCTGGGCATTACACAACTGTTCATACATATGCTGGTCCTATGTGTGCTTAAGCTTTCTATTCTTTTTAGATGCTCAGAAAACCCATGCCTAACATAACAAAGTATGGGCCTAGCCAAGGCTACCTCCACATCTTTTAGGCCATAAAGCTCTTGGATGTTTCCTCTAGATTTTGTCTAACAATAACAGTTCTGTGCAGGAAATAGAATAAAACTACTTTTTTTTTATTTTAACATAGTTAAAAGAAAAGCATATTCAAAATTATGCAATGTAAATGAATTGTTAATTTCTGAATGCAGTTATAACCATAATATATAATTATGGTAAAATATATATATAATTATTGAATTATTAAATAGTGATCTTTGATAACAACATAAAATCGTACACTGCATGATGAATTTATCCTTAAAACTTTAGCTAGCATAGCAAATATACCACTTAACCATTGTACCCTGGTTGTACCATGTAACCATCAGTTATCTTAGGTACAGTGTGCAAGTGTGACTCTCGGCAAAGATTTTTCTCAAATTCTGTATTTTTAAGCCACTGTAGTTAACTTTTAAAATTACTTACCAAGCTAAAATACACTGGAATAAAACTAAAATTAAAGTGATTTAATTCACTTCATTAACACAAATTATTAATATATGCAAATATAAAGAATAGGTGCTTAGCTCAAGGGCAATGTAAAGAGGAGCAATTTTTCCCAGGCTTTGGAGGTCCAGCTATGCTTTAGATACATGGCCAGAAATGCCACTTCCCACAAGTATTACAACCATTAAGAGAAAATTATTACAGTTAATTTAGATTTTGACTGTTTGCACTTTTATTTTTATTTCAACCAAAGTGTTACTAAAGCCTGGTATTTAACCATTATTCCAGATTTATAAAACTGGATCTTTTAGAAATTATATTGAGAGAGTGTTAAAGCATCTAAATTGGCCTATAAAATACTAGCATATCTTCTTACCAAAGAAGGCTTGGAGAAAGCAATAATTCTAGTATTTAATGTCTAAGAGATTAAAGCTTTGGAAATTGTTATTGTTGCAGTGCAGAAGACATTAAAATATTTTCAGTTTTACTGAAGCTTTTATCCACATTTACATCCAGCACTTAGATACATGATGATATACACGGTTATGTCACAAGGACAGTTCACATTATTTACGTGGCTTTTAGTTTATAATGGTGTTAAGCCTGCACAAATGCATTACATACATTGGAAGGCAGGTGCATTTCCAACAGTGGGGGCTATAATTCATTTCCACCTGAAAGACAATGACTAGTGTTATGAAATAAAAAGAAAAATCTAAGAAAAAGTACTTCTATTTTACAAATGACACACTTAAGAATCAGTGTTCTATCTAATCTGCATTTTAACGAGATAGTTCATATTCAAATAGCTTCTCAACAATGTGTAAGCAAACCAAAATCCAACGTATTTTAAAGTATCTGTCTTCTGGGCGCCTGGGTGGCTCAGTGGGTTAAAGCCGCTGCCTTCGGCTCAGGTCATGATCCCAGGGTCCTGGGATCGAGGCCCACATCGGGCTCTCTGCTCAGCGGGGAGCCTGCTTCCTCCTCTCTCCTCTCTCTCTGCCTGCCTCTCTGCCTACTTGTAATCTCTCTCTCTGTGTCAAATGAATAAATAAAATCTTTTAAAAAAAAAAATAAATAAATAAATAAAGTATCTGTCTTCTCCAGATAGGCAAAAAGATCTGAGAAAAAATGTAGGGGATTATACAATGAATGGAGCAATGTAGAGGGTGCCTGGAAATGACATGTCTTCTAGATTAACTGAAAGATAGTTTTACTTTTTTTTTTTTTTTTTTGGTAGATTTTATTCATTTGACAGGCAAAGAGGGAGAGAGTGACAAAGAAGGAGAGGGAGAGAGACTCAGAAGCGGACTCTGGGCTGAGGGCAACCCATGACCCCAGGCTCCATCCTGACACCAAGATCATGACCTGAGTGGAAATCAACCGTCAGACGCTCAACGGACTGAGCCACCAGTGCCCCCTGAGGATATAGGTATTTCTCGCACACTGTTTCTCAATTATAACAGTTACTTTTCAAGACACAAATTTCATTTGATTTTTAAATGCAATTACCTTAGAACAAATTTTTTGTTTCTTTGTCCTGAAACATTTTGTACTATTTTTTTAATTAGTCACTAAATTTAGAGAAAAATGAATCTGCTCTGACCAAAACTGGTATAAGGAACTGAAAAAGCCATCCTCTTTCAGCAATACCTTCCCCACTTCCTGCCATGGAGGCATCTAGGGATGAGGTTCTAGAACTTTCTAGGAATTACACTAAAATATAGATTCCCAGAGGTACTCCTCGAGCTTTTGATTCAAGTGTTTCAGAATCTGCATTTATATATATATATATATATATATATGGTGTGTGTGTGTGTGTGTGTGTGTGTGTGTGTGTGTGTGTGTGTAGTGGCCCCAATCACCATTTTGAGAAACTTCTGTAAGGCTTCCGTGAGCACAGTTAGAAACCACTAATCTAGAATAGGCATACATATTCCCCTAGACATCATTCCATATCAACAATGAAGTGTGGAGAACTTAATTTTGCCTGAGGGGACGATTTTATACTCCAGATAAATCTTAATATTAAACCTCATTTAGCCAACAGATGGGCATTTAGTCCAAAAAAAATTGATTTAAGGGCCAAGAACTCAAAACTTTGCTCTCCTTGGCTTCTTGCAGTAAAAATAAATTGGAACAAAGTCTCTTTCTAGGAGATAAAAACAATTACAAATTTATGGCACTTAACTACAAACCAATGTACATGTTATGGCAAAATTGCCTGAGCTAAAAGACTAGGCTAATTAAACTGAATCTGGAGGTCAGAGTAGAGAAATCTGAGATCATATAAAACTATAAACAGGGAGTTCAGTCAGTTGAGCATTAAACTCTTTGTTTCCACTCGGGTCATGACACAACAATTCCAAATCTACAATATTCTAAACATATTTAAATTTGAATTAGCTTCAAAGGCAAGGTGCTAGGAGATCCAAATATCTTAATTCAATGTGAAGCAATTCAAAAAAATTCTCAACTGACTAGGACTAATGTTTTTGCCAAGTTCCCTAGTAGTACCCAGTATGTGAATGGATATAAACTCATTTTTCTTCTGGTTTTTTTTTTTTTCTTTCTTACTACATTATGTTTCTTTTTCCAAAACACTAAGAAAATCCCTGGGGCAAAGAATAAAAAAAAAAAAAAAAAAAAAAAAAAAGAAAGTAACTTTTCAACTAAATGTTCCCTTCACTGTATAAGTTAAAGGAAATGGAAATTTCACCCAACCCCAATCTCAAAAGAACATGCAAATTGCAACTGATGATATTTACACTGAAAGCACTTTACTTTATTTCACTGGAGTATAGCTGAGAACAGTATTGATTTCTATGTGCCTTGATTTCAATCCTAGGTAAAAATCATGCTTAGGTGCCCTTAGCTGGGCCTTGCTGAGCAGGGTGTAGAAAGAATCCATTCACTAAGCCCTGTGCCAAGGCCATGGCTGCATGTCCCCAGCCCGAGAAGAAGAGATACCTTTTTCTAAGTCATATTAAAGTGTTGAATAAACCAGCTGACTCTCCACAAACAAAGTGAAAACTAAAGACATAACCCTTTTTTTAGGCCACAATGTTCATTTCGGATACTTTGCCTTATAAGTCCATCAAAGCATGAAGACCAAACAGTAGAATGTCACTAGGAACATTGCTTCCTTTAGCTTTTACCACAACATTTTCGTGATGAAACACACATACAAAGATGCTATCTAAGGGGCGCCTGGGTGGCACAGTTGGTTGCATCTGACTCCTGGTTTCGGTTTGGGTCATGATCTCAGAGTCATGGGACTGAGTCCTGTATCAGGCTCCGCACTGGGCATCAAGTCTGCTTGAGATTCTCTCTCTCCCTCTGTCCCTGCCCCGCCCCCATTCTCTCTCTATATAAAGAAATAATAATAAAAAAGAAAGATGTTACCTAAGACTTGAATACACAATGAAAAGTTCGCTACACATCCCCATACCACCATTACTTTCCTAGACTTTTTATTGCTTCATTAAGTATATGAAGTGAGAGAATATTTTGAAATATACCAATGTGCTCTTTTTCTTTTGCACTTCTGATTTTTACCAACCTGAGCCTGAACCCATCTCTGCCTTTAGGAGAACTGGTATCACAGAATGTGAAGATGGAGAAAGAATTGGTTCAGAGCTTTCTGATTTTCAAAATTTGGTTTTGAAAACTATTTCAAACACAATGGGCTTAAACACCTGGCTTTAAATTTCTGGAGCCACATATCTGAGAGAGAGAAGCATTTTCTAAGTTAGAAAAAGCTTCTCTTTAAATGTAAAATAATAAAATTTGGAAAATGGAGCTTGGAGATTTACCATGAGCCACTGAGTAGGATGGACATATGATGCGTAAAAACTACTTCTTAGGACAAAGTAAAAATGTCAAACTTTCCTTGGCTGCAGAAGGAGCCTAGAGAGAGGGGAGAGGACAGCTAGGGGACATGCAAGCTAAGGGACCACCACTCCCTTCTCCAGATTCATTGTCCTGTGGAGCACAACTAAATATTATCTGACTACTAAATATGATTTAGGGATGCCTGGGTGGTTCAGTCCATTAAGTGACTGCCTTCAGCTCAGGTCATGATCCCAGAGTCCTGGGATCAAGCACTGCATTAGGCTCCTTGCTCAGCAGGGAGCCTGCTTCTCTCTCTTCCTCTGCCTGCTGCTCCTCTTTCATGTGCGTGCTTGCTCTCTCTCTCTGTCTCTGTCACATGAATAAAATCTTTAAAAATTTTTTCTTAAAATATATTTAATTTTTTTGCTTACAGCCTAGAATTATAAAGCACAAATATACAGGTCCTAATCATCAATTAATTCATTCAACAAATAATTATGGAGACTTGTTATGTACCATCACTTAGAAATAATGCAATAAAGAGGGAAGCCACAGACCCTGTGATTCCTCAGAGACTGTGCAATCTATGAGGGGTATGGGCAAGGCAAGTAGAGAGACAAGGAAGTTAAAAGCCAATTGTATTACTGTACTTATAATATGCTACCACGTTTCTATTCATACTTTTACCACATAGAAGGGAGATTCTAGTCCGCCTTTTTCTTGATAGAAATACAGATTATCAGTGCAGTGTGGTTTATTTGGATGTGCCAGAGAAACTTCCTGAAATTGCTTTTCTATGAGTCAGAAGCAGCCCAAAGAAAATGTGTAGACCGAAACCTCCAAAATTAACTGCCAACTGTTGAAAGTGATCAGAACACTTGGTATTCATATCTGCCACTCTATATACTTTGGGCAACATGGCTGCTAATATCAAAATCAAATGATGGTTAAACTGAAACCATTTTAACAAAATAAAACAACAAAAGAGAGATCAGGAAACCAGAGTAAAGACGTCAACCCAGAAGACAGAGTGGCTCTCTTGGAGTACCAGGTCATGTTGGCCAAGGCAACGACGGATGGGCAGTAGACACACCACTGTTAGTTTTCTTAAAACAGAAGCCATAGAGGTGGGGCTATTGAAGCTTTAACTGAAGGGAGGTGTGAAGTCATGAAGATTTTGAAAACACTCTCTGTAATATAAATGGGGATCCCCTTGCTGTCTTCAGTAGTACTTCCATGAAACCATTAAAAGGAAAGAATGAAGGGTGGGATCTGATAAGAAGGAAGCACTCAATATATCTGTGCCCTATAAAACAGGGAGAGATATGAGTTATGAAGCTGTGGAAAGAAAAGACCAAAATAAAAGACAATGAAAATTGAAGACTGGAAGAGGAGGGAAAGGGATGAGGAGAAAGAGGAGCTAAAAAAGGAGGAAACAGAGAAAAGATTTGGATAGGGGAAGGAATGAATAATTTTACTTTTTAATTTCTTTAAATTTTTTTTTTAATTTTTTAAGTGCGCTCCAAGCCCAACATGGGGCTTGAACTCAGAACCCTGAGATCAAGAGTCACATGCTCTACTGACTGAGCCAGCCCGACATCCCTGAATAGATCATTTTAAAACAACATATTAACAGTGCTTTTCAATGAGTAGTGATATTAAAAATTATTTTTCTTATGCTATGCTCTAGTTTCTAAGACTTTTATAAGAGCATTCCCAGCTTTTTCTTTTTTTTTAAGGTTTTATTTATTTACTTATTTTGAGAGAGAAAACAAGCAGAGTAAGAAGCAGAGGGAGAAGCAAACTAGAGTGAGTTGAGGGGCAGAGAGAGAGAGAGAGAGAAGCAGGCTATCCGCTGAGGAGGGAGCCCAATGTGGGGCTTGATCCCAGGACTCCGGAATCATGACCTGAGCTGAAGGCAGATGTTTAACCAACTGAGCCCCCCAGGGCCCCTGATTCACAGCTTTTTTTAACTGAATGGCTATATTTTTTTTCCTTAATTTTATATGAAAGAGTACACTTAGCCCATTTAGTCTGTAACTTCATCATTCATTGGCTTAGGGTAAGATAGTGTGGCAGAAATTTGGGAACTGCTTAACGCATAGTTCCAAAGAGACATGTTCAAAGCACGTGGTCACTTACGTTGTATGATCCACCGATGGCCTGTGATTTTCTTCCCCATGATGAATACCGATTCCATTACCAAGTCCCCATCTGAATGTGTTGAAGTCTTGAATGAGGTTTTCTGGGATTGGCTGGTACCACTGACACAGGCTTCCTTTTTCAAAGCTACAAACTTTTGCAGCTTGAATAGAGTAGAACAAAGACAAGATGAGCTAATCACAATAAATGTGTCAATAAATGGCAATTTCTACCTGTATCAAGCACTTTCCTACTGTCTGGTTTCTTTTTTTTAATTAGCTTTTAAGCATAATTAAAATAATTAGACAAATGATTTGTATTATCATTAGAAGAGTTTTAAAGAAATCTACATGTACTATATTCAAATATCTACAGTAGCTATAACATGGAAATAAATGCATATACTAAAGAATTTGTTCCGGTAAGGAGGTGAGATTTTAATTAAATCATCAAACAGTAATCTAGGCATTGCCAGTCTCTTCTCACATAACACTGACATCGCTTATCAAGTTCTGGTAAGTCTGTTCTTTTGCCATAGTATTATTACAAAGCTAAACTTCAGCTCAGCCTTTGAAGGGGTTAGTCCAAATTCTAAACTACTTAAGTTCAAAGCAATAATATTTTCCTTGAAAGTTTTCAATGTTCTTGTAATGACTGTAACCTAATATCACATGAAATTACAAGACCAGTGATTTATGATTTCACACACGTAGGCTGCGTGTAAAATGCTCTTTCTTCCTCTCTCTGAACATGTCCATGTGTCTGTCTTAAATTCTCTGCTGTTCCTATGTGTGCTGTAGAAGACTCCAACTTTTAAATGGCATAAGCAATATTTGCAACCACCACCATCATTTAGGAACTTGAGTTCATGATTCAATGTAAAGTTTGAGAAGGAAACACTCCATCCAAAAAAAAGTGATTTTTAATCGTGACACTCAGGCATGTCATCTAATCTCTGACATTAATAGTGATCATACAATTATATTTATCTTGGGCAGAGATTTAAAATTGTTTTTTTCTTTTTTTATTATTTCTTTCAGAGGTAGAGTTCAGTGATTCATCAGTTGCATATAACACCCAGGGCTCATTCCATCATGAGCCCTCCTCATCCCCACTCGCCAGAAATTTAAAATTCAATAGGATTCTGTTCTTCGTATCATTAAAAAAAAAAAATCATTGATTTTTTTTAATTAGAGGGCATAAAGTTTTAGTAAAGCAAGATGAATGAGCTCAAAGATCTGCTATACAACACTGTACCCAGAGTCAACAATAATATATCATGCACTTAAAATTTTGTTAAGAGGGCAGCTCTCATGTTATGTTCCTTATACAATAAAAAGCATTAAAAAATGCAAGACCATAGGTAACAGGCAGATTTTATAACAGTTCATCTTACAAAAAGATGGAGGAAGAAAGATCACATAATTTGTTGAGAATAATAATGCAGTTTATGTGTATTCAAAGTAAATTAATAACCCCAGGATTTTAAAATAATAATTTCATAGGAAACATTCATTCAGGACATTTAAAGAACTTTATCAAAACTGCCCACCTGATCAATGATGCTACTAAAATTGCAAAGTTGAACAAAGAAGAAAGTCAGTATTCACTAAATATACTCATTAGGTGAAATTAACTCAATTCTGTGTAAACTTTCAGAAACATGACAACTTAAGTATGATCATAACAGGATGTGGTCTTCCCACGAGGAAGTCTGACAAGCACAACACTCTCCATTATGTCCTCTCCCATCTACAATGCACCGTAGGTATCCCAACTTGAGTTAATTACTATGCCGTGTCATTCACAGAACAAGTTAGCTTTCATTTTACGAGTTTTGGGGTCTAGCTAAGTTAGTTAATTTATTGTGTATTTTGCACATTAAGAAGCATTTCTTTTTCTAGTTAAAATAAACATGAACCTTATTTGACTTTTGAAGTTTTAGAATTTCTGCATAATGCTGACGGAAGACAAAACAGAGTTTCACTACACTCTGTATTACCTACATGGTCTGAACCCTTCATATCATCAAGACAGTTGAGAAATATTACAGTATAGGAAATTCATCTGCCATCCAATAAATAGTAGGGAAGGGGGAAAATAGCAAAAGTGTTCACTCCTTCTGAGCTTGTGCTTTGCCCATGCAGACACAGATCAATTTGTCTCCTTTAAGACTGTATCGCCAGCTGAGAAGTTCACTTCTAAATTAAAAATTTGCCTTAAAAGCCAAAAGACTGGCAGAGGCTAAGAAGTAAAAAACATTTTTCAATAGGACACAGGTGCTGAAGGGCCCATCTGTATTAGAACTGGTTCTTATGAATTCTACATATTTAATGTAGTATTCATTTTCTATTTTGGCAATGGCAAAATTTGAACAAATTCATCTAATTTGGGAGTATTATAATACTTCCACTTTAAACATTCTTATTTCATGAGTGTGAGGATTAGAAGAGAGATAAACAAAAAGATAACAAAGAGCTAGTCAATCATTAGTCCCAGAGTCAAGTCCATGAAACAAGTGTTTTGAATCTGAAACTTCAATTTAAAAACACTTACCTCTTGTTGAAGAACGCATGCTGATTCTTCTACTATAATTTTCTATACAAACAACTTTACATTAAGAATCTATTCTAAGCCAAGTCAAAAATGTCTAACTAGGAAACGAGGCCATGCTACTTAAAGACTTAAGGTATTGTCTTATGTTTTATGCTATGTTTAATACAAAATAGGAATTCACCTACCACAGAATGATTCATCTGACTCGTCAGGACAGTCATTTCTAAAATCACATTTCTGGATTTTTTCAACACAGTGACCATCGGACCTGCAAACAAATTCATTGTCTGTACAGTTGTGTGGAGGTAATGTTACTGGAGCTGACATTTCTGGAGGCATTGGGAGGTCCACTGGCAAAGTACCTTGATAAGGGATAACATACAGGCAAAATTCAGTAGATTTTCCATTTAGGATTTTACACAATAAGCTTTTCTAAGTATGTTTCACATTCAATATTATAAAAATTACTTGGTAGTCTTTGCTAATATGCTGAATTTCAAATAAGCATAGAAGCTGGAGTTCTTGGTCTTAGCAACAACAAATAACTGGATATAAACAGATGAAGGTGCAGATAGAAATTACTGAAAAACTGTTCAGAACTGGCTAAATAAATGGGAGGCTCCAGGACAGGGCTGGGATCCCTGGGAATCAAGGGAGCCCCAGATGCTGGCATTAGGAACCAGAGTTAAGGTCTTGTTAAGCTTTCTAGTCCACTAGGTAAATAAACTTTGCTCTTCCATTGCGATAATTAATCCAACAGCTCCTCATCCTTGTTTCACCTGCCTTCACATATTCAAAGTTTCAAGAGGGAGATTCATATGCATTTATATAATTAAGATAATAATTTCTGAAATTACAGAGCTGAGAAGAAATTTATAGAAACTAATTTATACAGTAAGTTAGTCAATCAACATTTATTAATAACACCCCATGTCATGGGCATGTAGGTGCAACAGACTGAAAGACAAATATGCCTTCACTGCTGTCAAATAATTTACTAACTAGTGGATAAGGCACTCAGGTAAATCTTTCACTACAGTGCCATAGGATACATGTATGATAAAGAGTACAATACCATGGGGCATGCTATCATCACTTAGAAATGAATGAATAGGTAGATAGAAAGACGGATGGATAGATGGATGACAGAGTGAATGAACAGATGGACAACTGGAAGACTGTACAGTGTATGAAGAACACATGAAAATCATACATTAGATGGGAAGTGGGGAAAACTTCCTAAAAAAGTAATGTCTTCAGTTTTTAGCTTTATTTTTTTTTAAAGATTTTATTTACTTACATGAGAGAGAAAAAGAGAGAGAGTATGAACAAGCAGGGGTAGGGGCAGAAGGAGAGGGGGAGAGAGAAGCAGACTCCCCAGTGAAGCAGAGCCCCACACAGTGCTCGACCCCAGGACCCTGAGATCGTGACCTGAGCCAAAGTCAGACACTTAACCAACTGAGCCACCCAGACACCACAAGTTTATAGCTTTAAAAGATGAGGAATTGTGGGCGAGATGAAAATGGGCATAAGGTCCTTTTGGGTAATGAGTAAAGATTTGTGTGAAGGCAGAGCAATATATCAGCCCACTGTTTTTGGAATGCTGTGAGAATTTGGCATGGAGAACATCTTGTGATAGAGTAAGAATGCGTGTGATAAAGTCACTAGATGTGGAACTAACTGGGAGACAATTAGCACATCATAAAGAGCTAAGTGGGACCAATTTAGGAGTTCAAAATAAATATAAAAAGTGGTGGAGAAATGCCAAGATATACAATCTCCACTTTAAAAATACTTTTCTGGCATTAGTGCAAAAAATGATTTGCAGGTGGTTCTGACATAGACAATAACAGCTAAGCTTTTGCTTTAATTCGAGGCAACTAACAAACCAAAGCAGAGAGAGTATGGAGGAAAGAGCAGAGACCTGAGCAATATCAAACATCCAGTATCCAGAGGACTGGGGATTTAAGTACCATTGGGAATTTGAGGAAAATCCAATAAACACTACTTCGCTTCTCATCTCAAGTTTTGAAGCAATTAAGAACTAATAAGACTGAAGCATATAGGAGATAAATCAAAATATCAACATTTTATGGATGAAGTTGATAATGATCTATTATCTATAGACAAGTGGTCTTTTAAAGCATAAAACTCAAAAAGAAACAGCCTAAGTTATAATCTGTACTGGAAACTTCCAGCTCTCCTTGTATGGAAGCCTACCATTATGATCTACCGCAAGATGTTAAGCAGATGGCATGGTTCCTTCAGCTATCTAGCTCGAAAAAGAAAAGAAACTAAGTGAACAGGTACACATGCTCAGGCCCTCCTTGCAAACTCAGCAATCTGTTGTGACATTTCCACACAGCTGACATTAGGGTTCACTCTTGGGGTTTTACTCACTATGGGTTTCAACAAATGTACAATGATGCTTCCACCATTAGTGTCATACAGAGTAGTTTCACTGCACTAAAAATCCTTCATGCTCTGACTTGCCATCCCTTTCCTTTTGAGTCCCTGGCAACCGTGGATCCTTTTACTGTCTCCATAGTGTTCCCTTTCACAGAGTGTCATATAGCTGGAATCATATGCTACTTTTTCAGATCAGCTTCCCCCTCTTAATAATGTGCATTCAAGTTTATTCCAGGTCATTTCATGCCCTGATAGTTCATTTCTTTCCAGCACTGAATAGTATTCACTACTTTAGGGCATTCAGTTAAACGAATACTCAGTTATACTGATTGTATGAATAGTCCGTATCTCTCAATATACCTTCCTTATTAGAAAGAATTAATGTGCACTGCAATACATATCACTGTACATTTCTTTTTGAATCTTTGTGAACACATGCGAGCATATTTCCAAGACAAAGCATCTGAAATGAAATTGCAGTTATAGGGTATGTGATGAGTCGACTTGAGTAGTTGTTTTCAAAAGTGCTTTTACACATTTCGACTCAGAAATGTGTGCATTTCTCTTTCTCAGAACCCAGCTAACACTTGGCATTGTCCAATATAATAAGAAAGATTTGCCAGTATAATGGGTCTGAAACAATAATTCCTTTATATTTTAACTTGTATTTCCCTATTTATTGAGATTTTTTTTTTTTTTTTTAATTTTAGGGACTACTCAGGTACCTTACCCTAGCTTTTGACTAACTGTTCACGTCCCCTGCTCTTTTTTCTATTGAACTCTTTGGGATTTTTTTTTCTTATTAATTTATAGTTTTATTTCCCATATACTCTACACTAATCCTCTGTCATTCACCTCGGTGAAAAATATGTTCTACTAGTCTCTGATAGGTCTTTTCATTTTGTATGGTATCTTTCAAAATAAAAATTTCTAATTTAATGGCTTTCAATATATCAGTTATTTCCTTTATGGTTTGTAGTTTAAAGCTTCACTGGAAAAGAAAAATTCTCTCCTGTTTTAATATCATCAATATATTTTGCTGTAATTTTCATAAAATTTTGATAGCTTTACTCTTCACATTTAGGTCTTTATTCCATCTGGACTTTATTGTTATCTGTTGTCTGCGATAAGAATCTAAATTCAACTGAATGTCCAATTTTGGATCTACTGATCTATTGAGCAGCTCAAATTTTTCTCACTTATTCTATATCTGATCATGAAATGTATTACTCATATATAAGAATGCATCGAACACATACGCCTGGTTTAAACAGGAATAAAAAAGAACAGCCATAAATCTATCATGCAGCTTATGAAATTAAAATTCCCAGCTTTGAACCCTCCATGGTTTCCCCGCTGAGCCCATACTGCCATCTCTCCAGGTTTGTAATAAACTCAACCTTGTGTTTTTCATTCCTGTTTTCATTAACTCTTTTTTGAAAGAGTTTATTTATTTTTAAAGATAGAGAGCTCACATGGGTGGGGGGTGGGGGACACAGTGTGGGAAGCAGAGGTAGAGAGACAAGCAAACTCTGCCCTGAGCATGGAGCCCGACGTGGGGCTCAATCTCACAACCCTGAGATCATGACCTGAGGCAAAATCAAGAGCTAGACGCTTAGGTGACGGAGCAACCCAAATGCCCCATTTTCATTTGCTTTTATCATTTTCCTCATTTGCATATATGCCAGATAACCTTCTACAGTGCCTATTAGCTCATTATGTGATTAAATGAGTTGATGCTATGAACATCTTAGAATACTATATAGCTGGAATACAACATAGGTCCTTTTTGAATAAGCTGTTTAAATTTGAACTTGGATGAACGGACTCATTCTCTATATAACTCTCGGCAACTTGATTTATTTCCTCAGCAATGTGTATTCACCCATCCATGTTAACTATGCTCTTGCAGTTCACTTGTTTTGACTGCTGTATAAGATTTCACTATGTGATCATATATATTATTTAGCTATTCTACCATTGGTGGGTTTTTTGTTTGTTTTTTTTAGCTGATTCTGCTTGAGATTTTATTTCATACATTTCTCCTGATGTTTCTACGAGTGGAATTGCCTAGAGAGAATGGAGAACCATACATCAACTTTACTAGAAAAAGCTGAACTGTTTTCCAAAGTCGTTGCATCAATTTCCATACCTCCCAGCAGTGTATAAATATTCTGATTGTGTTATGCACACATTATCCATTGGTATATGTAGATTTACCCATGTGTTTGCCACTTTCTCTGCTGTCTATTCCCTTGTGCATCTCAGCCTTTGTTGAGCTCATTTTGTCTTTGTCTGATGCTCACATTTTACATAGTTCATTTGGTAAGAGTCTGCTGCAGTAAAGTCTTCTTTTGTGTATTTGTGGATGTTATCCTCTGAATGCCTTTTCTCACGTCATCCCTGGAAGTTTTTTTTGCTCTAGGCTAACAGTTATTATTTCTCAGGACTTTTAAATTATATTCACCTCTCTTCTGACTCTCATGCTTGCTGTTGTAACGTCTGTCATGAATCTGTGGTCGTTTTGTAACTGTATTTTAACCTCTGGCTATTTTTAACATAATCTTTTCTTTTCTTTGTTGTTTTTCTAATTCATTTCCATGAGTCAAGACCTCGACTTATTCTTACTATAATATTTTGCATAAGTTCACTACACTTCTAAATCTGCGCCTTATATTAATTTTAAGCCAGTATAGTCTTTGAAAATGACTTCTCCATTTTCTTTATTCTCTTTCTGGAACTCCAACAGCTTTTATAATCAATCCTTCTACCCCTCCATTTCCCCCCGTCTCTATATATATTGCATTCTGAAATTCTCCCATATTTTCCCATTGACAAACCAAAAGACTGATGTTATCTTTCAGCTATTTAATTCATCCACTGAGATTTTTATTTCATTGAATTTATTTCTCAAGAAAGCTAACAGGATTTTTTTTTAAATGTTCTTCCTCCACTCCCTTTTTTTTTTTTTAAACAATGTCATGCTATTTTCTTAGGGCTTGGAATCTTTTAATATTTTTAATTATTTATTGGTTTTTCTATTTTACATAAAAAACTCCCACAGACTTTAGAAGTTCAGACTAATAATCACTTATTGTCTGACACAGTTTCTGGGAGGCCAAAGTACAGAAGAGGCTTAGGTTGGTGGTTCTGACACAGAGTCTCATAAGATTGCTAACAAGATGTCGGCCAAGGATGCAATCATCTGAGGGTTGGACTGGGGCTGGAAGATCTGCTTCCAAGGGGGCTCACTCACATCCCTGAGAAGTTAGTGCTACTACTGGCAGGAGGTCTCAGCTCCCAGGCTTTCCCCACAGGACTACTTGAGTATCCTTTTGACATGGTGTCTGGATTCCCTCCGACTGAGTGATCCAAGGGAAGACAGGGGAAGCCTACCTTGGGAAATTACTCACAGTCATTGCCAAGTGGGTCAGTGGTTATGCAGACCAGTGTGGGAGAGGACTGGTACACAAGGCATGAACATCCAGAGTGGGGAATCACTGAGAGATTTTTGGACTATGGTTACCATAATTTGCTATCTTTACTTTTCTTTTCTTTTTTAAAGATTTTATTTATTTATTTGACAGAGAGAGAGAGACCACAAGTAAGCAGAGAGGCAGGCAGAGAGAGGAGGAAGCAGGCTCCCCGCTTAGCAGAGAGCCCGATGTGGGGCTTGATCCCAGGACCCTAAAATCATGACCTGAGCCGAAGGCAGAGGCTTTAACCCATTGAGCCACCAGGCACCCCTATTTTTTATTTTCTTAGTTTGTACAAGAGTTCTTCTAGATCAGCCTTGAGTTGTTTCTTTTGGAACCCCATTGGTAGCCCCGGTCCAGAGGTGGTATGTCTCTTTTGGCCCTATTTTACCCTTTTACTCCCTCTCATCTAGCCCATATTTTCTTATGCCTTAACTCTGAAGTCACATTATGCCTCCTGTTCTATTTTTCCATACTCTGTCCCTCTCATCTAGGGATTTCTCTTATTTGAGCTCAACTTAACATATAAATACATGCATATTATATTTGACTTTTCTAGGTATATGTCATGTTACATTGTTTAGATCACCTGGTCTGTCATATTATTAAAACCAGCAGTCATAACTGCATCCTTAGGCCTGATTTCAATTTAAATGAAGAAACAGTTTCCCTTAAGAAGAAATCATGAACATGAGTGGATATCTTAGATAAAGAAGGTTGATGAGCCAATGCTCCGGAAAAATAGAGACAACTCATCACAGTGTATCCGAAGTGAGCCAGCAATGACAAGTAAAAGGACCAGTACTCTAAAACAGAAACTGTAAGATCTTGAAATACTTTGTCCTGTCCTCATTATTCTTTGTTATTCTACCAGAATGAATTCATCTTAAACACCAAATAAGTCCAATATGTTTGTATTTGATTGCAACAGAAGAGTAAATAAAGTGTCTCTTACTCCGGAGTCAAACTTTGGAAATGGTGGTGTTTGTAACTGTCTATAAAGATGAAGTTGCAGCTGATTCCTTGACAGCTGGTATGCAGAAATAAAACAGAGGCCTGAAACATGGTTGTACCAAGATATAACTTGGAAACTGAGGCATGTAAAGGACTACAAGCTTCCTGACACATTCTCTGGCCTGTGCAGATGGTACAGACTTTCATCTCAAGAGCACGAAAGTCAACTTGTTCTACACTGCAATGACTTCGAACACTATTTCCTAAAGTAACATCATACTCTCAACTCAGGTGATACTAGTCATTACTTCACGCAATACATGGATAAATTTTATTATTTTTTTAATTATGAGCTTTGAACAATTTTAAAAGTGAAATATATCTAGAACAATATGCCCATCTTAGTAAGTTTGGGCTGCTATACCAAGACATCATAGACTGGGTGGCTTAAACAACAAATTCCTCAGAGTTCTGGAGGCTGAAAGTCCAAGATCAGAGTGCGGCATGGTTGGGTTCTTGGTGAGGGCCCTCCTCTTGGTTATGTCCTCTTGGACCTTTCCTTGGTGCATTCATACAGAGAAAGAGAGAGATCTATGTCTCTTCCTCTTCTCATAAGAGCGCTAATCCCATCATGAGGACAGCACCTTCATGACCTACTCTAGCACCAGTTACCTCTAAAAGCCCCTACCTCCCACACCCACACACTGGGTGTGAGGGCTTCAACAGGCTTCAACATATGACTATTGTGAGGACATAAACATTCAGTCCATTGCAAAGGTTATGACAATAATTTTCAACCTATTTTTAACCGTAAAAGGTGAGAGTTGATAACAATGATAAAGTCTCTTTAAACAACCAACCAAAAAAAAACACACAAAAATCTCTGCGTATTAAACAAAATTGCAAAGGTGAAATGTAGATGACTGAAATTTACACTCACTAAGAAGCAGAGATTAGTCTGGTTAATCTGATCTTCTTCCACATCCCTAAACCACAGGGAAACCAACTCACCCACTCACCTGTAATCCTAAATAGATGACTCAGGCTCCAGATGGACTCAATATTCTAACTTCCTGCTCTGTGAATTCTTGTAGCAAATATACTTCATGTTACCTCAATATAATCTTTCTGATGAAAGAGAACTCATTTTATACTAGACTTCACTCCCTACAGCCATTCCTGCATTGGTCATTAAGAAAATAAAACCAGTATTTTACTTACTTTTTTTATTTTCAAAGTCATCTTTTTATTTATTTTTCAAAAATAGTGTACTGGACATTTATTTTTCTCTTTGATAATTTTATAAAACCAGTATTTTAACACCTCTAGTCCTTGGTAAATTATCACCAGTTTCGAAATACCATAACTGTGAACTGCTTGACTGATATGCCTAGTTGTTCTTCATCTAACTCCAGGTAATAATGTCTATGTTTTTCCCATGACTTCTGATGTTAAGAGATTTATTTAATTTAAAAATCTAAAAGTCTACTTGAAGTTTAAATATAATTGATCTTTAGACAATTGAAAAATCTGAAATATCTCCAGAGGAAAAGTGTACATTTTTCCTATGAGACTGAATACAATTACACAGCCTTACCCACAAGGTAAAACAACTACATTCAGCATAAATGTACTGAATGTCTGTATTAGGTCTCCTTTCCAGAAGAGTAGGTTTTACTAAAACTTAGCTATTTCTTGGCTGTGATTTATAACAACTACCTGATACAGCTATTTGCCACATATTATGCAATGACTTTTCTCCTCTGTCTCCAGTAACAAATCAGCCCTTTTTGAAACATTTTGCTTCATGCATTCAATGAAATTTTCCAGGTGGCACCAAGTATTTTCCATCTTTACAAACACTGTATCATATATGAAAGTGACTAGTAGACTAAAAGTACCAGTTGAACAATTTTCAAGCTAAAATCTAAGTATTTTGGGCGCCTGGGTGGCTCAGTGGGTTAAAGCCTCTGCTTTCGGCTCAGGTCATGATCTCAGCGTCCTGGGATCGAGGCCCGCATCGGGCTCCCTGCTCAGCAGGGAGCCTGCTTCCTCCTCTCCCTGTCTCTCTGCCTGCCTCTCTGCCTACTTGTAATCTCTCTCTCTGTGTCAAATAAATAAATAAAATCTTTAAAAAAAATAAAATANAAAATTAAAATAAAAAAATAAAATAAAATAAAATCTAAGTATTTTAACTGCCTTATCCATTTTTGGTATTTAGCATTTCTCTCAAAAGATGACAAAATAAAGGTTTAACTTTAAAATAGGTTAAAGGTGTTGTTCCATTTTATTTTCTAGAAACAAAAAAATTACTAGGTTGAATGGACCACAGCTTTGGCCAATTTTTTCCCTATATATTTGCTATTATTCTCTATATATTTCTAATATATTTCTACATATTGCTAATGTTCCTATACACTTCCTATATTTTGCAAAACTACACCAAACCTGCTAAAACCAGAATATTTAAGACTGCCATCATGAGTCTCAAATTTCTCCACTTTTGCCTTGAAGTCTTTTATTAAACTGTAAATATTTCCAATAATTTGCATTTTTTCAGAGTCTATATTTCCCTTAGCAAAATATAGAAGAAAGACCTTAAAATGAAATACTTTTATGGAATGGATTATTCTGAAACAAATATAACAGACACACCAAATAGCTTAAAATTATAAAGTAAAAAGCTGCAGGTGAGGTCTTAAAAATGAAGACAAAAGTACCCAAACCCTTCCCCTGTCTTTTCATTCACTCTGAAACAAACGTTCCTCTTTGCAGAAAGAAGAGTGTCTGGAGCAAGCTTTTATACATAAAGCTGGTGAGACACTGAGGTTAATGAGGAGGGATGCCAAAAATTCAATCAGCTCAGTCAGTTTAACAATGACAACAACAAAAACCATTCAGTGGGTGGAGGAGGACATCATAAAAATCATGCTTAAGCACCCTATAGTTACCATGCTTTCTCAACTGTAAGCCCTCATCAGTTGCAAGATATGCCGTTGACTTTGTAACAATTCTCCTGAAAAAAATAAAACACTAATATCTTGGGATACTGATATTCATTCTAATAATTGATATTCCTAGAAAGTAATAATTCTGATTTTGCTGAATTATGAATTTTTAAAGTAGGATGAAAAGCGCTTAGGTGATTTTTTTTTCAGTTTGTACACAGAATGTTGTGATGCCATGTAGTTATGACTTTAATTTTACAAATAAAATAACCCAGCTATCTCACAAATAATCCTTGACGCAAGATAGAAAATGTCATGTGTGTTCTGTTGAAGGCAACATCCTTCTTGCTTTTCTCAAGTAGTTTGGAGAGTCATGAAAAACAAACTCTCTGTGGGGTACTTACTTTTAAATCTGAATATTGTCTCACAACAATTTGTACTTAATAATCTACTCTGATGATCTGATTCAAAGTGAGAGGATTTGACTTTGCCACCATCCTCCATTACTGTCTACTCTGGAAATGAGCAACATCATTATACAGATGCCAAAAAATCATGGGATTCTATTGCATGGTTAAGTTTGTCTACATTCCCTAGAAATGCAATTAATCTTGCCTAAAAAGTCTTTTCTCTAGTATCCTCCTGGATTAGTTTTAAAATAAGAATCTATATTCATCAAGATACTGAAACAAAAAAGGTACAATCCATAACAGAGAACGGATTTGAAAATTAAGTCACAAACAACCAGAAGTGAGAAAATGAGAGAGAGTTGACCTAGAAAAGCAAATAATGATGTTGTAGGAAAAAGTGAAAGGAAACTAAGCTCGCGGCATATATACTATTGGAAAATTAAAGTTTTTTTTAAAGATTTTATTTATTTATTTGAGAGGGCGGGGGGGAGAAAGTGAAAGAGAGCATCAGAGGGGAGAAGATCAGAAGGAGAAGCAGACTCCCTGCGGAGCTGGGAGCCTGATGCGGGACTCAATTCTGTGGCTCCAGGATCATGACCTGAGCCAAAGGCAGTTGCTTAACCAACTGAGCCACCCAGGTGCCCCAGAAAATTAATGAAAGTTTGCAGTTAAAAGGTTACCAGTCGAATCAACACTGTTTTGAACTATGGTAACAGTGGAAAAAAACAGAAGAGATACGAGAAATATTTTGGAGTTAGAAGAGGCTGATTTTGAGGAAATAGGTAAAAGTGAAATAAAGGACTCCTTATGGTCATTTAGCATAAAGTGAAAGAAAGTGGTTATGTGCCAACCCACACTTTGGGGATTAGGTCAATATTCTGCATCTGTGTATAAGTATTTTTAAGTTTTTGTTTTATTAGCCAAGAAAGAAAAAGACTGTAGATAAATAATCAGTTCATACTGGAAACAAATCAATTTCTATAAGGGAATCTATATGCGCTGAACCCATCTCAGTTAACAGAAGAAAAAAAAAACTGGTAACCATCAAAAACAATATTTTTATTGAAAGCCAAATTTTTATTTTTATGTTCATCTTATGGCAAGGTGACATCAAATTCCTTTAAGAAATCTATAGTTTCAACAGGCTCTGTGGTTTCAACCCACTGTTTCTTTTGTTATAAAGCCAACATTAAAAATCACACAGTTCAGGCAGTTTTTAAAATTCCGTATTCTTCATCCAAAACTTGAACCAGAAAATCAGGACTAATGGTCTGTAACTGATACTTCACATCTCTGCCTCTGTGACTGGCCACTCTTCTCTCACTCCTTCGGAACCTCAACCACAGAATTTAAGTAACAAGATAACTAGAGTAGCAACACTATCAGCAGTAACTTGGTTGCCCTTCCTAGATTTCTTACAGTCTCCTCTACCACTGGGGTCACAGTGATGCTCCCTAAGCTCAGACCAAGGGGTGATTTGGGAAAAGCCCTGGGCACTGAAATCACATGTGCTTAGATGGAACTCTCGTTCTTTCCTTCAACTATACATTTTCATCCACGTCCTTCACGCTCTTTACATTTAATTTTTCACATCTATAAAGTAGAATATGCATTCCCTTCCTTGTGAGGTTAGTGTATTTGATGAGCAGTAGGACAGTGGTTAACGCTGTTGTCCTAAGAAGCAGACATAATTTGTCACTGTTTAGGTAGGCAGCCTTGAGGAGGTGATCCCTTTCTCAGCTTGCTCCACAAAACTGGGATAATAAAGATATCAATCCTATCCAACACTTAAGATCTCTTCACTGGCAACAAACTAGACAATAGTCTAGCCTCTTCGAAGCTTAGAGGATTGGGGCACCTGGGTGGCTCAGTCAGTTAAGCAACCAGGTCTTGATTTAGGCTCAGGTCATGCTTTCAGGGTTTTAAGATGGAGCCCCACGTGGGGATCTACGCTAGATGTGGAACCTGCTTAAGACTGTCCCTCTCTCTCTCCCTCTGCCCCTCCCCACTTCCCCTAGCTATTCGCAGGTCCAAGTGTCACTCTCTCTCTAAAAAAATAAAACAATAAAAAGTTAGAGGAGTATATAAGATGGTACATATGAGTGGTAAATGGTATTAATGTACCCATTCATCAGCTCTCTCTCTCTCTCAGAAGGACTTCCTGTATTCCCTATCCCTGCCAAGCTTCTTATCAGTTGAGAATGCTTCCCAGCCCTCTTGTTAGTCTTGACCACATGACTTGTTCTGACCAATGGACGTGAAAAGACAATGCACACAGCATGTCCCAACAGAAGCTTTAAGTGTGCTTTCTTTTTCCGACCCTTCTACTTCACAACAAAATACGTCAGATAAGGCCTTCGTCCTTTAGCTTTGGTCCCAGATAAGAAGGACAGAAGGAACAGAAATGCACAACCTGAAGCTCTAGAGAATTAAAAAGAGCCACGAGCAAGAATCACATACTTTTGCTATTATTGTTCTCTGCCCACCCACATGCTTGAGAGCAAGAAATAAATGCTTGTGGTTATAAGCCACTGGAGCTCAGCTTTCAATAAAAGCTGGCCTATGACTATGTCTTTCATATAAAAATAATATTTTAACAATAATAATAAACCAAAATATATATCAAAAGTATATAAAACACTTCAACAGATACAGGCATCTCTTCATCTATCTACCCATTTATCCAACAAATGTTAATACTGAGTAATATGATGTGCCAAATACTGTTTAAGCTCCTGGAGAGAAGGCAGTGATCAGATAAATATCGCTGCTGTCAGGCAGCTAACATTATTGTTGGGGAAAACAGAAACAGAACCCTAAGAGTGATAGGCATTACAGAGAAAAATAACAGAAGGAGAAAGAAAATGTCACTGAAGAGACTGTGTGTGTGTGTGTGTGTGTGTGTGTGTGTAGTGTTCAGAAGTCTTTACTAATGAAGAAACTTTGGAACAGATCAGAAAGAAGTAAGGAAGGGAGTCAAGCTCGTATATGGGGGAAGCTCATTACAGGATGAGGGACAAGAAATTGTAGAAGCCCTGGGCGCCTGGGTGGCTCAGTGGGTTAAAGCCTCTGCCTTCGGCTCAGGTCATGATCTCAGGGTCCTGGGATCGAGGTCCGCATCGGGCTCTCTGCTCAGTGGGGAGCCTGCTTCCTCCTCTCTCTGCCTGCCTCTCAGCCTACTTGTAATCTCTCTCTCTCTCTCTCTCT